>JAHREE010000245.1:1123977-1254687 GCA_033628505.1 Tringa tobata | reverse complement strand
GTGACCGACCGTGGGGAAGGCGCAGAGACAGGCGCGGCCCTGCCTGACAACTAATCAATAATTAGCCCATTAGCCGAGGCTTCCGGGAAATGGCGTGAATCCTCCCGTGTCTCCTTTCGTGACCGAACAGCAGAGCAAACCCCGGGGAGAGACGGCAACCCGGCGGGACGGGGTTAGCACAAAACCGACACATCAAACCTTTCCTCTCATCCTTTCGAGGGAGAACGCCCAGAATCGCCGTGCTGTTCCCCTTTCCGAAAATAAAGCACAAAACCACCCCACAACTCACACCCCGCCAACAAAACACCACAAACAAACCAACCAAACCAGCCCTAGATGTCATAGGTGCCCGGGGACCGGCGGGCTCTCACAGAGGTGTGTTTGTGGCACGTCAATGCCACAAATGGTTCCACACACACACACAGATGTGAGAAGCAGCCGGGGAGGTCCCACTCCGACCCCCGGAGCGGCTTCAATCGCCGCCTGTCGGGCCCCCCCGGTCCCACGGGTCGGGCGCTGCCCGCCCGGGGAAGGGTCTGGGCATCTCTGCTGGTGCTCCAAATGTCACCAGAAACTGTGTGACCACCTGCTTATTGCCCTTCCTAAGAGAAAGGAACTATGTGATTCCGTATTTGTAGTGATGTGCTTCCTCTCTCTCCCTCCCTCTCTTCCTTAATTTATTTTATTCCTTCCTTCCTTCCTTCCTTCCTTCCTTCCTTCCTTCCTTCCTGTCCGTTTCTCATCCTCATTCTCTCCCATTCTTTCCTTCTTTCCAGCCGTTGGCTCTGGCTTGAAGGAGATCCGATGTGATTAAACTCACAGGGCGTCGGAGGGCAGAGGTAAATTAAGCCAAAGCGACAGAAAAGATGAAAGAGGTCTGCTCGACTCGAGCGCCCGAGGACAGCTGCCCTCCTCCTTCCTCCCCGGGGTCACGCAAGCACCCCGCCGCCTCCCCCGGGGACCCTCCTCCCGGTCCTGCCCCGCAGCTGCTTCTTCCGACGGCACCGAAAAAGGTGCCTCCGACTCACCGGTGCAAAGCGGGGAAACCGCGGGGAGACGACGGGATGCAGCGAGGAAGGGAAGGAGGAGACCCCTGGGGCTTCGAGGGGAGCAAAGCCCCGCCAAGGAGGTATCTGGCCCCCACCGAGGGCGAGGGGAGGGCTGGCCGCGGCACCGGGACCGGGCCGGTGTCTGTGGGCACCGGGAGCCGCCGTCCTCCGCTCCAGGGCAGGGAAAGGCGGCCCGAGGCTCTGCCCGGCCTCCCGCCCCCAAAAAATAAACGCCGGAGAAAAGAGAGGCAGATACGATCCGGATCCTGACACTCCGCCTGCAATTCAGACCTCGCATAAACACAGTTTGAACTTTATATTTTTATTAACCGGGAAAATAATGATAGTAATNCCGGCCTCCCGCCCCCAAAAAATAAACGCCGGAGAAAAGAGAGGCAGATACGATCCGGATCCTGACACTCCGCCTGCAATTCAGACCTCGCATAAACACAGTTTGAACTTTATATTTTTATTAACCGGGAAAATAATGATAGTAATACTAAAACCCCACAACCAATCAACCAAAAAAACCCAACCACCAAACCAAAAAACCGCCAGAGATCTACTCTATTTTAAAATTCCGTCTTGCAAAGCAAGGAGTGCGCGTCGTAGATTTTTTAAAAATTTAAATTAAAATCCTTTTAATTCTTAAAGGTGTTCGGGACCATGTTAAGGACGCCTAGAAAGGCAGCGACAGAAAAAGACAACCAAATCCGATCGCAAATCTGGGCGGGTCCCAGTTTATCTGACGAGAAATCACAGGAAAACACAAAATGCCGGGACCAGCGGGAATAACTGCAGTCCAGAGCAGCGAAAACCCCAGGCATGAATAATTTTCGTGGTATTGGCATGGCGATAAAAAGTCACTCGCACGGACTTGCAGCTGAATTTTAAAGTTGATCCGTACAAACAACCACCTGCTGAAGTGGCCGGTAGCTTTAAAAATAATCTGCGCTTTGTTCATTTCTCTAAAATAATGTATAAAGCGCGTCGTGAGTTTTCTTTATAACCGTAACGAAATTAAGCTATCGAAATGGGAGAAGAGTGTTAGATAAGATACTGGGATGCAGAAAATCTAATATTAACCCTAGTCGAAATACATAAAACTTGACATACGGGAAAATACAGCAGAGATTCAGAAGAATTAAAAAAATACAAAATGAAGCAAAGGACGCAGTTACCTCCCGTCTTAACGATTTTTTTATTTCAAGTAAGAAGACGAGAAATTGCATTTGGAGTGATCAATCCCGTGTCACAAAAAAGAGTTGTGGAGGGCTGAGAAATTTGGATCGTATTTTGAATGTGTTCTAAACTGAGATGCGAGGGTTTTTTTCCTGACGTAAATATGTATATGTTTATTTTATTACAGTCGGAGCGAAATAAACAAGCAAATACGAAGTAGACTTGATTCTTTAAACGGGAAAACAAATTAGTCGAGTGTGGGGGCGTTCGTGTATTGATTTACTTCTCTGATGGATCATTTCTCCAGGGAGTTATCAACAGGGAAAAAAAAAATAAACCAGGTGGAATTTTCCCGGTGAAAGAAGGTTTTGGGTAAAAGAAAGAGTTCTGCTCCCAAGCTCTCACCCCTCCCCGAACGCAGGGCTTTTTTTTTGGCTAGAAAACCATGCGTGATTTGCAGCACACCCGCAACTCGCTCCCGGTGACTACTCCCTCCCTGCCCGAGTCCGCTTAATTTGTAAATAAGTTTCAGGGCCCCTTTTCACAGAACCCAGTTGAGCAGGTAATTTGTTGTTAGTGCTTGTTTAAATGTTGTGAACCATGCACTCAAAAATAGCAAAACTATACACAAAAGAGGCAAACATGGGAACACAACTGGAAATTATTGAGTTATAAAAATGTCAAAGAAGAGCAATTTGCAAAGAGGCATCAGTAATTGTCTTCTACATTAACGGAAATGATTTGCCAAGCCCAGCCCTTTTGTTCTCCCCAGGATGGACGGGCGCTTCGCCATCGACCTCAGTGGGACTGGATGAGGACCTTTGCATCAGGCTCTCAGCCCAGGGAAGTGCTCAGGGCCCGGGGATGGATCCTGCCCTGCAGCCCTGCAGCCCTGGAGTGTATTTTCAGGGAGAATAAGGTGGATTTATGGTAGGCTGCCTGCATGGTAAGGAGACGGGCACATCTGAGCCTCGGATTTGAGGGCATCTCCCAAGGATTCGAGGAAAGCAATCACAGCTGCTTTAATAGGGGCAATGAGTGGAGAGCACAGATTGATGGGACGGTCTCCAGCAGGCCTGGGAGCCACACGCTGCAGCCCTCACTCCTGCCAGCAAGTGGTAATGTTCCCCCTGCCTGGAAGAGCAGTGTTTCCCCCCTACCCACGGAGGCTCAAGCAAGGCCATCCCCCTGCTGCTTAGCTCTATCATCTCCCTCAAACCACTTTTCACAAACAAACTCCCACGGTAAAGCTGGTCTGGCTTCTCAGTCTGCAAAGAGCCCTCTTCTCTGCTAGAGCATGGGGAAGAAATTTTTTGCCTCAGGCTCAGCCAGGGCAGAAATGAAGCACCCGTTAGTGCATGGAGAGACAGACCATTGCTTTGTGGGGTTACGTTTTGTTGCTCACCCTATTCTGCCTTATTTAGGACACCCCAAACTCTGGAATTGACGTGCAAAGAGAAAAGTCCCCATATTTGGAGCCATTTGCTCCAGATTCTGCCTCCCTAAACCTGCTCCCCTATCCTCTGCTTTTTTTTTTTTTTTAAAAAAAAACAAAACATTTTATTGAGTGCACACAGTCTAAAAAGTAAACAAAAAATCCTCAAAGCTAGAGACTGATGGGGTCTTATGACTGCAGGTGCCAAGGCTGTAACCCCTTGTATTTATGTGTTCAGGCGACCCAGGTTCAGAGTCAGTTTCTAACTGTTCACATTTACATCTGCAGGGCTCTGCCCAGACCCTTGCTTGTATTTTGAGAGAGAATATTTTGCACAGACTGTGACTCAGCGAAGCGTCTCTGGTGTTAGGGCTGCCAGAAAGGTTGTATCTCAGATCTGCTTACTATCCAAGGCAGCATAAAACCAGCACCCACTATACAACATTGCACTGCGAAAAATGCACCTTACGAGATTCAAAGTTATAGGATTGTTTAAAAGCAGAACTACTTGTTTGATGTGTTGCTGGTGAGAGCCACAGTAAAACCCCCGCTGAGTGCAGTGAGGCCAGGATTTTGTGGAAGTCTCTGCCTATGATTTCATTGCTGAAGATATACCAGCCAGTCATAACTAATCAACAGCAGGGAATAAAACAGCTCCAAGTGTTTTATTTCCATATGAGAATTGGCGTTTACCTTCTTATTGAAAAAAAAAAAAAAGCTAAAATAAACATCCAAAGTTCAAACATGAAGTTCTCCGTATTGACTGGATTAGTATCTGGTATGCTAACCAACTTTAAAAAAAAAATCATTGTATGATCAAATTGCATTGATTTCAGGTAGAAATCCCCTTTTCCCTTCTAGATTCTACCTTCCAGTGGATAATTTTGTAACTTAAAAGCAAAAAGAATATTTTGCACTTATCCTACAGAGGATTTTTTTCTTAAGCTGATTTCTTGTATCCCATGAACAGTATTAGGCAACAAGATAATATGGATTTTCCTCACTGAGACCTGTAAGATAGGATTAAAGGACTGTTCAGGGCCTGATCCCATCCTCCTGCATTTTTTGGACTGCTCTGCCTGGTACTGAGGAGCCGAGAGGCTGGTGAGCCCCCAGCCGAGCAGATTCCAGCTCCAGGTCTCTGAGCCAACAGCCGCTTTTCAGGTTCCCCCGTGCTGAGCATCACTCAGCTGCCTCGGCCCGAGCAGGGTGCCAGAACCCAAACTCCACCTGGAAACACAGAGTATTGCTTGAAAGAAATGTAACGTTAATTTGCTTCGATATGTGCTCTTGTTCTACTTAGGGAATTTGCGGAAATCTGGATTTTGACATTCTTCTTCACAAACGCTGCCCGTTGCCTTTCCAGCCTTTCATCAGTGCCAGCGGGATGGCCTGAAGAAAATCCCAGCATACCAACAGGCTCCTTATTCTGAGCTTATGGAGAAAATCCAGAACTGGGCTGGCAATTTTTAAGCTTGGCTTTTGATATTTGGCACACGGGCAAAGTCGACCTTACTCAGGATCACAAGTGTGTTAGGCCAGGATTAGGTGTTGGTGGGACCAGCTGAGGCAAAAGGAAAGCTGACCTCAGTTGCTGTGCAGATGCTTTAAAACGGAGAAATCCCAGGCTGAATGAATGTGAAAACTAAGCCTGCCTGACATTTCCGTTTTTTTTTTTCAGCAGCTCTGTGACCTGATGCTTAGAGCTTTGGCCTGAAGTTTACTTTACACAAAGGGAAAGGAATATTTTTGGCAGGGAGAAGAGAATGTGTTGGATATAATTATAAACAGTGAGGATTACTGCAAATGACCAAATGGTTGCTGCAATGAAGTAACTACATCTTCTGGGCAGACCCCGCAGTTGTGATGTAGCTCACAGAAATATTTCAGAAATAACAACAACAACAATAATGGTAAGAATAATTTACAGTGGCAAAAATATCACTATCATCACTACTAGGAACATTGTGTTCACACTTAGCTAGCTGGCAGCAGCCAGGCAGTTATCACCCGCTGATTACAGTTCAACAGGTAAGAAAACCAAACATGTGCAAAAAAAATTATCCTGAAAACACTTCTGAAAAATTAAATAATTGTTTTTGCACCACAATATAAATGTATGTCAAAGCTTTGTAAGGAAGCAAAGGAAGCTAAGGGATTTAGACATCAATGATATTAAATGGCTCTCTTAATTCCTTTAGATATTTTTGACATTGTAAACTTTGCAGCAATACCTCAATCAGCCAAATACATCAATCAGCAATGGGCCCTAAGTTGAGGAAAGATTTCCAGCTACTGATTTATGAAGCTGGGATTTAATCCTTCCCAGTGTGCTTATATTTTTAGTTTCAGATAGGTCACTGAGTGTGCACTGCATTTAATACACTGATAGTGACTGCTACACACTTTTAACACTTCCATTTCTATAAAAATGAAGATTTTTATTTTTTTTTTAAGTCTAGGTGAATTTAAACCTTCTTTTAAAAGAAAATTTCATTACCTCATACTGAGTTTTAGAAGTGGAGGGAATATATGTGTGTGTGTGTGTCGGTAGGAAGAGACCAGCTATCTTCCGCAGATCATTTGCTCAGCAGGATTTTATCTATACAGAGTTATTTAAATTTAAAATTGTAATTTGCACTCACTGATTGGCATAAGTGAAAAATTAACTTACTTTGTCCCTTTTCTGGCACTTTTTTTTTTTCATATCCTTCCAGAAGACTAGTAATTTCTTTTTCTACCAGATTTGTTAACGTTCATTTTTTGATCTATCAGTTTGCCCTGTAGTCACAGCCACTGGATCCAACTGTCAGAAGGAATTTTGACACCATTGAGAGATTTTTAAGAGTTTTGGTACTACTGACATTATCCTCTCACAACCAGAAGCATGTAAGGATGAAGCAGAACATGTCATGTCTCCTACCTTGTCTCCTGCTCAGGAGCAAATATGCACATTCTGCTGCCTTTCAGTTTGAGCCTGATCATCTGCAGTGACACAGCTGTATCCATAAGGTGCCTGTATTCTACAGCAATCTATGGCTTCCCTTTTACATGAAGGCCCTGACGTATTTCTTTGTAGAAGGTGGGCACGAGATAATTATTAGGTACCAGAAACAAACTGTGATGCTCCATATGGTCTGTCTCATAATAAGGTGAAACTTCTATTAGTTTTTCAATAAATAATACTTACACAAAATACGGCACAATTTTTACAGAGGTACAATATTTACATAATATTTACAGAGGTACTTCTGCTTTCTTGCTAAGCACATGCTTAATTTTAATGTCTAAAGATCTTCCTTCCCACTATTAATTTTCAGCTCTTACAACTCCAGCTGAGGCTGTAACTAGTTTTTCCTGACTTAGTATCATCTTTGCCAGCAAAGTCTCAGATTTATAAAGTGTGATCCAGAGCTGTAAGCTTGGTGACTTGTCTTCCTATACAACATCCTCAGCTCTGTCCTTATCTCATCCAGTCCTAGGACGCTTCTAGGTAGTCATTGTCATCTCTTACATGTAAACTACTTCCAGTACTTCCAAAGTACTATCTTTTTGAGACACACATGTGTTAAGCTCAGCAAGAGTACTTGAATATGTGAAATGCAGGGACCAGGAGGTTAGTTCTTTTTCAAATGCAAGAGTTCTTGTTCTACTACCTCTCATACAGGACTCATTCTGGATATGCAATTGGTCTATCTTGAACTTTCATATACATTGTATAATAAATCTTTTCTGAGGTGAGGCAGTTGCATAAAGTATTAAAGGGGGGACGTATGCGTGATGGGTTTATTAAAGCAGCATCGTTCTGTATATTCCTACCTCTTCCTTGCCTTATGTTTCCTAACACCCTATTTTTCCTTTTGACCACAGCTGAACACTAAAATGATTCTTTCAAAGATTTATGCAAAGTGACCCACCATTCTTTTGGAGATGGTGATAGTTGAGAGTGCGGCACTGTGCACATATACATGTAGATATGCATTTAATTAAGTATGTGTATATACATATACAGGCTTTCATTACTGCCTATGTGCATGGCTTTTTATTCTTCAGTATTAAATTTGCCAATTTGTATCAAGAGATACTTCTGAAATATTTCATAGATGGTTTTAATTCTGACCACTCCAGACAATTTTGTATCATTAAAAAAACCTGCTACCTCACTACTCACCTTCTTTCCAGACCATTCACAAATATGTTGACCATCTGGATGCCTGTGGGACTTCATTAGCAATTACCTTCTACCATTTATCACTACTTTTTGTTACAAACCTTTTGAGCAGTTATTAATCCACAGGAGGATCTTCCCTCTTATCCCATTAAATCCTATCTACTTTAAATGGTTCTGATAACTGACCTCATCAAAAGCCTTTTAGAAATCTAAGAACATTACATCAAGTATGTGACCTTTATCCACGGGCATATTTTCTGCTTTGAAGAACTTTACTGCACTTAGGAGATGTAAGTTCTCTTTATGAAAGCCATTTCAACTCTATTTCTACAAATACTGGAGACAGAAACAGACATACCATGCTCTGGTTCTCCAGGCGTGCAACAGATCCTTTAAAAACCAGGTGTCACATGGACCTCTCTCCCTTCATCTGGTAGTGAGGCTGATTTTAATAATCGATTTAGCAGTTTCAAATCCTCATTTCTTTGGGATTCTTTGGGGTACGCTAGCTGTCCTAGAGACTTGTCACCATTTATTGTATTGACCTGTTCTGTAGTTTCCGCTGGTGCTGGGGAGAGCTGACAGACTATAGCTGGGAATCCATATGGAAGGGAAGAAATGTGGTTTGAATTTCCTCGGGCAGTTGAAGGATTGGGACGTGGATCTCCTTCCAGCCTGGGAGCCTTAATCCTTATTAACTACCACTGTGTGTAAGCTACATTTTGTATTCTACTGTGTCTTACTAGATCAAACCCTTTTTGAGATGGATAGGCTGAGGAATGGCTATTTTACATTTTTGACTGAGTTTAGGTGTAAGCTAAAAAGCCCATTCCTCTGGAGGCTGAGATGAGTCTGACTGAGCACAGATACATAAGCTCAGCTGTTTTGGGACTTGGATGTTAAAAGTGAGGTGTCTGTAGAGTTTAGAAGCTGCGCACTTGAGTTCCACTCGTGTTATCCACATATTTGCCATTTTGTTTCTTCGCTTACAGCCAGCAAAGAGGAGTGAACGTATTAAATGCAAAGACAATTCATTATTGGAAGTATGTGCTTAGGTAAGCACTCCACATGGAAGCAGAGTAATGAAATTTTCATCATTAATACACTACTCAAATATATCTCCTACCTGGAACTTTACTGTTACAAAGAAACTTATCAGTCACTCATTTCTCCAAGAGTTCTTGCCAGACTCCTATTGAAATCTGGCCCTTGGACTTGCAGTGCTTCACTACCACGTGTACATAAAAGCAGCAGAACGTCCTGGCTCTCAAATGCTTTGGGTGATGGAGAAGTGTCCAGATGTTGTGGATTATGTAGGAGAAACATATTGTCCCTGGCAGGCTGGGTAAACAGCAACATCCAAGATGCTTTCAGTAAACCAATAAAAGGTGAAAAAATATAACAGGTACCCTTTTTTGTTGTTTGTTTTTTTGTTCAGTACTGGGGTTGCAAAGCAGTCTCACTGTCTACCCTACAGCATTATACCTACCAAAATCAAATCCCGTGCACCTATTAAATGGATTTTTGCAATAATTCCTATCCATGTGTAAACGGGTATCGCGCACAAAGCCATTATTTTTTTGTTTGTTGGTTAAATGCTGTATGTGATTACTTAAGAAGCAATATTCAAGGTTATATCCAGAAAATTCCCCACTCAGGATACAATTTAAGCAAATAGAAGCCACCGCATCATCTGCAATTTTATTTCTAAGGGGCACTATAGACCAGTATGTACAAACCAGCCAGACGGTGGGTCCCGCTGGGACCTCCACGGAGTGGCACGCCTGCCTGCTGCACAATTCCCATTTGGCTCTCTACTTCTGTCAGCCCAATGCAGATGGACAACTTCTGCATTTTGCAAGTGTGCAAGTGATTGCAGACCGCTGGAGGTGACATTGTCAAATGTATTATTTCACTCTTGATCTTAATGTACACATAAAAGTGTCTCTTTACATGTATGTTTTAAAAGGCTTAATCTAAGAGGCAGCTCATAAAAGCAGCTTTCATGGTCTCTTGCTACTACTCTTTTGTAGTTTTACTAACCATGATCTGCATAATGATCTAATAACACAGTATTATCTTACTATTTTAATGTAGACACAGGACATATTTGCAGTCGTGGATATTATAGAATCACAGAATCACATGGGGTTGGAAGGGACCTCAGGAGATCATCTAGTCCAACGCCCCTGCCAAAGAAGTTCACCTAGAGCAGGTCGCACAGGAACTTGTCCAGGCGGGTTTTGAAAGTCTCCAGAAATGGAGACTCCACCACCTCCCTGGGCAGCCTGTTCCAGTGCTCTGCCACTCTCACAGTAAAGAAGTTCCTCCTCATGTTTAGGTGGAACTTCTTATATTCAAGTTTGTGCCCATTTCCTCTTGTCCTGTTCCTGGGCACCACTGAAAAAAGACTGACCCTGTCCTCTTGACACCCACCTTTTAAATATTTATAAGCATTGGTCAGATCCCCCCTCAGCCTTCTCTTCTCGAGACTAAAAAGACCCAAGTCCATCAGCTTCTCCTTGTAAGGGAGCTTGCAAGCTCAATATTCATATTAAAAGATTGTGACCAAGGTTTTCAAAAGCAGCCAGCAGAATTTACCATCACCTGAATTCCACTTTAGTTTCCTCAGGAATTAAGCTATCTTTTCTCTCAGAACAACCTTTGCAGATTTTTGCCTCTGCCCTCCAAACCAGAACGACATTTTCTCATGAAGCAGGAAAAATGACTTCATGTCATCCAACCCATGAGGTTCACAACAGGCCCATGTGGGCACAGATTTTTGAGAGCATTATGACTTAACATGGGGAAAGGTGACATCAGGGTGGATGATATTTTTCTGTGTGATTCTAGAAAGGTAGAGCCAGTGGCACACTCAGCTCCACAGCATAATTCAGAAGTAAGCAAAAAAGTCTACAAAAAGCCATGGAGATATAAACAAATACTATGAACACTAACTGAGCAGTCTGTTTTTTAAGTGGTGGGCCACCAGTAAAGACCCACTAAAGTTAGGGATGCCCCTGTGTGCATTGTAGTTTTTCATACTGGGGCAAAAAATTCTGATTTAGCCTAAAGCATATTTGAGGTACAAGGCACTAAGGTCATAAAGACACAACCTGTCCATTTGTCTGTTTGTTCTTCTGAAAATCTTGCAACAAAACTCTTAAATTTGCATATCTTGGGATGGTGAAGTCTCCATCTCTGAAGACATTCAAAACCCACCTGGATATGTTCCCGTGCAAGCTGCTCTAGGTGGACCTTCTTTGGCAGAGGGGTTGGAATGGAGGTCCCTTCCACTCCCATATCATTCTGGGATTCTCTTTTTTTTTTTCTTTTAAATGTTGACCTCACTACATTCCAGGAACTCTTAGCAATGAATTAAGGGCATATTTAACTGTGACCAGTCCATTACAGCTGAACTCCTGAGTTGTCTGCGGTCTCCTGACTAGTGTGAATTGATGCTTGGCAGCGCAAATGTCTCTCTCTGTAACTTGTATTTATGATGTTTACTGCCACACTAGGTTTGTTCTGACTTACATTTCATTAAAGAGGATCTTGTTTTGTGAACATCTTCCCATTTTCCTAAAAAAGTTTCTGAATTTTTACTGACTGAAATCACAGGAAGAAAAAAAAGTGGGCTTGTTTTCCCTTTTTTTCTTTTTTTTTTTTAAAAAACGAAGCAGTTTTTGCAATGGTAATTTTTGTTTTCAACTCATTTCAATTGATTTGCATGTTAAAACACAAATTCTACTCCGCTTTGCTTCCACCATTCTCTGAAGCAGAAGGACAGTACAACTTTGATGAACTATGAAACTCCTATAAAATTTGCAGAGGGCTTACGGATTTATGGGCATGTAATTAATCATTAGAAAAATGGAATTGCATTCTGGGGTAGTTCCCTAACCCCAAGATTTTTTTTCTCTGTACGTAAGCATGTACAGCCAGAACATGTCTGGCTTACAGGTAATTAACAGGCTGCTTATTTATTTGCTTTTTTGTGTGTATCAGATAAATGAAAACCTCAGTGGACTCAAACAGAAAACATTCAATGTGCTCATCATTAGCTAAGAGCAGAAGAAACAACAAATCAATTAAAAAAAGAAGTCTTGCCCTTTACTTTCACTCCTGCTTTTGTATTTCTCTTAGTGAAAAATTCCCATTTTAATTTTGAAAATACTAAAAATACTTTTTATAAGACTCTCAAGTGCTTTCATGACCTCATCGTGGTTTCCACCTAAGCTCTTAGATGCAAGTCTTGATTATGAAAAACATCAGAAATGCTTGTATTCCCAGATTTCCAATAGCTCCGGGGATTTGTAGGATAACCACTGCCCCTGCTCTGAACCGTTCCCCTTCACTGTAGCACCAATGACATCTAGTGGCTGACTCAGATCCTTCACAAAGTTATGAAGTAAAAAAATTAAAAAGGGAAAAAAAGAAAAAGGAAAGGTTATCTTGTTTCTGCCAAATATTTCTAGGCACTCCTTCCCAAACTATGAAAAGCTTTTCCAGTAGTTTTCCCTTCCCACCCTGACCTGATCACAATGGCTCTCCCAAAACTGCAGATACCATGTGAAATTTCACACCATGTGCTGTATTTTTAGGTTAATAATGTCAAAGAAACTCCTAACCTGTGAAGATGAATCAGAGAGTTTTAGACAGTGCGTGTCCCTGATGCAGTTTCCTGATGATCAAAATTTGTCTTACTGAAGAGTAACTTGATCCCTAAAAAAAAACAAAAAAAAAAACAAACCCAAAAAAAAAACAACAAAAAAAGAATGAATTGAGGACTTTGAGCTAAATCCCAAACATCCCTCACTGAGAAACTTTCTAAATCTTCTACAGAAGCTACAGGAGCTTCAAGGGAAGGGAAGTAGGGAAAAGAGAAAGAGAAGAGGAGATGGGTCATCTAATCATAGGAGAGATGTCTGCTTCACTTCAAATTACCCTATTGATATTGCCAAGTACCTCTTCTGCCTCTGACAGTCCTGGGCAGTGACCCAAGGGCGATGCTACGATAAGCAGAGATAGAGAGGCCATATCAAATTCAGTGGCTTGCACCAAAGCACATATTGTCTCCTTTACAGTGAATAAAAGTTGAAAGCAGAGCACGTGCAATTTATCTTTGCTATTCCATCTGAATATTATGTTATCTCCTTTCTAAGTTACACTGTGGGAATAATTTATTCACCCCTCCTTGTGGATGTTCTTGCTATCAATATAGAAGCTGTGCCTCATAGGCCTAGCCATAGATGAACCCTGCCAGCAATGAAAGGTGGACCTACACCATAGAGTTCAAGACATTGGTTTCTGGAGTCCATCTTCCCAACAGCTCCTCTTGCTTACTGCAGTGCATCTGCTGCCATCCAAGTCCCAGTAATGGCATTGAGCTTGGCCATGATGTTCTTTATTTGGCATCCACCTCAAAGGAGCATTTCTCTTGCCTGATCCTTGCTATAGTCACAGTACATAAGACAAGAGTCATAGGTACATAAATAGATAAAAGTATGAGAGAGAGCACAATAAAGTAGTGGGGCAATCCCTTCAAGGTGCCAACTATACCGGCTTGAGGTTTTCTGATAGAGTAGGTCCTCTTGGGAAATATTACTTTGACTGAAACTAGTGACTGAGTGAGTAATTTACATCCAAGTTTAACCCCAAAATAATTAAAAAACCTGTATATCATATAATTTCTAAATGTTGCAGTACTAAAGGGGAAACTATGATGACATTCCCATTTTTCTGGAATTATAATTTGGAAGATAACATTGACTTTAAATTTTCATTTGGGACAAAAGAAACATTTCAGAACATCATATTTCTCCATGAAGCAGGAAACCTTAGTTTCAGCTGGACTCCCCTGAAACTAATAGTGAATATAATAGATGTTTTGGACTGTTTTGTTATGTTTTTATAAGCAGCAGCTTCATCTGAGTAGCCAGAACATATTCCTCAAGAGCAAACTGATAACAACAGCTGAGATTCAAGACCATTTTCTTCTAGAGCATTTGCAAAAGTCACATATGTTCAGGAAAGAAAAAAGAAGCATGATCTTAATATATGGATCTAAGAGAGCTCTTCGAAGAGATTCAAAAGTTACTGTTTGATTTTGAACCCTGAAAGATTAATAGGATCATTTTATGTGCCCAGTCCAGCAATGATAACTAACCTAATTGATGACCAAAGGAGAACAGCAGCTCTCAAGCTTTACTGGTTCCTGTATCACCCCCAATAAATTGTTGTGAAGTGGAACAGTGGAACATTAAACTCATCCATCATTATTAGCTCACGTACAATAACTTGCAAACTGCTGAAATGGAAATGCTCTCAGCCTTCCCAGCGTGATTTAAATGCTCAGAGCAAGTTCCTCTTGTTGTGTGACCTTACATAAGGAGTAAACAGGGAATTTTAGACTGGAAAGTACTGCTGCTTCCAAACAACCAATGTCAGCATCTCTCCACAGCAGTTAAGTAGTGCAGCAGTAGAGTTGTCTCTGGGGTCCACCAGCCACAAGCAAGTTGTGTTCCAGGTCTTCTGCAAGCTGCCTCTTAGTTAGATTTAAAACCCTCTATTTCTCCTGTCCCCATCCCCAGCTCTTCAAAATGCATTTATGGGCAGCAGCGCCACTCAGTTCTCTAATCAAAGTGTGAGGACAATATTTTTTAATTTCTTGATGAGTGTATCCAATTCTGTACAAAGCATGACTCATTTCTGCATTTAAAGAGGGGTCTTGGAGAGCAGGCAAGACAGGAGTCAGCACTGCTGTGAGTGATGCTGCAATCTCTGTTACTGAAACACTCCTGGAAGCAACTTCTGGATGATGACTACTTATTTATTAAGAAAGAGAATCTGCGGTTATAGGATGACTTCAGCTTTGCATAAATAATAGAGATCACTCCTAAATTCTTGTGATTTTGGCCTGTTTCTTGTCCAGTCACCCACAGACACAGAGAGCAGGTTATTCTCTTTGTTTCCTTTGGTGGGCTTTTCTGTATTTGGCTCTGTGTGTGTGTGAGTCCTCCTCTCAGCTTTCTTCCTTCAGGCTACCTAACCTCAGCTCCTCCAGCCTTTCTGAGTCCAATTTCATGCTTCTAAGTGAATTCTCACTATTTTTACCCAGACATTCAGCACTTAAATGCAACAAGAGTACAGAGCAAAGAAGAATACGCCCTATATTTCAGCCTAGGTTGTTTACACACTTTGACATGTTGTTAATGCAGCAGAACGTTGGTAACCCAGATTCGCCCTGTGTCGTACCATCATCCTGTGTATTCTTTTCCAGCCAGTGTTATCCAGCCACCCCCATCTCTCTCTGCTTTGCTGAGATCACACTGACTTCTAACCCTGTCCTCCAACTTTCTGAAAAGCTGCAAATTTTGTGCTGTCTGCAAAACATAGACTATTGAGCAGAACAGGAGACAGGTTGTATCTTTTATATTTTGACACTAAACTGCTGAGAGCTGCTCAGATATTTTTACTGACGAGTTGGTATCTACCCATGGAAGTTCTATCAAGACTAAGTTTCCTTTGCTTGCTTAGAAAACATGCAATCCTTCCACTGAAGTTCACTACAGTCAAGAGATATCACATCTATTGCTTTCTTATCCACAAGGCCTGCTGTTCTAGCACTAAAGGAAACCAAATTGAATTATTAAGCAATTTTTTGGAAACAATCTACTTATACACAATGTATTAAGGCTCAAATGATGGGAGGTAAGGAACATTTAGGAATCACAGAAGGAAGAATCACTTTAGGAAGTTGTATCCAAAGCTTTTAGTGCAGTAGCCAGCTCCTGTAATCACATAAAAATAACAGCAGAGACATTAAATATATTGCACAGTGACAATTCCCACATCACATCTCCTTACGCTTGTTACCTTGGATGACAAGGAGATTGACATTTATTTCTACCTGTATTCCTAGCCTAAGTCCAGCTCCAGAGTTTAGCTAGTGCACTTTCTGGTTGCTTGCACTACCCTTACTATTTACTGAGTGTTTATCCTTAATAAGAGTTTATTTTCAAGAAGGACTCCAGAGCCCAAACTGACTCAGCTCAATTAATTTATTGATGGAGACTATAAGAGCCTTAATCAATCAGGCAGACAGTTGCTCATTAGAAATGCAAAAGGTGCTGGGAATCTTCTGCAGTAACTGCAACAATGTGATGGGGCAAGTCCAGTCAAGTTTTAATACCTTGCTTGCTTCTATAAATGAACCAGCAGAAAATAGTTTATGTTAACAGAACCTTGCAAAAATGTTATTGTTGAAAGTATGTAAAACTGTGACACCTTTTTTTTTTTTTTTTTTTAAATTCTTATTGCTATTAATATAACAGCGATAAGAACATATTTTCTTGGGGACATTTTCTTGTCTTTCCTCTCTGGCTTGTGCTTCTATAAAATGTGAAAAGCCATTCCAAGCAAAATTAATGACTCTGGCTAACAGACAAACATTAAGTGTTGCAGCTTCCTGTGAACTCAACATTTTAGTATGTGAACATGCTTCTGTGGCCACGGATGTAGAGGAGTAAAGCTGTGTTCTTTATGGCTGCCTTTTTGGACTGCCTGATGTCTCTGCACTTCTATGCAATCCAGCCCTAGGACTAGTTGCCCTAGTTCTTTTGATTAGCCCCAATTCTGTCTCAGTCATGATCTGAAATGTCTATCCAGGACAGTACAGGAATATTGGGTCAATACATAAGCTCTCCAAGTTTTTCACTGTGTAATGCATTACCTTTTCCTCTCTTAATTCAGGTATACGTACAGTGCTCAGATATATATATGTATACACACTCTTCTATTGTTTTCTAAGCTTAAATGCCTGCTTCATCTGAAGATACTCTAATGTTATTTTCTACTTCTTGGTAATTTCTGGCACTGGGAATACTCCACTTCATTTGCAGCCTAAGTTCAAACCAATGATTTTAAACCATACACAGCTAAAAAGGGTCTTGGGTGAGGAGGAAGCAACTGCTGAGGAGCACAGTGCCCCCACGCTACCAACTGAAATACATGCTTGTTTTCTAATTTCATAACTAGGTCTCTAAAGCCAAACCCCACAGGAAGATAGTGCTACACAAACTGTGCAAACAAACACCCACAGGTCAAAGAAAGCTATGGAGCATGGGGAGTACTTATTAAGCAAGTTCTAGTTCCTTCTGGGTTCTTAAAGTTTTCTGCTTTTGTTTTACACACAATAGGAAATACAAGGCACAAGAAGCTGTCATCAAAAAAATCAAGCCTCATGTTTTTTACTTATGCTGAAAAACCTTCATGGCTAACTGAAGTTTTGGGGATTGTTTTTACATGGAAATGATGCACTGAGATCTTGGTCAAGGACTATCACACAACACAACTGAAATTTTAACAATCACAAGATGCAGCTAACAACAGAAGCAGCAGCAAGGGGTGATTAAGGAGATGAAGAGAAGTGGTAAAAGGTGAATTTTCATATATTCAACTAGTCATACACACAATGTTTTCAGAATGGCAGATGGCTCTGCATATATTTAGTTTAGCATGACAAAGAAGTTATTGTCTTCATGCAAAATAAAAAAAAATCCAACCCAGAATATGAAAGCTGGAATTCCTAGTCTCTGTACTGCCATTAGCCTCTTCACAAAGGGTCAGAGAATGAAAGCAGGACTCTGCTTTTAAACTGAGAAGGTAACAGAAAAAAAAGATGGCTATTCAGAGGAATAATAATCCATGAGGTCCAGTAAGGGACAAATACAAGGGTTTAATAAAGAATAATGACAAAGCAGTGTCTGATCTGGTATCTGATGGTGGCCCTCCAGCAGCTGTGTCATATATGGCACCATCCAGATCAGCACAAGGCCAGTGGCACCCACACAGGGGCCTATTTTTAGGAAGTTATGACCATAGACTGGTGAAATTGTTTTCTGCAGCTGAGCCAAGAGCCCTCCGTGTCCAACATGGTCTCATCCAGATGCTCACAGAAGGTCCTTTCATGGGACTGCACATGGATGCTTGTGGAGTGTGAAGAATGAACAGTTGAAGGAGTTGTGCCCAGAGGTGCTTCGTGTGTTGCATTGGGTGGAAATCCTCTGGATTATTGTTGGTTTAAGCAGCATCCGTTGATGCTGGGCCCAAGCACATGAACTTGGCATCAGACAAACCACAATACTCATAGTGTCTTTTTACCGCAGGGAAGTATGGCCTTAATAAGCAGTCAGAACATTTGGTTTAAAACTGGTTTTAGATTTCTGAATTTTCTATACTTCGGTTTTCCTCTTGTATTTGGGAATCAATTTGTAAAATGTTAAATCCCAGTCATTTCTAGTCTTTTTCTCTCTGCAGAATTACGGGCTTATGAGTGGCAAAGATTTCAATGACACCTATGTAAAGACTTCAGTGAAAAAAACAATTAAGTAGGTGACAAGATTTTTTTAAAGAAAGGAATTAAACTAATTCCTTCTGAGTAATTAAAATGTAAGTTTGATCTGCCCAGACAGGAATGCTTCTATTTAATTACAGATCAGCTATATTGATTTCATAAATCCTAGAGTCCAAGAGATTATTTAAGGATTACACATACTGTCCGGTGAGTAAATCAAACAGTAAGCCAGAAAACTCAGTATTTTTCAAGTTTACAGAAATTCCTCTAGAGGGGATTCTGTGTTTCTTCCTTCAGGAGAAAGCAGAATATATGATCCTGTTGGTACCAATAGCAGAAACTTTGTTGCTACCTATTTTCTACTTAAGCATGGTCTGCCAAACCACTGCAGAAAGTATCTGAGGAAGGGCCATTGAATGTTCAAAGTAACAATAATGTTTACATGGATTTCCAATCTTTGCATTAAAGCCCTATCTCTAAGAAGATAAACTGCAGATAAGCACCTAAAGACTGAACTCCTAAGCCTATGCTATCGCTATCAAACTGGCAATCACTTTCACCATAGAAATCCCGTTTTAAGGGAAGCACAAAGACGAGCAAAGAGTAATCTTCTAAAAGGTATTTCTTTCATCATCATTGAAACTAGTGTCAGCTTTCATTGTCTCCAGACCTTCTCGGATTCTGCACAAGAACTGACTTGTGCCAGACAGAAACTTCAGAATCTTCATGTGAGCACAGAACCTGCTGCTGGACCTCTTCATGTCCCCTCAGCCAGAGATGCAATAACAAATCAAAGTCATAATCCCACTAAGATCAAAGGTTTCAGTGTTAACTGTGAAACAGCAGCAAAACCTTTGGCTTAAGACATGAACTGCTGTGGGTAGATGTTTATGGAAGATCTTCCTGGATTTCAGGAGCTGTTGTAGAAAATAAAAAGACAGCTTTTAACCAGTATTTTTTGGTAAGATCACACATGCTGCAGTCTCAATAATGTCCCTGTGCTTTCTAGCAATAGCTACATAAATATTGAACCCATCTGTTAAACGCAGGCCCTCCTCATTGTTCGCCTCTTTGCCATGCCAGGATGTATTCTTGCTTTGACAAGGACTTTAACTAGAAGATTATTTTGCCAAACAATACTTTGTAATTCAATATTGTAAACAACTGGTCCTATTTATCTTTCAAGACAGATTGGTGACATTCATAAAAAGGGTGAGGAAAGCGAGTCTCTCTCTGCCTCGTCAACTACAAAGTTGTTGTAGGCTTCTAGTTTGTGCTTTCTGAGGCACCAGCAGGAGGTTTTCTGGCTCCTAGGGGCAATATGTTTATTATGTACTTAATTCATTGCTAAGAAGGTTCTAGTTGCATGATTTTGCTTCCCAGTTCATGAAAAACAAAGTCCAGTGGTGAGGGCATTCACTCATGCTTTTCAATATGACAAAAGTACACAGTGTTAGTTCAAAACAATGTTATTTGCCATCCGCATTGCATAAGCCCCAGTATGAACAGAGCACTGTTATACATGAAATATTACAGACGTAATTAATAATGTTACACATCTTTCCCAATTCCCACCCATTTTATTGCTTTCTATAGAGAGAAGATAACAAATAATAGGGCGTGCACAGCTCCAGGCTTTTCACAATAACAATAGCTGTATCCTCTTTAGCCAGTATTACTGAAATACAAGACATACATAATTTCATTAATTGCCCTACGAAGATTCAGAGCTTAAGAAATAACTATCCAAACACATTTACGTGACCTTAGCAAAGTTCTTGCAGACTGAAACAAAATTGTTTCACGTAGGACGTTTAATACAACTGATCCATAGAGGGCAGCAAATTCCTTGCAAAATGCAGGAGTGCAACAGATTTAAGAGATTAGATGCAAAAAATATAGCAACAATTATACTACTTAGATTCAAAAGCAAATAGGGAAATACATGATATACAAAGTATCTGTTGTTAACTCAGCAAGTTTCTAAGTGTTCTGATACATCAGCTGAGGAAGCATGAAGGCTCCAATTCAATAAAGCTCTTCCCAACATGCTAAATTTCTGCTTAATGAGATTTCAGTTTGATAAAGTGTCTGCTTTGCTTTAATCATAGATCCCTGAAACTGGGACAGTGAAAGTATGGGAGGAATTTTGGGAGTTTATGTTCAGTATTGAGAAATATTAACCTCGGTTTCAAACGCAGTTCTTGGGATTGGATTCTCAGTATTCGATGTAGTTCAAATGGAAGACTTCGCTGCGGCTGGAAAAACCCAAATACAGTTTCTTTGATGTATACTAGGGAGGGAGTTCCTGCTGCATTCTTTCACTTCATAGAAATTATATCACTTAGTTTTGTTTGTTTGTTTGTTTGTTTTTTTCTCCACTTCTATTCAACTGCCTGCCTACTTAAATGAAACCTGGAGAAAATCAGAACCTTTGAATCCTTTAGAGCTCAGTCAAAATCTGCTGAAATTAGGCAGCATGTTTAAGCACCCAAAAGACCCCAACCCCGTTTTCTAGGGGGTGGGAAATAGATCTGACAAATTGTGGACAGTATAAATTTAATTTTCTTCAAAAAAAAAAGCTTAAGACTTTGCAGAGTTAGCATCTTTTCATCACTGAAAAATAAGTTTACATTTAAAAGTCACTAAATATCTGTAGATGAAGGTTTCAGGAACACAATTAACATCCTTGAAACTACTTTTCTGCTTTTTCCTCATGAGATGGTAGAAAGGATTAAAAAAACCCCAAACTAATAAAACTCCTCAAATCAGGTAAGATAACCTCTTTACTGAATGTTTATTTGGGACACCATTGCATTAATAATTCAATATTTATCTACTGTCCATTTTCTCTCTGCACCTTGATAAAAGAGAAGTTTGGTTTCAACCATAGCTCTGGAAAACTGTTATCTGCTAGTGTAACAGGCTTGAATTTACTCATCAGAACAGAAAAAATGCATAGAATAGAAAGATTTGAGAGACCCATTTAAATAATCAAAAGGACAGAAATAATAACGTATATAGGTGAAAAAAATAATGGTGGAGACTATCCTGTATATTTTCAAATAAGTGTAATTCTCCATTCAATTATTTATAAACCACCCTTCCTCTCACCAAACCGTTAGGTATCTGGAAGATAGGCTGTAAAAGAGCAGATATTGGATTTATTTAGGCACTTTAACATCATTGAAGGCTTATCCTTGAAGGTGTGTGCTTACTCATTCCTATAGCTTAAGTATTATCTTTTCATTAGATTTTTTTGTGGCAATGACACAGAATTAAAGACTAGAGCTTTGAAAATAATAGATCCTTACGTATTTAAACAGCAGCTTAGGAGGAGGAATAAAAAAGGCAGCAAATTTAAGCACTTCTATCTGCTGCAGTTTGGTTTTTTTTTTTTTTTTTTTACTTTCTTTCATGAAAGCATTTTATTGACTTGTATTTGTCCCAGTTATACCCTCCTGGCAGGCATCTTAGGAAGGTCAATATCACTCATATGGAATGATTTCTTATTTTCTTCTCATTCTCCCCGCCAAAACCCAAATCAGGCATGTGGCTTGATTTTGTCCCTGCTGACACTGCTAAAGTACCACAGACTATTGCTCCAGTGCACCAGTTGTTTAACAGTAGCTTCAAGAACACATTGCAAAAGTTAGTGATGTTGAAGATGCTGAAGATACTCTGACAGGATATTCCCAAGGAAATATATTGCAGAGCTATGTTTATTATTCTCTATGCAATTCACTACAGACATAGACGATGATCTCATTCTTACTTTATTCTAAAACTAAGTTTCTATGTGACAGAGTCCAAACTCACCCCTCTCTAAGCATTTTGCTGTATCATTTGGATCAAGAGACAAGAAAATGCAGCAAAGACCTCTTAGCAGGGCCTATCCCTGGTCTCCTGCTCAGGCACCTCATCCCTACCCATTCCTATCTCTAGGATGTTAAAGGAGAGGGCTACATCCCTCAGCATGCCCAGAGAACCTTCTTGACCTTTCTTCAGCCTAATTAACATGCAAGAAAACAATACAACCTTTAGATAAATTATGCAGCAAACCATAAAGATAATCCTATCAAAGTGACACAGGAACAATAAGAAACATACCTGGAACCACGTCTTTGAACAGTCACTAGGAATAGAAAGCAAATTAAATGAAAATCTAACAGGCAAAAACCCCAAGAGCTAAATAAGGCAGAGAGAAAGAAAGAAAGAAGCCAACATTTAGCAAATACATTAAGTTGATGTGCTTGGGTGAGGCTGTAGAGCAGCAGGCTCTCAGCTGTGCTACTGACCTCTCTGAAGAGCAGGATGAAAGCAATCACGTAACTCCCAAAGCCAGCAGAGGTAATAGCTGTTAGAGATGCTCCTCTATCCAAAAACCAGAGCCGAGACCAGAGATACGTTGAAAGACAATGCATTTAACTAATGCTGCATGCTATAAATGTACAAAAAATATTCCTTCAGCTGTAGTATTGCTGAAGGAGGAATATCTCTAAACTAATCATGAGAGATTTCCTGGAAAAAGGTCCTTCCCAGCTGAAGAGAGGGTCAAGCCCCAGCAGGTGTTGGAGAGTCCTAGTTAAGACAGCTGAAATAATCAGGTGCAGCAGGGCCTCCTGAAAGTCGGCCTTAAAAATAAAAGGAGGTGAGCACAAAGTGTTTCCTCTTGAATAGAAAAGCAGAAGTGAGTGGTTGTCTGCAAGCTTGTGTTTTACTTGAACTTTATTAAGGTAAGGATATTGTATAAAGCAATTATTTTATTAGGAAATTTGATCTGAGGTTTCTGATCTGTGTGGATTAAAGTTATATAAAGAAGCTGGAAGTCTTTCTAACATCTGTAAAAGACAAAACTTTTATCACAGTATCTGTAAAAAATTTTAATTTAATTTTTCTCTTCCATTATTTCAAAACTGAACTTGGATCTTTGTGTTGTGAGTTTCTGAGGCTAAATTTCTTGCAGTGAGTCAGTGTTTTGCACTTAAAATGTATAGTTTGACGTGAGGATTGTTGAATGTGTTGGTAGATCGTGTGGAAGACAAATTAGTAACTCATTGAGGTATCTGTGTTTGGCTTCTTGTATTTCATTCTTTTTAATATGAGCAGTATTCAGTTACTGGGGGATAGGGGAGAACCAGCAAGATTGAAATAAGTAAAATAAACCCATGATCTTAAGGTCCTATTAGAGGAGCTTTGAGTATGCTTTTAGAGAGACATTTTTTTTTTTCTTGAATATTAATGTTTGAGTTTTATCATATGTCAACTATTTCATATTTTTAATCATATCCCTCAGCTACTTAAATGATCATTCTCTAGGGAACTGAAGTTTTGGAAGAGAAACTTAAAAATTATATCAAATGTATTCAGCATAAAATCTGCTAACCTGATTAGCTCTTCTTACTGTAATGACTCACACCTCACTTGATGAGAGCATAGTGCTTTGGGTCCTGGCTGCTGAGGCAGTTCCCATGTAATTCCTGATGTCTCTGGCCCATTTAAGAAACTGCGTGTTAAGTGCACATCAGCCTGTGTTTGTGATTAAGGAAGAGTGAATCCCTGCTGTTCTTTTCTCCTCTGTGTATGGATAAATGCCTACTTGGATTATGGTAGTGCTGGTGAGGGAGAGAGGGGAGATCACTGGGGTGGCAAGGCTCTTGGGACTGGCTCTGTATCCCTCTGAGCTGCATCTTGGATCTAGGTCTTCTACATTCCAGTTTGGGTGGTTGCATAGCTGGGCTGTGCACACCCTACTTCCCTGAGCCACCGGGGCGATAGAGCAGGAAGAAGGAGGTTTGAAAGAGGAGCTGTCATCTTTTGGTTAGCTGAACCTGCAGTATAGTTCTGGAGTGCAGCTCACTTTATCTTGCAAAGCTGAGCCAGAAAAAGTTTGAGCTATTTCTGGAATATCCTACTTGTAGGGATGTAAACGGCTTCCTGGTACTTGCGGCAACTGGGCACCTTATGGAGCTGCCTAAGGGGTGTGAGAAGAGACTGAGTTTTCACAAAACAATGAGTAAAACAGGGGTATAACTTTATCCCCCCTGACTGGTATATCTATGTAGGTGCATTCCATACCATGCAATACATAGTAGGGCCCAATCCTGCATTTATTTGGACAGATACATCACTTCAGTGACTTCTAAGTAGCATACCTTGAAAGAAATGTTTCATCAAGCAAACTAAAGATAGTAAAAAGCTTACAGCCTGGGTATTTGATTATTCAGCACTCTTAGGAGAAAATGCCAAAGCACTTCACCATTTACAATGCAATTTAATGATCTTTAACTTTCTTTCGAATGTATTGGCATTTAAAAATTTGTTGCTCTTCGCTTCTTCTTTTAGTTCTCTCTCTTTCTTTTTCTTCTGCCCCCAACCCAGTTCTGATCATATGTACATCTGGGTGGTACCCTGTCAGGCTGGTGGATTATGATGCAGGTGCTTTGTATGTGTATTTTAAAGAACCCCTTTAAATCAAACTGTGTATAGACTTGCATGACTGAGTAATTTAGCCCATTATGTCTGTAGATTGTTGCTCTTCAGTACTTAGGTTTTCAAGGATAAAGAACAAGAAGTTAAGATCAGAGTAACAGAATGTGCTTCAACTCTCCTTTCTCTCTGGTGGTCAACGTAGAACAAATGATTAGTTGCCCTGCACTGTAGTGTAGTTGGGACCTTATGTTCACTGCCAAAGTACTTTATCTTAATTTAGTCCTTGAGCATATAAGCACTTGGAGCACGTATCTAGAATTACTCACATGAGTAAAGCTATTGACTTCAAAGTTATTGACTGGACACATGAGTAAAGTTCAGCTTTCATAAGGTCCAAGGTCTGGAGCCATTATTTCTTGATTATGCAAGAAAAGGAGGGTAAGAAAGCTGTACCTTTTGTACTAGTAGCAGATTTTTCTCACAGATAAAGATCTAAAATGAAAATACTTTCCAGTACTGTTATTATGGAGATGTCAGGAATAGAAGAGTGAAGGTACCTTCCCCTTCCAGAGATCTGGCTCAGGGTGTTTGAGTATACTGTAACAGAGTTTTTTAGCGAAACTTTCCTGAAGATTCCTCTCCGTGGGCTTGGTGCAGTGAAGCTGGATCCAAACCCAGTCAAAGCCAGTAGAAAGGACTTTCTCTCTTCTGCTTTTTTTTCTTTTCCAATGACTATGCGTTCTGGGAATATGCTGTGGTGCTTCTCAGACCCTTTGCAGATGCAACAAATATCTGGATTTCTCCTGTGTAGCCTAAGGAACATAGGAGAACATGTCTGACACGACTAACTTGGTGCTGCTGAAAGCAACCCCAGCAGGGGACTTCAGTGCTGTCTAGCATGATGTGTCACAAGCCCTGGGTAAAAAAACCTCTTAATATCTTCTATAAAAATCTTGCCTTTTAAAGAGTAAATCCCAGCAGTATGTTCTGAAAGCTATCTGAGGTATCCAGCTCTGTGTGACTAATACATTCCATTCCTACCATGAACCACAGCCAAGATGATGGAGACTTCTGTCATGAGATCTTCTTCGTGAGACCACAGCAAACTTAAAAAAAACCAAACCAAAAAACCCCCAAACCCTGCAAAACAAAAAAAACCACCCATGCCCCTGTGACCAATCAAAACACTCCCTACCCCCATCTCACCCTTTTTTTTTGGGTGAAACACTCTTCACAGGAGCTTTCTTTTTTTTTTTCTCTATCATGAAAAAGGTCAAGAAATGGTTTGAGTTGAGTTGAGAATCTGAAGGAAGGAAGAATCTGCCAAGATGAGATTTCCCTAGTGGTGCCTCATGGGAGGAACATCAGTTCTACAGTTTTTGCCATGCACTCAGGATTTCAAAAGGATGACGCTCCTGTGTGTGTAGTGCAATTTTCGTTTTTTGTTTGTTTTTGTTTTCCTGGAGATAGTAAAGGATGTGGAGCTGAGCGCTCCCTTCTGACATAAGGAGGCAGCTGTTAGGGGGGATTATTTCCCCAGTTTGCTGATGTCTCAATGTCCTTTGTGAAGCTCTCTGCAATGAAAAAGTGCTACTGCAGGTGGGGCCATTGCTGAAACAGGCAGATCTCTGTTACTGGGATGCTATCGTGTTTCTTTTTCCTATCTGCTGTTCACTGAAATTGGGTATCTGTTACAGCCTTCAACCCTTGCTTCATTGAAACTGGGGAAAACTGAGGACTATAACACCTTCCCTTTGAATATATGCATTTGAACTGGGGCAGAGGCTTGTACTTGGAACACACAAGCTATCTTCTAAGAATCTAGTTAATAAAGAAATATAGTATGCGATATCTGTGAGTGTTAAAACCAACACTGAAAAAGTATAATTGGACTCGTGTTGTAGTTACCTGATGATGGAGATGTTCCAGTCAGGCAGCTTCTTCTGGTTATTGCCTGGGTTTGGGCATGCCAAGGAAAAACTGGTTACTACCCAATCCGTAGTATTGGGTAGTAAGCTCTGGCCACTTGCCTCCAGTCCATGGAGGGGAAGAGGGAGCAAAGGCTTGCTGACTTACAGAAAGGATAAGACAATGTATGTGCATGAAATACTCTGCATAAGGCTTAAATGCTTCCCACTAGCATATGGGAAATTCACGGTCTCTAAGTCTCTGGTGGTTTTGTGGTTTAGTGATTGCAGTACAATCACTGTCCTTCAGTTGGGGAATCAAAGCATATATTGACTTCCCAAAGTGCAAACAAGCACTATTGTGGGAAGAAATGAACTCATATCTTCAGTCTACAAGACAGCCTCCCATCTAGCTATCAATCACTGCTGTCTAGTCTTGCCTGCCTAAGCCATTGCAGAGACCTTCACAGGAATCAAGGAAAGGGAGAGTGACCCATATGAATGGCTTTAATATTTTGCTGGTTTTCTTCCCTGATTTGGTTGGTGAATCTTTCTGACAGAAGAATAAAACTCCAAGAGCATCAGGAGCTCTTGGATCAGAGACAGGACAGCTGTCATAACCTGTGGGAGATGGGCCTCTTTTTGCCTGGTCTGCTGTATATGTTATTCCCAGTTTTAAAATGGTTGAGGAGGTCTTCTGCTTGAAAAAGAGCCATTGTGCTTTACTGAACCAGAAGATTATGGGAATGATGAAGCCTGCCTTTACCGGGGAAATATCAGTCTTTTAAAGTACCATCCTGTTTCATTGCGGGAATGAGGGGATGGTGGGCCAGAGTGGGGACACTGCTGAAACAACAGTGGGCAGCCCTGAGGGGACCACAACTCACATCAGAGGGAGGATGGCCCCGATGGGACTGCTGGTGCCCCAGGGCAGAGATGACCTTGAACATACTGATACTGGAAGGTACCTGAGAGAACGATGATCCTGTCAGAGCAAGGGATGGTACTCTGCACCCTTGAGGGACCAGAGCAGCAGTAAAGCCATTAAACCTTGCATTGTAGAAGACACCATCCATCCCCCCCCTCCCCCCCTCCTTTGCCCCATGTTGCCACCTTAACCTCCAGAGTCTGGCTGGATTAAGGTGTAACCCATAGCAAACCCAGAAGAAATTTAGCTTAAGGAAGGGGGAGGATATATGTTTATGTTGATGTCTGCTTAAATGTCTGTCCTTAATTTTCTCAACATCTAAACCAGTCCCCAGGCAGTTGTAGTGACTGGCAGTAAATTAAGTGAATTTCCTCAACTCAACACTATGTTGCCTGTGATAGCAGGCCACGAGATGACTTTAAGAAATTCATGTGAGACATCTACTGCCATCCCACTCATCTTATATGGGCTTGTTGTTGTGGTTTAGGTGGAATTAGCCAATGATGAGATAACAGATGCTCTCCCCCCACCTCTCACTTCAAGGAGGAAGGATAAAAAGATTTACAAGTTTAGAAGAAACTGGACTACTTTAATGAAATATCAAGCTCCCAGGCTGATGTCACTGGCAGACACTGGGGAAGTCCCAGATGGACTTAGAGATGGATGGGAACTGAATTCTGGATTTGGAGTCAGGAATGCATGGATTGGGCTCAAAGGCAGACAAATAGACAGAGTCCTCCTTGGATTCCAGCCACTGAACAAAGAGGCTGACCCTTTAATCCCTCAGCTTTTATACTGAGCATGGGGCAGATGGGATGGAATACCCTGTTGGTCTGTTTTGGGTCACCTGTCCTGTCCTCCCCTCCCTGCAGGTGGGACCCCTCTACACTTTTCCATTTCTGACCCTCCAACGGGGCAAATAAAGAAGTTAGCTGACCTTGGTTGTTAGAGTAATAAGTATAAACAAGAGCCTCTCTGCATACCATTCCTTGGCATTAACTATAAACACAGTTCTTATCACCCTGAGAACGAACAGTTTTCTCCACAATATGCTTTTAATTTCAGAGAGTTAGAAGAGGCTTAGCTAAGAAGTAAAGTTACTGAACAGAAAGTTGGTTCGGTTCTACCTCAAACCAGGACACTTATTGAGCTGGTTTAGGTATGGTGTGTCAATGTGAAAAAGTTGAGTATGTAATTAGAACTTTATTCTCTTCCAGTGAGCAACTAGTCTTTGCAAAGATGTTGCTCTTTCCAACAGCTAGCATTTCACAGTTCTTATGGACTTAGGTTACTTCAAAAGAGGGCCTGATCTGTGCTCCAGTATGTCTCATTTTTGTGGATTTTTTTCCTTTCATGTTTTATTATAGCTGAGGAGATAAAGGAATCATTCTCATGGGAGGAGGAAAAAGACTTTGTTCTTGTAGGATAATCACTTCCTTAAATTTACCAGTTACTCCTTAAGCATATGTTGTTACAAAGGAGTGGTGTCTTTTGTTTTCAATTCTGATTTTTTTTTTCAATCCGCTTTTCTTCATATCAATGCTCTCTGTGCCTGAATCACCATCAAAAGCTTCAGGATTCTTGCTCTCTTTAATGTTGCTCTGTAACTGTTTTCCTTCTTTGATATGAACTTCTGGGAAGCTGAAAAAGCACTTGGGATAAGGAATATGGTCCAGAACATTTAGTATGCAAGGAGTGATGGGCAGGGAGGTGAAGAGGAGGTGGCTGCATTCTCTCCTTTTATTTGAGTGTATGCCTGTAGAAAAACTAATCACAACACTTGCCTTTAAGCTGGTAGTAAATTGGCTCAGTCTCATCTGACTGTAACCTGATCATCCAAACAATGCACTCTTTTTGAATCCTCTAATCCCACAGTATTTTGCACTTGATGGTGTCTTCCTCCTCCAACCCACATGGTATTAGTCATGCAGCAGGGGCATGTACTCCCTTCCCAAAACTCTTCTTTTTCTGTATTATGCTTTTTTTCTGTGCCTTTCCGCTCACAGGTCACAAACTGGAATAACTTTGCTTTAATGCTACTGTCAGGACTGAAGTGCTGCAAATGTCTTGAGCAGTCTTGGTGGCATTTTTGGCCAGGAGTGCTCATAGGAGCATGCAGGTATGTCGCTTTTTTCAGCTCATCTCTGGTGTCTCAGAGGAAGGTGAAAGCCAATGACAAAAAGTGCAGCTTTAAAATGGACGGTAGGGATGCCTGAAACTCATTTATGTGGTGCAAGCTGTGGATGTTCATTTCTGTTTATCCAACTCATCGCAGGACCTCATTCCCACAGGATGCAGTAGAAGCTAAAAGTTTACTCAGGGTGTGGAAGGAAGCTGGACACTTAATGGAAAAGATATCCACAAAAGGATGCTAAATGCATGAAAATATCTGAGTTGGGAAGCTGCTGAGCTGAAAGTAGTAGGACACTGGGAGTTCTAGGGAAATACCCTGCCCTTGCTCTTCCATAGGCATTCAACAATGGTTTTAGGTGAAGAGGAGGGTATTTAGTCTAGATGGGCCCTTGATCTGACTGGATAGTGATTACTACTTAAAGGGAAAATAGACTACAGTCTCTATTGTCAGAACAATGTCTCTTGATACTTTTGTTTCAAAACAGTGAATGACCAGCTAAGATGTCATATACTTGTACTTGAATCTGTTTATTTTGATGGAGAATAATGAGTTCTCTTTCCTATTTCTTCTCGAAACAAGGTTGTCAGCTTAAAATGGTTTTTCCTTTTCTATGAAGATCTGCCCTCTGAAGGGTGAGGAGGAGATAGCCGATGGATTGCTCTTACAAAGAGGTGATGCCAGAAAGTTCAGCATGACAGCTCAGGAGGAGGTAGAAGTAGCAAGCAATGTTGTCAGGCAATGCCAAAGTAATACCAAGAGTTACTGATATTTAGATTAATTGAACTAGGATTTAGTAGCTAAATTGCTGTTTGGCTCTAGCTAACAGAGGCATAATATGGGGTTAACAGTGAAAACTGCAACTAAAAAGGTTTCTTTTATTAAACTCTGGGTACATGGAAACAAGCTGCTTAAATGCATCATCCTGGGAAATAGTGTTAACTTCCACCTTTTGAGTGTCTAATCATTGTATGGTTTAGAGAATTGAATATATTACAAGGATAAACAAATACTAATGTGATTCATTAATTGGATTGGTTAGTTTTTTTAATTAAATAACAACTTCATAGCATAGGTAGCAAACTGCTGGAGGGGAGTTAAGTAAAATACAGACTGGTGCACTGAAAGGAAAAATATTGCACAACATTTTCAAAGGCTTTTAAAAGAAGAAGAGAATGTGTTTAATTTGATAGGCTGATCTGACTCTCACCCTCAATGGCCAATTCCTAAATGTCATTGGGAACTCAGAGGGCTCGAGTAGAATAGTTGCTCTTGAACTTTTCACCTCAAAACTCTTTTGAGTAAAGTTGAGCTGACGTATAAGCCCTCAAGGAGCCAAAGGAACAGCTGAATAAAAATGGAAACGGGACTTATAGGCTTAGTGCAGTAGAACTAAACATTGTAAGGACTTTTACATTTTTCCCTTGAGTTCCTATCTTGCTTTGATTAAAATCAAAGTTTTGTTCTGGCACAGGCTGCAGCAGGTATAGCTATGGTGCAATGGAAAGGAGAGAAGAAATTATGAAAGCAAACTGAACAGTATGAAGAATACAGCTTTACAAGGGTTTCTATAAATTTTCTTGGTCTTTCAAAAAACTGAGGAGGAGAGGATACCTCTCTTCCTGCTTAGTCACTTATTTCAGTAAGCCCAAAGGGTGTTGAAAGAAAAGGCTGAATTCGCAGGGGGATTTATAGTCTTTCACAAAATAGATGAAAGTAATATTGTCTTCCTTTGTTTCTCTGCTCTTCAGTTTAAGAACATCACTTAAACCACAGGTGATGAAGCCTAATCCCTTCTCTCCGCAAATTCCTCTGGGAAGAAATGTAAACAATAGACCCTAAATTAGAGAGCTACTGGGTATGCCAGGATAGTCTACTCCATATCTTGCTAAAAGAGACAAGTAGGCTTGTGTTAGTTTTGTAACTAGCATATAACTGAAGTCAAATAGAATGTCTGAATATTCATTTGGCTGGAAGACTGATGAGGTTAGAGGAGAAAAGATGTAGTCCTCATTGTGCTGTTTTCCATAATGACTTATACAGTTCCAAAGATTGCTGGGAACATTTAGAAACTGAGTTTATTCTTACCAACTTTTCTTTTTTTGGTAACTGTGTATTCAATATAAATCACTTATATTTGGACTTCACTATTCTTAGTGAGAAACAATTGCCAATCGGTTTCTTTGTAGCTTTTACCCTCTGCTGCCTATAGCTTTACCTTGGAAAGCATATTGATCCCTTTGTGTGCAGGGAAGCTGACTGCTGGGAGAGGTGAACAAATGAAATTCACACTTCTAATTTCTTTTCTCCAGAACTGCTTTGTTCTGGAGAGCTTTGTTTCATGAGCTATTTCATTTAAAAGAAAATAGTAATTAGGCTCTAACCCTCTTGAGACTTGAACCCTCTCCTTACAAAACAAGATTTAGCCTGTGTCACTTCTGATTGGCTGTAGAATTGTAACTATGGAAGTACACAGATACATTTATATTATCTGCCTAAGTTTGTGAGACTTTTTTTTTTAAGATTCATCAGAAGAATTTCCAATTTTAAACAACTTAAAAAAATAAAATAAAAAAACCAAACCAAACACACAATTTAAAGCTTACTCATGATGAAAAAGCAATTGTCTGGGGAAGGGATTGGTTCTTTTATTTCTAACTACTGTTACAGTGAGAATGCTGTGATGTTCTTTATCTCTTCTAATGCTATATAATGAGCAAACCTTTATGTATCTCTTATGCTTTTAGGCTTCTCTACGGACTCTGCCCCACTAGTATTCACATGTATTGAATGATGCTGGAATAGATCTCCAGTTTTGCACTGGGAAAAACTTAGGTCAACAAAACAAATGTGGAAGATGTTCCTGTTTATGCACACTGTTGTGTTGTTCCTCTTAGATAATGTGAAGGCACTGACCTGCAGATCATGAGCATGACTGTCAGGCTTTCTCCTCAAGGATTGCTCTCAACCCACTGTTTCCCATGCTTAAACTCAATGAGTGTCTTAAACAGAAATAATTCTTGCGTGTCCATGATTAGACTGCATGCACAGCCAAATTTTTCATTCACTTTCCTGCAGTTCCTTGAGCTATGAAACCAGCATACTTAACAATGCATGAGCTGGTGCGTTATTACCAGAATTATTGAGTTCTGTAAGTGGGATTTAGTCGTTGCACTTGATGCTGGTTTGAGGTTGGAACTTAACTTTCAAGTTCAGAAAAAGTTTGTAGGGCTTTGAGTACAGGCAGTTAATTAAAGAGAATACTTACTCATGAATGCTTTCTTGTGCCTGAATGATGCTCGGGGCATTATGATTCACCAGAGTATTAATTATTGATGATCCTATAGGCAAGTATTTGGTTTGTATTAAAAAAATTAAAAAATTCATGGAACTTTTCATCTTTAAAATTTATGTTGAAGGGGGGTGGTATACCCTTATTAATCAACTAGTAATGTAAATTGGCTTGGTAACACTGCTCAAAGAGCTGGAATATCATGCAAATTAAAATTAATAAAAAAATTAGTAAAAAAAATAATTGGTGAATATTTACCACATAACCACATCTGCAGAGATATTAGGGCCCCGTTCGGTTTACCAGATACAGGAGAAGCTCTACTTTTAAAGAAAAATTTATTTGGGAATAAATAGTAAAAGTTGATGTAGACAGTGACTTTAAAAACACAGTTATGCAGACCTGCATTACTGGAGGCATTATCATATACAGTTTCCAGGTGGCATTTTGCAGCTTCTGCCTAATATGAATTTTCTTAGTTGCTTATTACGGTTATGCTCAGACTTACAGGTCAGGCTGTTTGGCTTACCTTAGACAGCAATGTTGATTTAGACTTGACTGAAGTACTATGGATCAGACTGATGGTCTATCTCCCAGCAATGATGAAGATGGAAGCTTCAGAAAGGCTACAAGAAACTATTTATGTGTGTATGAGGAATAGTTTGAGAAATAACAGAATTCCTCCTCAGCAACTCTAGGGAATTTCAAGTCCGAGTCTGCTCTTACTGTGTTACTTACTGATGGAACTGCCCTCAATAAATGAGAATGAAGGCACATAAAAGGGACTCTTTAGCTATTGCTTTACATATGGGGTTCAAGGGATATAAACAATATTATCTTTACTGACCTTGGAATTGCTTACTATCAATTTAAATTCAAAACTTTGTGTTCAAACTTTGAGAAATGAATACCTAAGCTGTGCTTGAGAACAAATTTACTCCAGTTTATGGAAAAAAAATAAATAAGGTTAGGTGAGGTAGGCCTGACTTTAACACTCAGGTGTATTTGAGGCTTGCAGTGACTTTAAACTTGCTATTAATTTCAAGCAGCTTAATTCAGTTGTTTGTTTCATCAGAAACCTTTCCTTTTCTTATGAGCTCAAGCAAATGTTGCTTGCTCTGCTGCCTGTCCTTCCCACCCCCTAGCTATTTCAGATAAGATCCAGCCGAGGTACATCTGTTAAACTCTGGAACAGGCTTCCTAGAGAGGTGGTGGGTGCCCAAAGCCTGTCTGTCTTTAAGAGGCTTTTGGACAATGCCCTTAATGACACACTTTAACTTTTGGGCAGCCCTAAATTAGTCAAGCAATTGATTACATGATAATTGTAGGTTCCTTCCAACTGAACTACTCTATTCTAAATCTTCATTGCTATCTAGGATATCATTAATACAAAAAGCTGGGTACAGATGGATTGGCTTGGCTTATGTGGTAGGAAAAGCCGTTCAGCTCCAGTACCAGAGGCCCAGCAGCATTGTAACAGAGAGGGAACAACTTGTTGATAACTGCAGCAGAAGCACTACTAGGATGACAAGTTAATAAGCTGCTCTCTTTCAGTCTGTTGTGAATTCCAGGAAAGTGCTGGCAGGTTGGTTGGCCACAGTATTTCAGCTGGAACAAATATCTGCTGGGCTGTTGCAGATTACTAAATTCATTGTGTGCATGTTACCAAATAGCAGTGAGTTGTTTATGATTTTTTTTTGAATGATTCTGAGTGGAGGCTTTTAAACTGACAACCTGCATACTTAAAAAACAAACAAAAATACCTTGCACCTCCTTCCCTGCCTACTCTCATTACTCCTTATAACTTTAAAACTGTTTAATTAAGTCTGGTACCCACTTGGTGATATACTTCTTCATAATTGCTTAAGTTCATCAGAATGTAATTTTATGAATAGAAAAACCTAGCAGTTATTCTTCCTCAATGCAAATGCATTCCAATTTCTACAATGTGATTTCCACTTTTTTTTTGTATGTTAAGCAAGGAATTCACTTGGTTTCCCTGGGTAATATTTCATATGTTGATGAGCCCCTTGGTGACCTCAAACTGCAAGCACTGAATGACCAAATACTTCTAAATTACCTCTTGTCCAACTTCTTCTCTAGCTGCTTATTCACAATGACTTGCCAGTTGTCTACAAGGGTTATGCTTTTAGGCCAAAGTAATTTTTTTTTTTTAAAGAGTTGAGGGGGTTAGTTTCGTTTCAGAAAACCAAAACACAGCCCTGTTTTCATGGGAATAAACCTGAGACCTTACCAACTGGAAGAGGAGTTCAGTGAGAGGAAAACCGCACTAGCTTAGGCACCTCAAATGTAATTAGGGGAATGTAGTTAAGCATAGGTTTCTTGACAAGTTTCCATTATTGTGGTGTTGTGGTTACCTAAATTGCCTGAGCCAGTTAATTGGAAGTGAAGACATGTGCGTGCTAATAGATGAGACCTGTAAGTCTACAAAATTGTTAGTAATGTTGACTTCATATATGTATTTGCTATACTGTTTTGCCTCAAAACTGAATTCCAGCAGATTGAGAGGCAGATTTCATCAGTTTTCAGGATGTATTTCATTAGTTTTGGTATGTCTTGGTATTTATGAAGATGACAATGCTAGTAGGAACATTAGATTACAAAGGTGACTCTAAAAAGGTCAGCAGGTCTGACATACAATTATTCTTGTTCAATTAGGCTTCATATTGATATTCTGTCTGTCTGACCACTATGGTAATCACCAAATATAAATGATGTGTGGAAAACTACTGTATGTTTTTGTTCAAAAAACAATCAGAAGCCTGAACAGCTCTAATGACACAGCTAATAAACATTTAAACTACAGTATGTGATTTTGTGTTGGCTTTGGCCATTAGCTCTTGTAATCTACTTGATTTAAAAATTTAATAGGCAAAAGAAGTGTCCAACTGTGTCATCTGTAAATAAGAAATACTGTTTTGTTTTCATTACTTAACCCAATGAACAGATATCCAGAATGAATCAGAAACATGAGACATACTCACTACATCTTCCTTAATCTAATGCCTGTTGCTATGATTCAGCATCATATTACAAAAGTCAAAATATATTGACCTGTATAATCTTTCTAAGTGCTTGCTTCACATATTTACTATGTGTCTGATGCTGTTCAGTGGAATATAAAGAATAGCTGTCTACATTGATTTGTTAGGAAAAATGAAGGGAGGATAACTGCCTCAAGTTTAAATAAAATAGGTGTAAGCATCAAATAATTCAGGGAACTAGAATTTCAAATTCAGTCTGTTTTAACTCTATTGTAGCTTGCTAGTATCCTAGGGTTTTTTTCATTTGCTGTAACTTTGTGTTCCAACAACTCTGAAGTCAAGTCATAAATGGTGAGAGAGAGGGAGGGAATCTTTCTTGTGCAGTCACAGCAATCTACCTAATTATTTCATGGAATGGACCTTCACTTTAATGAAACAGGAATACTCATAATTCTACAGTGCAAAAGAATATTGCAGGAATTCTAGTCAATTGGAATATATCAAGGTATATATCTTGATAGTCCTAATACTACTATGCAAGCATAGACATTAAAATTTGGAAAAAACAACCATGCTTCTTAAATCTTTCAAATGATATCTGAAACTAGTGTTTGACCCTTCTTTTATGGATTATTTACTTACACAATGCCATGGAAATGTCTTAATCCCATTTTAACACTCTTTTTGGAGTCCTTGTTATTTTCAGTACTGAAGCATTGATATTATTTTTTGGATAATAGCAATTTACATATTTACTTTAACTTAATTTATATTTCCTTAATGGTGATTAAAGTATTTAAATATTTTAAAACCACTTTAAGTTTTGTCCTCTTCTACCAGAACACTTTTAATTGCTAGCAATTTACGTCACTCTAATTTGGCTCTAAAACAAGAAATTTTGCTTTTAGAGAGCCGAGTATCCCTTTGACCCTTGTTTTTTCAACCAGTATTTGGGAGAGTCAGTCAAGAGAAGAAAAGTAACGGACTTGCCTTGAGAAGAAAGGCTCCAACCTCACTTGTTGGTGTCTAAGATGGGACAGTGGCCCAGACAACTCAATGATTCTTTCCTTGTTTTTTCTTGGAAGTAATGTAGCCTGAACTGCAAGTCTTTGATGTTTAAAAAAATGCTGCTTACCTCAATGGAAACTGGCTGTAGGAGTTGATATTTTTGTATATTGTATCTGAAACTGAGAGGCTATTTGCTTGTACTTCAAGTGGTCCTGAAATGCAGGGATACATCCTGTATCCCTCTATAACTGAAAAGGATGCAAGGCTGTTCAGGAGATGCAATTTCTGTTCTTGCTGCTGGCAAGCTTTGCAACATTAGGTAAAAGTCCTTAAATTCTGTTCACATTATGGATGCCTTGGCATTAATTGCATAAGCAGAAGGGCTGAAAGAGTCCCTCTGAATATAAAACGACAGATCAAAAGGTAGAGGATGTTCTTTAAAACTCTTGTTATGTTTTTCAATGTTGTCCTTGTCTCTAGAAATCAAAGTAAACAGGCAAGGAGGAGTGTTTGAATACTTCTAAAATCTATTTGTGAACTAGACTGTAGTAGTATTTCATTAAGTCTGTGGGTTTTGTTGCTTTGTAAGCATGTCAGATGAGAACTATAAAAATGTTCCAGTTTCTGGAAGAAGTGGCCTTATGGGGACCACTGGGGAGCTGTCTGGTTTTAACCAGTTTTGAGAGACAACCCAGGTGTAACTGCCTTTATGAAGGCAATATATCTGGAACTAAAGGGCTCTTGCTTTACTATAGCAAAAGTTTAATGAGAACTTGTGTTTTGGAAGATGATACAAGGCAAGACTTGTATGTCTAAACAAAAAAGAACAACCTTGTTCTCTTTTCCCTTAGTCAAAAAAACTATTCCAAAGATTATTCCAAAGACTTAAATACTAAACATCAAAAGCCTTTTTGGAAGAAATAAATATAAACTTATTTTAATTCTTGTGTTTGGCTCTTACTGACTGGCATTTTCAAGGAGAAACGCTGTAAGACTTATATTAATAATCAAATTGTAAATGTAATGAAAATGGATAGGTATCTGAATGGTCTTTCTTTCCTACCATATCAGTCTCCCCTCTGTTGGGTAAAATGTTAGAGATGTGGACACTTGTTTTGTTCCATACAGCCTTATACAAAAGGCTGTTGAAAGTAGCACAAGTACGGGAAGGAAAATACTTTTGACTCCTCATTAGATTTTATGTAGCCAATGAAATCTTACTGTATATTAAAACACAGAAAAAGTTTTAAAAGAAAATGAATTATCACACTTGAAACAGAAACCAAATCTGAGTACTGTATTTGTTGAGGACTTCTTTCACCTAACGAAATGTTTTAAGGTATTTAGTAAAAGTAAGGGTCCAGTAGTGGGCTTCAAGCAGAAATTAGTTCAGAGGAGTTTTGTCTTAGAAGGAATACCCACCCTTCCTGAGATGTGATTTTTTTTTTTTTTTAATTGAAAATATTGCATTCACATAGCTTTAATTGCACATATTGATAGAAAAAATTCCCAAGGCTCTAGATATCCTGGGCATACTAGAAAGGCCCTAGTGAGGCTGAGGTGTCTGACATCTCTGTCCACTGTGTTAAAAAGAGCACTTCACAGAAACATATTCTGTAAAACTACTGTGTATGGAGCACATGATCTCATAAAACACTTGGGAGACTGTTCAGTTTTGGGTGAAGTAGATTAGTCTTATGCCCTGTATGCAAGCACTTCTGAGAAGTAGGTGATAGCAGGCTCTGGAAGGACTATGCCTCAAGGAGAGCCCTGCTTCGCCTATAAAACAGTTTGTTTCATCTGTTAAGTTAAATGCCAAATGTGTCAGCACAACAGTGCTCTTTGTACAAGCCCTTTTATAAAAATTGATTGTCTCTGTACTTATTCCCTCCCCACCAGACCATCTGTTGTTGGCCACTCTTGGGAGTGCTATATGAACCGAGAGTACATACCCACAAAGGGATGGCAGCTTGGTGTTTGGGTGGATTTTTGAGCATGTTTTGCAGGGGAGAGGGAGAAATTTGGCATTATTTTGCATCCCAGCAAAGATAAAACATCCAAATTCTCTGCAGGACAATCTGGTGTGGGTTTTCTCTGGGAATTGTATGCATTTTATACTTTATTTTGATGAGGGATAAAAAACTGTATTTTGGATGAAGTGAAACACATCATTGTCGAACAAGACACTAGCTGGAATTTTCTGTGGAAAAATAATTGAAATTATGGCAAAATTGACCACATTTCAGCCTTAGTTCAAGCGAAGGCATATTCTAGGGCAATGCACATTTGCTGATGTCTCAAATTGAAATTATAGTTAATGCTTCATATTCCTTCCTTGGTGAAGGTGGTTCCATCATTAAGTTTTTCACTTGTTTAGAAGTTGACAAAGATATCACAATATCTCAGCATTCTGTGGGATTAGCTGTGTCAGAAATGTGCACCCTAAGCTGAAGGTAGTACTAGATAAACTGTTCTTGAGAAAGTTTTGGCAAAGGAGCCCCTCAGTGTCTTGTGTGTCTGACAGCACAGCTGCTTGCAGGTGTAGCATGTCACACTCACTCCGTGGTGGCTTATACCAAGGGGTGTAATGACTGCTGTTATTGCTGTAATGACTGTTCTGGCAACAGTCCTAAGTTTTCATGGCAAAAAAATCAATTCTAGTTTAGAAGCAGCAGCAGCAATGTGTAAGCCTGGATGGCTGATATTGGGCAGTAGTTTGATGCAATGACAGTCTTCCAGTTGTTTTAAAATAATAAAGGAAAAGTGGTGAAGTTCTGAACCTGGCCCATGTGGGCTCTGCAGTTGATATGGGTAAAATTTCTATGCCACTGATACTGAGCACCTCCAGCATTAATGGTCAAGACCTTTGCATTTTCTGTAACCCAAATTATGACAAGTCAAAAAGCTTCTGACAGTTCAATTGGCTTAACTAGGGCCTGACTGAGATGCTGCTACTGGGGAATCTGTGCTGCAGTGATAGACTTCAGTGGCAATTTTTCGGTTTGTCTATTTTTGTCTACACAATGATTGTGCATCATGAGAGGAATAATAACACAATTTTCTCTACTGTTAGAGATGTGAAGTCAGTGGGACAAATGCATATGGGAAAAACTTGTTGAAAGACTGTTTAGACTCTAACTCTCCGAATCAGCATTCAATTTTTGTCATTACCAAGGTGACACTTTTGGTCAACATAGAATACAAGAAAAGAGGCTAATAGTATTTTTGACTTTGCTCTTTCTACTTACACCATGGACTTTAAATGTGGTGCTTTCCAGTAGACTCTACCAGTGCATTTGTGTTAGTGGTCTAATATACTTGGAAAAGTTCCTATTTTAAAGGCTTGCAGCTACCAATTTTATGATTCTTTTTGTAAGAAAATATCTAGTCTTGCTTTGGCAATTATCACTATTTAGATGGTGATACGCATGCCCTACCTAAATAATGCAGCAGTTTAATTAAATTAATAAATCCCATTTAATGTCCAGAATTGCATATGAACTTTCTAAGTCTAAGTTGTTCTGTAAGAGATAATTCATTCCAGCTTCTGGAATGGAGCTGGTTTTGGCAGAAAGACTAGGTCTGCTTCTTAATTGATAACTTATTGTTTGGTGTACTGTCTTGTTGAGCAATGAGTTAGTCACAGGCAATGCCTGTATTACTAAATAACACAAGCCCATGACACAGATGTAAGCACTGGATCACAACCATCATTACTGTTCAATTTGTCAGCATGAGCTCTGGTATCCTCTGGCAGCCCAGACTTCCATTAGAACAACTTTTACATGCAAATCTCTTCCACTGATAGTTTCAAATATGAGCTCACGGACATACACCCAGCAGCCATGGATGAGTGACACTCGGGCACTACAGCCTTTGTGACCCAGGAGCCAGTGTTCTTTACCAATGCTTCCCTCCTTTGCAGATAGCTGGTGGGCTTCTCAGGACCAGGATAAACAATGTACAGCTCAATGGTATGTATCGAGGTATGGGAAGATAACTGCTGATTGTGCTTATACCTGCAAATTATTCTGAGTTTATGGCTACTTGGCCAGAAGAATACCCCTGTGCATAAGCCTGCTCAATGAGGCTAGGAGCTCTAAAGAGAAAACCATTTTGGATCCCAGAACTGTCTACCAAAATGGACCAAGGAGAAATAATATGCTCCATTGGGTTGGTCCTGACACCAGCACTGACCCTGCCACCTAACATGGCAGCAGTATCCAGAGTTGAGCTCTAGGGAGATGTGATGGTTTCTGCACTTGCTCCCTGCCTGGAAGTATCCCCAGGGATTGACAGGAGGGGAGCAGCTCCTGGAGAGCCATGGGGAAAGCACTGCTCATACCAGCACAGACCACCTCTGTGATGTGACAAGACCCTGCTCAAAGAGTTCTGGGAAAGAGAGTGGCTTGGTTAGGTATGTGAGTGTTGGCATCTCCTGAGTCATCAGCAGTTTGCCCAGCTGGGCAGTGCTGATATACTTGGCCAGGTAGGACTGAAGGTCCATGCTGCTGAAATAGAAACTGGGAAGGATGGAATACTTCCCGTTTACTTGCCTGTCCCTTGCACACCTGGATGATACCTATTTAAATAGCAGCTAAATATGTTTTATGTGTTGTGGTTTGTTTTTCCCCCCCCCATCCCTTGTGGTGATGAAATAGCTTTTTTTTTTTTTAATATTATTTGCAAAGACAAGTTGCTAAAAGCTGTGTCATAGCCTTTCAACTGGGGAGTTACAGAGACTGTTGCTGGTGGGATGCTGGCAGGTGCTTCTGTAGGGGTAGCACAAGTAGAGAGATGACAGCAGGTTATATGTGAAGAATAGTGAAGAGGGGGATAAGAACATAGACCTTCAATTATAGCAGTGGTTGGTGTTACTCATGGAAAAAGAAGAGTTAACAGTAGGGATTGACAGTATGAATATAATCTGTTCCATGCATACAGAATTGTGGGGAGGCAAGGCACTGACAGAGGAGGAGTTGCATTTGGGGAAGGAGGTGGTGAATGCTGCTAAGTACTTTTGAGGGTTTTGATAGAAATATGCATCATCCAAATTGCCACCTCCAGTTCTGGAATTAGAAGAGCCAGACAAGTGTTCATGGCCATCTGTGCCACCGAGGCTGAGCAGTGTGTATGGGGACTGGAAGGCCCAGCCCTGCTGTGATCCCTCTGTCTTGCCTGAGGATGCCGATGAGCTGTTTGGGTTGTGCAGCAGGCAATGGCACTATGAGCACTGTTGATAGTATGAATTTCTAGGCTGTCCCTCAGTGTTGACCACAAGGTGGTGAACCAGCTGGACACATGCTCCACTGAGACAGTGGCTGTTGCAAACTGGACCTATGGTCAGAGATAGAAAGCAACATTTTGTGTTTTGCTGTGTATAGACCGTGTTCCCAGCAACTACCTCTAACTCCAGGCAGGAAGAGCATGGCTTAGGAGCACTGCTACTGCCTCAAACTAGAAAGTCCCATGGGAACTCCAGATACAAATGAAGTTGATCTGCTACAGAGCCCCTAACTGAGAGCAGCTTGCCTGGCTCCAGCCTGAAGAATGAGGCAAGGCTACAGATGGGCCATACGAGGCATCTCAAGATGTCTGAGAAGCATGAGAAAATGCATGAACAGGCAGAATATCCATGGCAGATGGTAGATTGTTGTCATACCTGGTCCCCAGCACAGTTTTCCAGCCTGCAAGCATAGTACAAGGTGTGCTGAAAGGTTTCATACCCTGCTGTCTGCTTCATTAATGGTGCGAAGTGAGTGTGACCACCTATGGAGCTGTGGGGATTAATAAGGGCTAAAGCACACCAGAGCTGCTCTGAGCCAATAACTTGCAACTTGGATGTAATGATTGTGTTCTGGGAGTCACTTTTAGCTGTATGGATATGAATCAGTCTGTGCCAATTGGCCTTGGAGTGCAAGGGTCTTTGGCCCTGGTTTTGTCAATATAGACAAATTTGTCTGGGCTTTATCTTTTCTTCAGCTGGATCTCTAAGTTTCCTTTCTCAGAGCTATAACTGCATGTCTTTGAGAAAGTGTACAAAACTGGTGGAGTATGTAAGAATAAGAAAAAAAAACATTGTAAGGTATGGGAATTTGTGAAATTATTGACTTGTCAGCTTAACTTCAATTAGGAGAAAAATTCTGGAATGGAAAAAAAATCAAGCCATCTGTAAGTTCTTGGAAAATCATCAAAGAGATGAGTAGCCGCCAACATGGTCTATTTGTTCAACCCAGTTCCCTTCTGTGACAGAGTAATTGGCCAGTGGATAAAGGAGACACATTAGATGTCACATTTTGAGATTAGTAGAGCTTTTGCTACTCCCTTGCATCACACTTTCACAAATATGCATGTAAATTAAATTACAGGGTGAAAAGCCAAACCAGTTGGATAATCATGGCCAGAAAATTAATCTGATATCTGACCCAACAAAGACATCAAATGAGGTTTCACAGGATTTTTTGAATGGAATAGTGAGTTACCCTGTTATCTACAATTTTAATAGCCAGCTAGAAGCAAGCAGACTGGTTTTATCGCTAAACTAGTCCTTTAGTCTTGATAAACTCAGGATATAATCAGAAATACGGATAGAATTTAGAATCATAGAATGGGTAAGGTTGGAAGGGACCTTTAAAGGGCATCTAGTCCAACTCCCCTGCAATGAGCAGGGACATCTTCAACTAGATCAGGTTGCTCAGAGCCCTATCCAGCCTGACCTTGAACATTTCCAGGGATGGGGCATCTACAGCCTCTCTGGGTAACAACCCGTTCCAGTGTCTCACCACCCATATTGTAAAAAAAATAAAAAAACCCTCTTCCTTATATCTAGTCTGAATTTAACTTCCTTTAGCTTAAAACTATTATCCCTTGTCAGGTTGCTATAGGTCTTGCTAAAATTTTGTCCCCATCTTTCTTATAAGCCCCCTTTGAGTACTGAAAGGCCACAACAAGCTTTCCCTGAAGTCTTCTCTTCTCCAGACAGAACAAGCCCAACTCTTTCAACCTATCTTCATAGCAGAGGTGCTCCAGCCTTCTGATCATGTTTGTGGCCCTCCCCTGGACCCACTTGAACAGGTCCATGTCTTTCCTGTGTTGGTGGCTCCAGAGCTGGATGGTATTCCAGGTGGGGTCTCACCAGAGTGGAGCAGAGGGGCAGAATCACTTCCCTCAACCTGCTGGACAAGCTTCTTTTTATGCAACCCAGGAGATGGTTGGCTTTCTGGGCTGTGAGCACACATTGTCAGCTCATGGCCAGCTTTTCATCCATCAGTACCCCCAGGTCCTTCTTGACAGGGCTGCTCTCAAGCCCTTCTTTCCCTAGGCTGTACTGATACTGGGGGTTTCCCTGACCCAGGTGTAGGACCTTGCAATTTAGAGGGTAAGGTTTTAAATTCATCTGGGGCAATCAATGGAGCAAATATGTGATGAGGGGTTCAGAAAGCTTCCTGGAAAAGGAGGTGGGGAATCATGGGATTTGGGATGTAATATGAATCAGAATCATTGTGCTGTGTTTTTTGGCATGGGAAGGAAAAAAATGTATGAATAAACATTTGTATTGCCTGCAAAATACAGAATGTGTTCCCATTCTGCTCAATGTTATCAAGGCCTTAGTTGCAGCAACACATCCAGTTTTTGGGCAGCACACTTCAGAGAAAATATGGTCCACCTGGAGATTTTCCAGAGGAGAAATACTGGAGCGATCATCTGGTTCAGAACTGCTGCTCTTCAATTACAGAAGGCTGAATGCAACAGGTCTTTTAACAAATAAAAGCTGTCATGAATGTATTCATCAAGGCTGTGATGCACAGGATGATAACTTCAGTTAATGGTTTCAAATCACAGAAAGGAAGGTCACAGTATTTTCATTTCCTTTCTTTCCTGAGCTAACAGGAAAGACTGTGATGGATTGCTGGAAGAGTTTCTGGCACCTCTGCTTTGGAGAGCTCACAGAAGAGGTGAGGCTTAGTCTACTGTTTTGGCTGTGTTATGCAGAACTAGTTGTCTAACAGTTTTCATATTGCTGGCTTATATAAGGGACAAAATCCTAACAAGTTGAGCAAAAATTATTGTCTTGATATCATGAGTCTTCATGGCTGAATTTTAGTCTGTGTAAGGAAGACAATACCATCTGCCAAATAGAAGAAAACAAAATGGGAGACTCCTGAGTTTGAGGTCATTCCTGTACTTTCAGCAAGAGAAGAAAGTATTGGAAATTCTGGCATTCCAGCCTGCTTTGTGTTATTTGCCACCTTGCATCAAGGCAAATAGTTCAAGGTCTGACTGAAATATTGTACACTATCTGTCTATTTGTATGTAGCTGCCACAGCATATGTTAGAACAAGATAAGGGGTGTCTGTACAGTGTAACACAGCTCTCAGGCCTCAGAGCAGCTGATACCTGCAGGAAAAAAGGGGATAGAGTGGTGATACAACCCACTTGGAAGCAAACGGTTTGAATGTCAGCTGCTCAGACCCCCATCATAATCCGGCTGCTGTAAGTCTTGGCTCTTCACTGACCAGTAACAGTTCAGATGGCAAGGCCACAGAGGGAGATGTTGGCTTCTCTACTGGTTTGGATTCTCACAAGGTGGTGAATGCTTCAAAGACACTTCCATGTCTTCCCTTTGCTGAAAGCACAGGCTTGGCCACTTCTTTCAAGCCTTGTGGGTGTTGCCATGAATTTAGAAGAGCAGATAACACATGCTATGCACAATGTGTTCATCATGTGCTGGGTTGGCATGCAGATTACGTACAATGGTATCTAGACTATGCACTGATTTAGGATTTTTTTTTTTTTTCCCCCACACTAGTGTGATAGTGAGGTTACAGCCAGTCCCCCCAAACAAAAGGGCCAGCCAGCCCTTACCAAAGTCTGCAGTACTTGACTGGTGTGATGGAATGCTCCCCATTGCTGATATGGTCCATAGTAGATGTTGATGCTGTTTTGTTGGGTTGATTTAGTCTTTCTATGATTTAGTGCAGGAACTTTAAGCTCTGGGGACACTGCCATGATGAACCTCTTCCACCCAGTAGAAGTCAGCTGAAGCATGGCCAAGTTACCAAACTTTATGCTACCACTACCCAATGCTGCTTGGGGAAAGGCAGAACAGTTTGTGCAGGTCACTGGAGAGCAGCAGCATTTATATCCATTGCTTTCAGCTGAGCACATCATTTCAATGCAGCTGTCATGGGCTGGCCTAACTACATAGTCTAGGCTGAGGCTGTGGGGTATAAGCAAGTATATAATTATTAATCTCTGTTAATGCCATCACTTGGCACCAGAAAAGAGGAATGAGTGCAGAGGATTCATTAATTTTTACCTAGAGCAGAGCTAGAGCTTATTAAAGCCTGTCTTGGTTACAATATGTAGCTATTGACCTTCAGATGTCAGTTTACTAGGAATAGGGAAACAGTGTTCAGGGACAGACTGCCATATTTCAAAAAGCTTGTAACCTGTGTGAGGACCGCTGTTTTCCCTCCCTTTCCACTCTTTTCTGCAGTGAAGAAACAGAACTGCCCCAGGCTGAATTTTGCAGGGAAGAGGACATGGTATTCAAACAAAATAAAAAAAGCCAGAAAGGAGCTCTAAGAGAGGAAGAGAGCTAAATGAGAGAGAGCATGCTCAAGTGAAAACCTGTACATTTAACCAGGATTCCTTTGTCCCTGTTACCCCTTAAGGACCTACAAAGTGCAGGGGCTTTGAACCTGTGATGCCTTGGCAGGGGACCTATCAGTTTTAAATGTCAGAAGCATGAACTTGCATGTTAGCTGGTGGTGTGGTGCCACTTCTGCTGCTGTGGCTTTGCCTTTACAGAAGATAACCTCATTACTGCCTAGTTGTTAGGTCTGTGGCATGGTCCTCCAGGTCACAGCATGACTAAATTCTTATTGAAAGAAGAGACTGACACCCTGCGTCATGCCCTACATTTTGCATGTTTTATCTAGTTCAGGTACTTTGACCAGTTTCTACTGCCTATTTGTGCAGATGAATATACAGTTTTGCAGAGCTGTGCTTACGTTAAAAGCCTCTTGAAAAGTCAGTGCGTTCATGTTTTTTGAATATAAACAAATAACCTCTGAAGTCTGTAGAAGTGTGTGTTGTGGTCTAACCGGTGAGGCTGTTTACTGAAAAATGACCCTTTGTTTATTGCCTTGGAGCAAGTTAGGTGATGTTTATCCTGAAAAGCTACAGTTGACCTTCCACTGAGTTCAAATACATAGGCATGTGTGTTTCTTGTGTTGAAAGTAAGAAGAGACCTTGGCCTATGCTGTTTTCTGGAGCTCTGAAGTTGCTCTTAGACTCTTATTGCTACTAGTAGTTTGTGTTTGAAGTTCAGAATATAGGAGGGAGACTCTTTAAGGTTCTTATGTGCCATAGTTTGTTTTTATGAGAAGTTTTAGTGTTTCAGTTCTGCAGAGTCATCTGCTCTGCCTTTAAAGAGTGTGGCTTGTACTTGTGTGAGTCCAGTCTAACACATACCATACAAGTCAGGAATTGCGTGGCTGGAGACGTGCTTTTTGACATGGGAGAATTTCAGATGGATAAAAGGCTGGAAAAACTTCAAAGTTGCTTTAAAGAACATTCTCTATACATTCTCTATTTAATATTACACTCAATTAATCTAAACATAGCTATCCAGCTTCTTTATATCTTTGAAATGGGAGCCTCTTTATAGCACTGTGTCTCAGACAGTATTTTATGGATGCTTGTAGCTCATCTGTAAAACTAAAAATCTTTTTACTAGGTAGGAAAGCTCAATTTCCTTCTACTTTTGCCAAACTTTATTTTTGTAGCAGTCATAGTAGAAAAGAGAACATTTTAACTCTTGATGTAAACAAACATTGTCATCTCTGGGAGAGACTGTGCTGATCTTCTAACTGAAATTTTGCTTACAGCATGGCACTTCAGGTTTCTGTCTTGGTATAAATCTATTGAAGCCCCATATACACTTAGTGTAAACATCTGGCTACTCTCCTGCTGTCCTCAATAGAAGTGATCTGCTCTGTCTCGAAACTTTTCTTTTCAGAAAACAACTGTGTTTAACAGAAAAAGTGTTTTTATACTATCTGCCTTAGGTGTGTATCCCCCCCTACCTTATGAAGGAAGAGAAAAGGTAATCACAGTAAGTTTTCCTAAAGGTGTCTCATTGAACAGTTCAAAATCAAGAAAAATACTGTTGATTTGGCCTGAACTATATTGTTAATTTTAAGTGTTATTATATGGGTTCAGGATCACAGGAATGGATTGTAAAATTGTAGATGATGGAGAAGAGTTGAGGACTTCTTGTATCTAACGTGTTTAGACCAATGCACTTTTCCACCTATTTCAGACTAGCAAACTTTTACTGCAACCATATATTGGAGTTTCTTTCAACCTAATCCCAATAGATTAATGGGTCAAGTACTAACTATCAGAAAACTAGAGTTAACCCTTTGTCAAAAGGGAGCCTGAAAACTTGTCTTACACTTTGTTTGCAGTGCAAGGTGCAGGCTGAAAGGTGAGGGATGCCGTCACTGGAGACGGGCGCTAAGTGGAGTTCTAATGTCTTCAAATGCATCCTTCTGCTGGCAAAAAATGCTTTTTCTTTAGGCTTTGAAAACGCATCACTTATGGTGCTACCACAACGTCATTGAATAAGAATCTATCTTCAAAATTTTTAAATTGTTATTACATTTTGATTATTTACATTTTTATGATTGCATTTTGTAATGTAATCAAAAGAAGATTTAAGACTTCTTAGGGATGAGACCGAACTCAGAGGTAGCTATGCCCAAAGTAATTTTGTGCAAAGCTGTTCAAGGTAACATGGAAGCAGGTCACCATGCTAACTTGCTGTTTTTCATGGCCTAACTTTGCTTCTCAGTGTAGGCAGATGAGGTTTTCCCACTGGCCCTAGACAGTGAGTACCATAGTTACGTTAGTGAAAAATTTCATGTCTCATTTTTAAACACAGTAACAGTGTAAGCCTATCTATATACCAGCAACAAGCTAAAAAAGACTCCATTTTCCTGCTAGTCAAGAAGCAGTACACTTCTTTCTCTTTAAGAAGGTATTTTAATCTAGAGAGCTACTCTGACTGACCTCCTTGAGTCACTGTGAGACAAGAATCTAGTGTATGCTCTGTGAGCCACTTTAAATCTGCCAACACTTTTTCTTGGCTTTCCTTATAGAGCAAATCCAGCTGTTCTGGGTCTCTGGAGTATCTATGTTCTCTTAAACTCTCCTAATCGTTTTGGCTAGAAAATAGGGACAGTAGCTAGACTGTTTCCCATACCAAAAGTTCAACAAGCTTGGGTATTACTACGTTGCTCAGTCATTGCCTGCAGTCATAGTTCAGTCCCTGCTTTCCCTTATTTAAGGCTTCACCAGCCCCATGTCCATGTTCGGTTCATGGAGCAATGCTGGCTTCTGTCAGTCCCTGACACAGCCCACCTACTCTTTGTCCACACTTTTGAGAGGCAGTAACAGTCAAATGACCCCCTCATCTCACCCAGGAAAAAGTGGAGCTGATTATGCACTCAGAAATTAAATAGGAGTTAACGAGGCTTGTTCGAAGCCAGCAACGGGAGTCACAAAGCAGCTGGTGACTAGAAGGGCTGTGGAAAGACCTCTGCTTAGCCATTAATCAGAGAAAAAAGAAAACATGTAATACTGATCTAGGGATTTTTTCCCTCCCTTTTCTAAGTATGAAATTTGTTTAGGGTTAAACAAAACCTTTTAGAAGTGAGACAGAATAGCTTTATTAAAGGTTAATGATACTGAACAGAAGACAGAGGAAATAAAGAGGGAAGCAAGTCTTACTCAGTTTATAATTGTGAGATTTGGTCACTAGCCATGGACTTCATTTCATCCACTGTTGAAGGATGCAAGAACCTTGCTGCTTATCTTCCAGAATAACTGTTGAGCTCAAGCTGTCATCTGCCAAGTGAATACATGTTTAGACTTGTACTTCCTCTCCTACTCTCAGCACAATGGGTAATCTACTATCTTTCCCTAGAGTTGAAAAACACCCAATGGAGGGTCACTTCTACAGGCCCTTGTAGCCTGAGCAGTCTGGGATATCCACCAGGGATTATGATGGTGTGTTTGAAGACAGAAATGAATGCAAGTGTGTGATGTTCTTAGCACAAGGAAGACCCCTGTTTGAGTGGGTCCAGGGGAGGGCCGCAAACATGATCAGAAGGCTGGAGCACCTCTGCTATGAAGACAGGTTGAAAGAGTTGGGCTTGTTCTGTCTGGAGAAGAGAAGACTTCAGGGAAAGCTTGTTGTGGCCTTTCAGTACTCAAAGGGAACTTATAAGAAAGATGGGGACAAAATTTTACCAAGGCCTATAGCAATCTGACAAGGGGTAATAGTTTTAAGCTAAAGGAAGTTAAATTCAGACTAGATATAAGGAAGAGATTTTTACGATGAGAGTGGTGAGACACTGGAACAGGTTGTTACCCAGAGAGGCTGTAGATGCCCCATCCCTGGAAATGTTTGAGGTCAGGCTGGACAGGGCTCTGAGCAACCTGACCTAGTTGAAGATGTCCCTGCTCATTGCAGGGGGGTTGAACTAGATGACCTTTAAAGGTCCCTTCCAACCTTACCCATTCTATGATATACTAAGCACTAATGGGTGATTCAGTAGATTTCATCACCCTACTGGGAAAGGAACATGTAGCCACAAGATGTATTTTTTGAGCAAACTCAAGTGTAATACAAGGGATGGGTTGTCATTTTTGACTGAGTGGATATTTTGGTTTTTTGTGTGTGGGGTTTTTTTTGTGTGGCTGTTTTTTTTGTTTTTGTTTTTGTGCTCTCCAGATCTGGCAGCTGAATGAGTAAAGTGATTTCTTGGAGTGATTCCATCCCCTGGCCAGGAAATATGAAAGTAACTTATGGAAAAATTGAAAAATTTGTATACAAAGGAACCTCAGAACTAAAATATTCACCTGTTTTCCAGATAGTCGTTAAAGGAATTTACATTTAGAGTTACTTATTTTTTGTATTAAGTCAATGCCTTTTTAAATTGGCAAAATTCTCAGTGTTTGTTCATATTTCTGAATTAAACATTCCCTCTCAAGCACTTAAATCTGTGAAATAATCCCTTTTATAAACATTTATATCGATAAATTGATGTGCCTGATCATGCAATGAGAATGGCTGCAAATATAGTCATAAGTATGAATAAAGATACCAAAGTACTTGTCCAGTTCAGAGACATTCTTTCCTTGTTTTACCTTGTGGCTCTGACATTGGTTCCATCATTTGTGGCATTCCTGCTGTGTCTAGAAGATCCTAAGATGTAAACAAGAGAGAAGAAAACAATGAAGAAAGCTAATGCATGTTTTTACCTGAAAACATAATCTGTATTATTATGGGCTTCCTGTGAACTGCAGTATTCAAACAGGAACTCTCAACCTGCCAGCCACCAGTGCTAAGACCTCCCTTTCCTAGACTTCATTTTATTAATTTTCTTAGACTTGAAGTAATGAACTGAATATAATACTCAAATAGTGTTCAGTATTATAATTTTATGTAAATGGTACTGCGTTTTCAATTCTTTTCTTCTTAATGAAGCCTATTTTTGACTGCTATGCACTGAACAGGTACCCTTTAATGAGCTGCAGAGTGATAGTTTGCAAGTCTTTTCAGTGAGATGTTGATTGGAAATTATTTGTATGTAGGTTGTTTTTTCTCCTTACCACTCTTTGTTACCCTGTATTAAATTTGCACTGCCCAGTTTATTTTGGCTTTCTTCATAACCCTACTGTGACCTCTGTCATCAGTATGGTATTTTTTTTCCCCCCTGCCTTGTGTGTCTCCTCTGTTTACTCCACAGAACTGAACAAGACCAATGTTGATCTGAATGTCACAGCTATGTTTACTGGCATTATTTTCCCATGACAAAATTGTTTGTTTTTTTTTTTTTCTCTGGCTTTTAACCAGTTTCTGATCTATAACAGGACTTAATTTTCTAACCAGTTACTGTACTTTCTCTTCCCCAATTTTCTCTAATAGTTCTGTCCAGAATTAGTTTTATGTGTGGAAACTGCCTTTAGACATCTGACTAATGTCTTCCATATTCTTAGGCTTCTAGGGAGGATCTCTGGATCCACTGCACCCTGAAGAAGGAAAGAGACATAACACAGGAAATTTAAGGCAAGCAGTGGTGGCCATATCATGCCGCTGTTGGTTAGTCTTCTAGAGTGGAGGGTAAGGAGGAAACTTCTCCAGAAGACCAGAGACATGCTTTTTCTGAAGTGGTGAAACTCCTGCAGTGAGTTAGGTGGTATGAATACTTTCCACTTTCAAGGGTACCTGCTTCGAAACTTTAATCCAACCAGTTCTACCTAAAGGGTTGCCTGAAAAAAGGGCTTTCTCGTGTGGTGGATCAGCCTTAACTTTTGAAGAACAAGACAAGGAAGCCCTGAAAACATTGATGCAGCAGTTCTCTCTTACTCTGATCTGATAAACCTGCAGCGTAACAGGAGGCTGCAGAAGTTTCCTCTGCTTGGGGGCTGCACGCTTTGGGGATCTCCTATTGTCTGGATCATTTAACCTTGAGAGGGTAGTTCAGGAGAATTTCTACTGAGTTATCTTTTATTATGTTTTTATGTAAATAGCACAATTCTTACCCTCGCTGGCAAATATCAACTGGAAGTTTATAGTGATACATTTATGCATTCCAGTGATATTCAGACTCTTATCTGGATTATGTAAATGTATGCTGGAAAATTGAGAGAATGATGATGCTTCATTAGGTGAAAGGAAATTTTGGACTTCGTATAGAGAACAGATCTTATGAAAATGTTGATGTACAGTGAATATATCTGATATTTAGGTATTACAGCAGTTTTCAGGAGGGAGGAAAATCCTGATTGAAATGGAAACCAAGATCTGTGTGAGCTCCAGAATCATACCTCTAGTTTGGCAGGGGTGTGGATATGTAACTAATACTGAAAATGTCTTCCTTGTTTTGTGAACACTTGTTAAAGAACTAGTTGTTATGTTCTAGAATAAGGGACATAAATGTAAGGCTGTTTTGCCTAATGCAATTCTTGGTTTTGATCTATTCATCATAGTGATAACTCTTACCAAAAAGCATTTGACACTTGTGGGACTCGGCAAGAAAACTTCAGATATGGTTGTTTTTCTGCTGCTACTCATGTATTGGAGAAGCGGCATATTGACACTGAGTGGCAGATGAACCTACCTGTACCAAAATGCAGCCACTGACAGATATGTGGATGAGACAGCAGGGTAACTTGCCTATTAGGAGAAAGCATCAGGAATGTTCAGGGTTGGTTTTTTTTTTTTGAGTCGCCTTCTAACCAATTTAACTGTAATATGCTTACATTTAAGAAGTAATTTGCTTGGTGTGTATGAGAAGTTTATTAGGTGAGAAATATAAATGAATACCAGTCTTCTGCAGGTATACTGCAAGTGTCTGAAGAAATGATCTATCTTTACTTAATTGAAATAATACTGGATGCCTATAGCATTCTTTTGGAACAACCCATCTCCATGATTTTCCCTGAGTTATGTTTGTTAGTCACATTGCATTCAGTTGTAACAAATTACTTCTGCAACGTGCAAATTGTAGAATTCAACCATATTGCAGTATGTTTCATGATACTGAAAATACCTAAAATATCTTACATAATCTTATGTATCAGCTAACTTAAAGGCTGGTAAATGACAACGTGACTGTAAGTTTATTTTCTGTCAAAGAGAAGAGACAATAAATACCAATATTCAAAGAGGCAAATCTGCTATCAAATTAACGGACTCTACCAGAAAACTCTTAAATGTCAGCCCCTAATGAATTTAGCATGGTAGTTCAGAACTGTTTTTGAGAATATGAACACAAAGCCAATATCTCTTTTTCCTAAGGGAAAGAGGGAGAGAGAAAGACTTCAACTACAAGAGATGCTATCTGCCCTATACTGAAGAACTGTATCAAATCAAGTATCTTCCTCTCGGGGCTGCTATTGATTTGGCCACATTTTATCCAGCAGTTATGTCAGTGCTGTGTCTTCAAATTCCAAATTGTGGTGTCATTTCTGTTTAAATAACCAAGGATGGCCTTTGTGGATACTAAGAAACCACAGGGAACAATGTAGAGTGCTTTTTGCACTGGAAGGTAGAGAAATAGACTGGCAGAAGGTGGCTTCTCGAATAAGTGCCGCCATGAGACATAACTGCATATATCGAAGGAGTTGGGCAAGAGAGAGGTTATTGGAGTGATGTGATGAATCAGCCATGATTTTGAGGTGATAGTGCTTCAGAAGTACCAGAGTGAAGGATAATGTATTTCAGCTTCTGATATTTTTAATGAACCGGTAAATATTCCAGTAAGGATACAGGGCATTTTTTTTGGTTGTTATTTGAACACCTTAAGATCTCATTCTGCTTTACTTCTCTGCTTTTTGAAATGCTACTCATTATGTGAGAGAATTCATTTTGAAGTCTTAGGCAGCCAGTTGTAGCTTCATATCTTACTTTGAAATTAAATTCCATTATGAAAGTGGTGTTTCAGACTTATGAGTCTTGGGAATTTTTCCACCTCCTTCCCCTCCTCCTGGAAGTGGCCACAGTTACTATACAAATTGTTTTTCTTCTCTTGCCTCTGAATTTGGTTCTTCCTGATAGCTTCTGAGGGAACTAAATTATTTTTGAGCCAAAAATAACTCAAATTAGCATGAAATCTAGATTCATCTAATACTTCTATCTGTTGCTAAATGAAAGGGGTTAGAACCTTTATTTCAGCATTGTCTGTACATGTCTCTCTTAAATTCTTGCTGGATTTGTGTTTGAAGAAAATAAATGGTAGCTGAGCAAACTTGTTTGAGTTTGAGGTTAAATAATTTGTTTTGGAGCCATGTCTCGTAGATTTGAAAAGACTTTGTGAACAGTAGCCAATAACACATACTGCTGAGAATCTTTTGTCGTTTAACTTAGTGAATAAAAATGTGTGTTGTATTTTCAAGTACCGCACTGTTTGGATGTTTACACTTCCAGTCTTCTTTTAAAACTGTATTCTGGCTTACCACAACATGTAACTAGGACCGTGGCACCTTCAAGAGTGATGTGCAGACCTGGGGAAGTTTTTTCTGAACATAAGTACCTCTTAGCTATGCTGACTAGCCAAGGATAGTCATAGCTTTCAGATGCTGCATCCTCCCCCACCCTGGCTTTGTGTTTAGACCTGTTTGTTTAACCTCCAAAGCTATTTAGGATGGAGACTGTGTTTATCCATTTTTCTGTATAGAATCCAGCAGAGTTTCAAAGAGTTGCTGTGATGCTGATAGCAATGCCGTGTTGTCATTTGGCTTGCCTCAAGTTGGTTCACGGAGAAGGCTCCTGCCTACTCTAGGAGGAGGAAAGTACTGATCTTGTATCTTTAGGCTGTTTATTGTACAAAGACTAGGTATCCGTGGTTAAATCTGTAGCTGCAACAATGCAGTTTTTAGGACTGGCTTTAATTGCATTGTGAATTCTAATGTAAGAAAAAAAGTATGCTTTCTCACGTCTTGGAATAAGACTTGAGAATGATGTATTCAAACCTGAAATGTCTCAATCTAAACACAGATTTTGGAAGACAACTGGGTGGATTTTTAATATTTCAAGTAAACAAGAAAATATATGCAGTATTTCGCTGAGTCCCTTGGCCTGCCAAGCAACATTCATTATAGCACTGAATTTTAAACATTAGCAGATATTGAAATTGTACTCTATTATAGACCATCTGCAAGTCAGAAATAACTAACAGGTTGAAGAAATACCCACTATTTGAAATGGGTAGCATTCTTGGTTAGGAAAGTCAGGAGGAGAAAACACAAAATTAGATGAGGATAGTTATGAGTTTGGAGCAGAATCCAAGACAAAAATGTAGTCACCAAGGGAACTGAGGAAGTCAAGAAAAGGAGAAGGCTAGCCATTGACTACATGGGCTCGGTGGTCCTAGGCTTGGCCCAAAGTTTTAAGATACAATAATCTTACACATCAAAACTTGTTACTTAATGAACTAAAATAAATGTTCTAAAATAAAAAATGATAATCATAAAATAATGCCCCATGTTCTCCTCTGGCTTCATTGTTTGGTGTTTACAGAAGACTTAATCTCAAAGAAGTTCTAAATTTCTGACAAGAAAAGGTTGCTTTGCTGACAACCACTTAAAAGCTCCTAAAACAGGATAAAGTCTTGGTGTCTGTGTGGTGGATGGATTTTTTGAGTTTGGTTTTTTTTTTGAATTCTGAGCTAGTTTTGGGAAACTGTTTTATTTTCCTCACCTTTGCAAATTGAAAAGTTGAGTACATTGAATTGATGTTGATATGGAGTACTTGCAGAAACTATTCTTTTTCATAGTCTATTCAATTTAAATGCAAAATAACCATTTGTTTTGGAATGTAATGATTTACTTAAGGTCAAACTAATTTTTTTTTCTGTGAACAAAACACTTCAGGCTCAAATTAATTTTTGGCAGTTGTAAAAATGCTTATGTTTTTTATTCTTCATGCAAAGACTGACATGTGAAAAGAGAACATTCCAATGTTCTTTCCACAAAGAGAAGCTTGTACTTCCCCTGTTGGTTAGCACTTTGTTTTTCAAATCCTTTGGGAGGTCTTGGCATTTCCTCGTCCTCTGTATTAAAAATATTTTTAAACCACCTATATAACTTTTCTTTAAAAAAAAAGTATTCCTCCTCAGATCCAAGACTCAAAATCCTGTAACAAATAGATGTTGCTTAGCAGCCTTAATAAGCTTTTGCAATGAGGCTGCCAAAAAAAAATTAATCATATTTGCGTGAGACTTCTGAAACATGAGGACAACAAAAAGAAGCCTAAAAATGTTTGTTTTCAGCAGAATAATGAGCTTTAAGAATCTGAAAGTGAATTTACTACTTTTCCTTTTAAATTCTCTGAGTATTTTGCCCACTTTTGATATTCAGTTTGCCAAGTGATGTCTCAATTTGGCTCGTTCTGAACCAAAGTATTTTGCCTTTTGTGAGATCACAGAAACTGATTTAGTTAAGTGGGATAGTTCTCACAGTCTTTTTTCTGTCTAAAACATTAATTTCAATTTCTTCCATGGGTGTTCACTTTATTTTAGGAAAAATTTATCATCTAAGATGATGAAAGCTACAATTTTCTCAGCAAGCTGTCAAACAACAGTTCTATTATCCTGTCATTCACACATGAATAAAATGTCTGTTTGAACTAATAATAAATTTGCCTTCATTTTAATGAAACTAGTGATTTCTTGCTATCGGAAGGAAGACTGCAGAATACTATAGGAAATGCAAACTGAGAAGGCAGTGAATGTCATTTTAGCCCCTCTTCTGTTACATGGAAAACCCATCACAATATGAACATGTTTATTAATGTATGTAAAGTATGGGAAATGAACATCTGCCTCAACCAGTGTTTATTTAACTACTATAATTTAAGTATGATAATATGCAAGTTTGAGTATGTTAACTCCTGTGGGCTGCTGGGTGAATAAACAATTAACAAGATGGGGGATTCAATGTAAATTTATCAGTGCTATTCGCTTTATGTTGGGTGCGTTTTTTTTTCCTCCTCCTTGTTGTGAATATTCCTAAAAGACAAAATTTCTTTTTTATGTCCGCTTAAATGTTTCAGGGAGGCTAGCCACGTGAGCACGCTCAGTGTAAATACATAAATATTTCTATTTCAGATTCTCTTTTGGGTTTAGGAATGAGGTTAGTCAAAGGGAGGGGGGGAGAAGGGAGAGCATGCAGTCATCTGGAGAAAAGATTAAACAGTCTTTGATCACAAGCAGCAGGACTGATCTTTCCTTACTGTGTCCTGCAGCTCTGACTTTCAAGTCCTAGAGCTGAGAAATACACAGCTTCCTCTTGTTCTGTGGTAGCAGCTTATGCTACCTGGGATGTGGAGGACTGGATGTGCGGGGAGGTTTGAAGCAGGCTGCCTTGCTGAGGGTGCAGGCAGCTATCTAAGAGCAGGCCCAGTAGCTCCACAGCCATCTGGAGGTATCTGGTCTTCATGGGGCCGCAGCTGAAAGCGGGAGGTCTGTAAAACTTATGATGTCCCTCCTCATCGTGGGGTTTGTGTTGAAGGGTTTTATATAAAGCTGTGAAAACTTGGAGATGACTGAACTGTCTTGCACAAAACACAGTTCTCCAGCTGGTGGCTCTTTGCGTAGCATGGCCCTGGGATCATGCTGACCTCTGGCATTTGGGGAATTCCAGCAAATGCTTTTACTCCCTATGTAGTACGTGAACAAAGCTGGGTACCACAGAACAGACCAGAGCCATCCTGGCCAGGCTATGGGAAATACTAAAGGCAGGGAAACATCCTGAGCTCTGTCCCTAAGACAGCTAACTTTACTGTGCCTCCACTTGTAACTCATGGCCTAAAGAAAGGAGCCAGAACTTTCCTTCCAAAAATGAAAAAGGATACACTTCAACAGTGGTGACTGCATTATTTTTCCTCTAGTGGCTGGAGCAGTGAGTAGAAGCCATATTTCTTCCCTGCTGTATTGCTTTAGTCGCTGGCTTGTAGCTGGCATCTTGTGGGATCACAAGTAATTACCTTGGTAGCAGTCTAACTTCAATTATATGGGGAGTATCCAGAATCTCTACCCTAACATTTATGGAAGTCAAGGACATGTAAACCAGAATGTCTCCGACTTACTAGAATTTCCTAAATTACGAGAGTTAGCAGCTGAGCAATTTATGACAGCTTGCTGGATCAGTGGATCTCAATTCCATGCTCTCCCCCCTTGGTTTTGGCTGAAAAAGATGTAGACATGGTGTCTCATGTCTTAAGTGTATTATTTTATTTATTCTTTATTTCAGTAGGAAAGATATAATTACCTGTATTCAGTGTTGACCTTAAAAAGAACTTGTGTGGCAAAGGAGAATGCATATATGACCACCAACTGATGTGCATCAGAAAATAGGCTGTATAACAAGTTATTGAAGTATGCTTCTCTAGTTGACATTAACTAGAGAATACTCAATTTCCACTTTTTTTTTTTTTGCTGTTAGAGATTGGTGGTAAACTAAAATAGTAAGTTGGTTTCTGGAATGGGAACTGTTTGGCTTCTTTCTTCTTCTAGATCTCAGCTCTCTCCACCTCCTTTCTGATCCTTTGTCTAAGCTGTAACCTTATCAGTAGCACTTCCTTTGTAGATATTTGTAGAATAGTGTTTTAGCCTCTAGGTTTGTAATAGTGTTGTAAATTGTTTTCTAATTCTCCTGCAAACCTCTGCAAATCAGCATGATACACTGCAGTTCAGAAGTGCACATTAAGTAAGATGTTTCGCATGTAAAAAGCCTGCTTTTTAGGGGTGTGCCTACTTTATTTGTATAAACAGTTATGTTTTGTTTTTTCTTTTTTTCCTCAGTTCTGTTTCCTGTAGAGAAACAGTTTCGACTAGTTTGATTTAGGTTTCATTAAGAATTGGTTTAACTACTTCTCATTCCAACAAAATGGAGTAAGTAGCTATAATACAAGATACCAATTCTTTTTCAAGCAATGTTTATGCTGTTCAGTGTCTATTTGTTCCCTTTGTTTAATTCATTGCATAAATAAAGTTAGCAGCTAACACATGCAAGACATAATTCCCCTCTGTGTTGTTGTTGGTTGTTTTTCCAATAGGATCTCAGACTACAAATTCCCTTCAAATTTTGGCAGAAACTTCAAGCTCTAGAAACTCCAATTAATATCTAACATCATGCCGAAAGGGAAGAGCAAGGCCACAGGATGCTTTGCATTCCCCTGCTCCCTCTGTCCTTGAGCCATTTCTGATACCACAATTTATCTGTGTGTGGTGGTAAGATTAAATCTTATCTACCAAATACCTGGTGCAAAAGAACTCCTCCTGCCTCTGAAAATTCAGGATTGTTCTTTTATTACCCATTTATACAGACATTCTTGGTTGGTCGTTTCTGGTTTTGAAAATGTAAAATTTGTCACAGCTCCACATTACAAAGAAGAAATAAAACTGTTATATTGGATTGTGAAGATGAAAAGATTTCTGATTTAAGACTTCAGAAGTCGGAGAATATTTCTTGTTTCCACGTAGTCAGCATTTCTATCATTATAACTGCCAGGTATCAGTTCCTTTCAGGCCCAAGGGAAAGATGCTGCACAGCTAAGCGTGCCTATCTGAGGGGAGACCTGTCTCAAATGATTTACTCAACTTCAGACTTTGTGTGAGACTGAGTAAATGAGCTTCATTTCTGAAAAAAATGAATAATAATAAAAGTAAAGCATTTCACCAGTTCTTCTGCCTCACTATTTTTTCCTAATGTAGACAGTGCAGAGCTTATTAAAAGAGACGCAAAATACGATCTTTCTGTAAGTACTGAATACAGCTTAAAGGGCAGGAGATAGCAGGGGATGAGTGTCCACCAGAGCTACCAGCTTGGGGTTTGCCCTCTGTGCACTTATTTTCCTAGCTTTGGTGATGAACTGGAATAGGGCTGCTGTAGGATGCTGCTCTCCAGGTCTGTATGTTGGCTCAGGCAATGCTGCTCCCATGTTTATACCTCTCTAGAGGGATAGGATTTTCCAAGAGCCTGGATTTATTGTGCCTGTGTCTGGTGGTGATAGAGCATGATGAATGGAAAACTCTGAGGGGAAAACTCATGATGTTTTTTAGCTGTTTCCTTTCAAATGAATGTGTTAAACTATTGCTAGGCCATATTCTTAGAATGAAAGGCAGGTGTGATCTTTGGGAAAGGCTTGCTTTTATCTATCTTCATTGTCTGACAGTACAGTCTGACAGGTTTTGTCATAGTTCAATAATAAAAAAAGCAAACAACGTGTGCTGCTTTTATTTAAATTTGCTTGCTTTTTGCACATCTGCAATTGTGGTTTTCTTTCTTGTAAAGAATTCTGAAAATAGTATTTTAGACTGCAAGGTGATAATTTATTTCTATTCTAAAATTGGGGTTGCATTTATCTTGCTTCTGAGTAGTAACTCCACAATTCTTTGATATACAAAGCAAGATTTTTCTCTAAGCACCTCAGTGTTTGTTTTTGAGGGCTGTTCATGGCCGACCATAAAATAAATATATACACCTAAATTGTTCCCTGCTTGGAAAGAAGCTCCCAAAGTCAGGGTACACAGTAAGAAAAGACAAGGTGGCAACAATTTCACTGATCTGTTTGCCACTACTTGCTTTGGCTTGCCCTGCTCCAAGCTATGTGGTGATACGGCCTTCTTTCCAGTGGCCCCAAAACTTGTCACACCTTCCCATGTGCCAGTTTAGCCCACTAACACAGCAGAAACGTTATCTGGGATTTTCTGCTGGGCTACTGAGTTGAATCTGACAGCCAGATCTGTCAGGTTAAGTTCTGACTGAGCATGGCTGGTAACATGGAAAGAGAAAAAAGATGGATAGGGAGAGAAAGGTCAGAAATACCCCTGACACCTATTTTTGAGGATGATCTGACAGTCTTACCTTGTGCTGGGGCACAGCCTGGGCTCTTCTGACTGCTCTCAGCCGAAGGATCTGCCACTTCATACTTCACCACCCCTGTGTCATGGAAGAGATGCAGAGTTTGCTGTTCACATGCTAAAAATGATAGTCCACTTGTCCTTGGAAACTGTCCCTTGGTGCTTCTGTAGACAGGGGAGCCATGATAATTTTACTGTTTTTCCACTGAAATTTCTTTTTTTAAATTATGATAAAATTACTCCTGGCTCCCACTCCCTTCCAGCTTTCATAATGTTAAAACTGAAGAGCTTTAACTGAGTGACACAAGTTAAAATTCACAATGGCTGTAGAGGATAATCTGAGGAAGAATGTAACTTCTTCCCAATGTCTTTGATGCTGCACTTTTAAGATAACTCCCTTATTTTAATGCTGCTTGAGTAGATACAAGAAAAAATGTCTAATTTCACAATTAGCTGCAAAAGAAGTGTGGTTGCCATTTTAACTACTAAAAAGATCTTGCTCTCACTCGGCCCCTAGCAGTGCTTCTGGGAAGTATGGCAGCTTTTTCTCTCTTGTCTTCTCTGCAGCTGAAAGCAAGATTATATATGCATTCTTAATATTCTAATGAAGGCAGAAAAGAGTTTCTTCCATTAAATGGCACAAACAGAGCCATGTTTAACACAGACCATATTTACAGTGTCAGTGCATGACTTGTTTGGACAATAGTAGTAGCTTCTTTGCTCACTAACGTATTCCATTTTCATATTACAACATACTATGAATCAGGCAGCTTATTTGATCTTTTGTTCCCTCTGTTTCTCGTCTGTAAGCCTATTACTTAAAAGTGTTCGTGGCCTACTGGTGTGTGGGTGCATGTGAGTATTTTATGCATATATGTGAAATGCTACCTTATACAGAAAGAGTAGCATCAAAGTCCCCCTGCTCCGGAATAGGGTGATTCCGGTTCACTGCAGCTTCTATACAGACATGGACCACGTCGTTCTGGCCTGTCTCCATCTCCATTCTCCTCTGCCAGTTCTAAGTACTGGCCTTTGGCTGCATCCTGTGCTTGGGGTGGAATTCCCGAAATTTCAGGTCCCTATTTTCCAGCTTACACTTTTAAGCTTTGATTTAATTTGTATTACCTGAATAATGTGATGCATTAGCAATTCTCAAGCATTTTCCAAAATACAGAGACAGTAAGTACTGTTACAAAGATGTGTTTATTTTCTGTTATCTTAAATAAAATATTTTATTATGTTTCTATGCATTAGTTTAGAAGGTGATCTATTTTATTTGTTAAGGAATTTTAGCAAGGAATTTAAGGTTAATCCATGGAAAAAACCAGCCTAATTTTCAAAATCCAGAGGCACGTGGAAGGATAGTTAAGAGTTAAAAACAAATGGAGAGCAAAAGCCTGAAGGTGGCATGTTTGCTTTGGTTGTGTAGGTCAGGTGTTCTGTGCTGACTGGGAAAGGGTTTATACTGAGGGTAACAGTAAATATCAAATAAACACAGTCTCAAAGTTAAGCCAATCCAGTTATTTAAGGCATTTTAATACCTATTCATAGGGACCATAACAGAAACTGCATGGATTTAAAAATGGACGAAAATATTTTCTATTGTCTTCATGTATGGTTAGGGAAGAGGGGGAGAAGTAAGGTGCTGCCTTGTTTATATTGCTACTACGGCTGCAAACACACATCAGCATCAGAGCTAGCTTCATGAATGCATCAGTGCATCTTCACAAGCTGTTTTGAAGTCTTGCTGGATGAATAACTGAGTCACAGGGAGACCAGGTCACCCAGATGGCCCAAGGCAATCCACACAGCAGGGTTCTTCCACAGCCCTGAGTCAGGGGTCAGGTTTCTCTGAAATGCTAAAAGAGGACTGGTTGTCTAGAGATGGAAATGGGAAAGTTTAAGATCCTGAGCAGACAGCTTTATTACAGTTCAATGGTTAACACTGCCAGATCTGTGTCTCACTGAGTCTTCTGCTATGAGTATAACTGAGAGAAGATGATGGGAGCTGGAATGGATTGAACAAGAGTAAGCTGTGCCTGACCTACCTGACTGCCTCTGTGATAAAAGGACTAGGTTTGTGAATGAGGGGTGAGCAACGGATGTCACTTACCTGGACTTGAATAATGCTTTTAGCAGTGTCTCCCACAATATTCTTGTGTCTAAGCTGGGACCACAGCTTGGTAGCTGGACAGCTAGGTGGGTTGATAACTGGTTGGATGTTTGGGCTCGGAGGGTAGCAGTTAAGGAGTTGTACTCAGCTGAACTGTGATACTGCAGCAATCTGTCCTGGGACATCTCTCTTGTGACATCTTTGACCTTGAAGCTGAGAGAGTTGGGTTTGTTCAGTCTGGAGAAAAGAAGGCTTTCAGGGGACTAAATAGGAGACATCCAATGAGGACAGTTTATTGAGAAGATGTTGCTGGTCTCTTTACAGTAGTGCATGGCAGAAAGTTGAGAGAGAGTGAGCATAAGTATGAGAAGAAATCTTTTTCACTGTGAGGACAGTCTAGTCTGGAGCAGGTGGCCCAGTGAATTTGTACAATTTTTCTCCTTGGAGGTTTTCATGCCCTAACTGGACACAGCACTGAACAGCCTGCTCTGATTTAATTTACAGTTGTTCTTTGAGCAGGAGACTGGACTGGAGACATCCTGAGGTCCTTTCTATCCTGAATTATCATAGGACTCTCTGATTGTAATGTCTGGGCACCTAGTTAGCCAGACCCTAGAGCTGGCTTCAAGCTCACAACAGAAGGACATAAGACACTGAATCCGATATGATAATTCTGTAGTGGCAACGTTGCTGTCAAAATACTGTTAGCAAATTCATTGTAGAAATAAAAATATTGTAAATTGTGTTTACAATTATATTGCATATGATTGTAAAAATATTGCTAGTAAATTTATTGTAAAAAACATGAAGGCTTTGATTTAATGGTAATAATGGAAAATGTAACACAGTACACCCACTGTTGCCAAAATAAGATTTTCAAGTTGCCCTCCTTAGTATTTCATGTTGAGTACATCTTGGACTACATTGCATCTTAAATCCCACCTTTTCTGGGTGGGAGTTTTAGACTTTGGGGTTTAGATTTCTGAAGCTTTGAAAACACACTCAGGCTGAACAGGAGCAATTTGGTCTTAATGTTCATGCTGAATGTTTTTCTACAGAAAGGTAGGAATTCCTATGCTTTTTTTTTTTTTCTCTCATCTTACTCCCCAGGTTGTATATGAGGGGTGGTGGTTTGACTCTGTTTTTCACTTGAAGTAAATTTGCTCAAAGGAAGGAGAGAGAACCTTTTGCTACAGTCTTCAGGGTGCCTTTGGGTAAGAAATGTGGCTTTGAATGTCTGGCAAAGATGGAATTTATTCACCAAACTACGTTTTAGATCATGCCTTTTGGGGGAAGATAGACATCTTTTACAGTTAGATCATTTAAGCTTGTTTTCACAGCCTCCATCAAATCCTGCCCTTGGGATAATACATGCGGAGGAACTTCTGATACGATCCCAAGGGAAGACCTGCACTGTGTGGTCATGGGCCAACGTGCATGCATACATAATGTACAACAGAATAGCAGCCACTCACCTGGCCTGAAAATACAGATATGCTTGCACTTGGGTATTCTCAATGCAGTTCTCATCATTCCCCACTTGTACGTAAGCTACTTAACATCTCGGGGAACGTGCTTTTTCATGGAACTATTTTGTTCCTGAGAAATCTGCTACAGGGCAAGAATTTTGAACGCCAGCCTCTTGAGCCCCTGATGGTCTGTATGGACAAAATTTTCTTCTTACCATTGTGGTGAAGGAGTGAAAAGTTTACAAGCAAGTCTCCACAAGGCTAAAGAAGGCTTAACCCCAAGCCTATATCTGTTTTCCATTCTCTCATACTTGCATTCTTAGACATTGAGAACAGATAAAACTTAGGGCACAGATTTTGTAGCATCCTAGTCCATCAGTTCCAACTCTCTCTGCTAAAAGCCCTGGTGACTTTGCGTTTATTCTGCATTTACCCCTTTTCAAAGCAAGGTGAATTACCTTGTTTGGTGTCATTCTTACTTCATGTTAAGTTTACCTGCATGGAATACTAAGGCAACAAATACAGGGCTCTGTAAATTCACCCCTTTCTTGGTGTATAGTTATATCCTTGCAAATCCCATCTATACGTAAACCAGGGCTCTTAATGGAAATATATTTTACTGCTACCAAAATTCAGTCTTTGCTGGCTGAGAATAAAACTCAGTATGAATATTTAATTTTTCTTTTCTTTTTTCTTGAACATACATTCTGATGTTGGACATTTTGTCGAATTTTTCAGCCTTATTCCCTCACCAGTTTTGTACATGACTTTGGATGAGTAAGAATGTAAATCTTCAGAATATTCATTCCAACTACAAAATGAGGAGTAAACCCATCATTTTTATTTTTTCAACCTTATAAAAAGCAAGGGTAATGTGTGGCTATCTTCTTCCTTAGATCTTGAATCAGGCCCAGAAATGTGTCTGTTTTTTCTACATCTAAGCCACCAATCCTGAAGCTTGCTATAATGGTGCTATCAATCTTTCCTATGACAACATGGAGGAGGAAAAAACTGCTTTCTGTCTTTTTGAGATTTTATAAATTAGGTGTCTCTCTTTCCTTCCCTCCCCTCCTTCCCCCCCCGCAAAGGATTAGTCTTGAATTTTTTTATGTGGTAACCAAAAAATCGGCTTTTTCTTCTGGAATTCTTTCTCACATAACACATCCTCAAAGGCCTAAGGGTTTATTAGCTCATCTGGTTTGACCTGTTCATTGCTCCAGATCATTATGTTTCTTCTACACACTAGAACATCATTTTAACCAAATCCCTTCCTTTCTGAAGAAGTTTCATTATATGCTATAAACAGAAACTTCAGGCAGTAATTCTTAGCTTGTCTTTTAGCAAGATAACTGCTATTTTCAGCCTGAAGAAAGGCTTGTGTGTTTGAAAGTCTGTCTTTTTTGTTGTTTGTTTGTATTTTTCTTCTCTGGCAGCATTGGTTGGTTTAACAATTTTTTTTTTCCCTCTCCTATGAGTTTTGTCTTTCTTAGATTATTATAGGTAATGCAATGGTTCATTGGCTCCTGGTGCTCTTAAGTAGCAGTATTAACTCCAGATTTACCAGCAGCTTTGGGAACTGAATTGGATGGCCGGGTGATGCAGCAGGCTGGTACCTTGTGCTTCAGAGAAAAGCCGGAAACTAACGTTGTTCCTACCTGATGCAAGAAAAATATTTGCAGGACTTGTTAATGAAACTAAAGAAAATCAGTTGTCACTGCAAGGAAACAAAACATTAATTGCAATCTGCAGTGTCTTACTATCGACTTTTTTTTGCAGACTGCAAGACTTCAAATGAAATATAAAAATGTTCCATTACTCACTTTTTCTTTAGAGTACACTGGAAAATAAGCATGCTATCTGAGGCCCTTTTTGAAAGGTTACTAAGAAATAAAAACTGACCCAGTCCCTAGTGTACCGGGACAGAATAAAAATACCCTTATTTTCCCCCCCACAATTGGCTGTGTGAACGTAGGAGGTAACAGTCGTATTTAGACAAATAAAAACACGCACCCAAGCAGCAATACTGCACTCGGTAGCAGATGTGAAACAGTCTCTGCCTACCAGTTACCAGCCTTAGTAGCCCATGTCTGGTAGAAAACCTCAAAGGCAGTTCTGCACCACACTATCTATGGTAAATGCTGCAGCTGAAGAAGCTGCCCTAGCTACTGGCGTTATCCATATAAGAGCTGCCTGCCCTTTGGCAGACCTCTTGTTGCTCTGGTAGAGTGCATTTTACATACACTCTTAAAGGTGCTTCATAAATGTCTCTTTTTGTGGTGGTTGACCCGGGCTGGACACTAGGTGCCCACCAAACCTGCTTCATCACTCCCCTCCTCAAATGGACGGGGGAGAGAATATAACAAAAGGCTTTTGGGTTGAGATAAGGTCAGGGAGATCACTCTGCAATTACTGTCGCAGGCAAAATAGACTCAGCTTGAGGAAATTAGTTTAATTTTTTAACCATCAAAATCAGAGTAGGGTAATGAGAAATAAAACCATCTTAAAATGCTCAAGCTGCTCCCAGGGCTGATAAGATGGAGTTTGAAATCCCACCTGTTTTGTGGTGAAGGCAGCCAATTTCTTTTAAGTTAACATGGAAGCAAATCAGACATTTGAAAGCCCTTCCACGTCTGATTTTCCCAGTGCATCTCTGTACATCATCTCAAGTTGCATGCTCTAGTGCCCAAGATTGTTGGTGTGTGTTTGTTTGTTTTGGTGAGGTTTTTTTGTTTGTTTGGTGGGGGTTTTTTGTTTGTTTGTTTGTTTTTGTGGTTGGACTCTATGATCTCAAAGGTCCCTACTAACCATGAAGATTCTGTGAAGTTTTGACTCCTCCTTTGTCAGTCTCATTTTGTCATTCTGGTATCAGTTCTCTTCAGCTAATCTGATTTTTTCCCTTTGAGGAATGAAAACATTCCTTGATGTATTTTTTTGGCCTTTTCTTGACTTTCAAAGCATATGGAAAATTTAGGGTGAAACTTTATAGGTTAGGAGAAACAGAAGGTTAGTCAGGGCACTTTCAAGCCCTGCAGATGCTTTGCAATGTTCTGATAGTGCTTAACAGGCTTTGCAGAATATTATGACTCAACAAAGTCAAAAGGACATCTGAATGGACTTGGATCCTAGTGATCTCAATGAGCTCTCCTTTGCTTTCAAAAGTGTCTTGCATCAAAATATGTGATTCCTGTGTTTTGTGCCATGGGTTTTAGGCTTTCAATCAAACTGCAATACACTCCCACCATTCTCTGCAGTTTGTTTTCCTGTCTTTCACTTTAAAGATTTTAATAGAGAATTAATCACATAAATGTGTTTACAGGTCTCCTGAATGTCCTAAACTGAGATGAGTCTGAGCTGGATGTAATTCCTTTTGATGTCAAGGGGTGATGAGTCCTTCTAAACTGGCAAGAATAAACTTCAGAGTGGTCAACTGATTGCCTCTTCACAAATTAGCTTTGTGGTGCCCAATGCCAAGCTGAAATCATTGACTCCTCTTCCCTGTCATATGGATTGCCCTCCAAGGGTAAGAAGTTTATTCCAGCAAGGATGTATTTCCTAGCTAAGGGACCACCTTTATATTAGGAACAGAAGAAAAACACTCCCGAAGCTGAACTACCACTAGAACATACTCCACGGAATAACAGTAATAGCCCTATCACTTACATAGTACTTTAGTCTTGAAGTGCTTAATGAAATACTAACTGCTAAATGACTATATCAGAAGACTGATTCTCATCTACCATAGGATTTTTTTACCCTGCTTTGGTGAATTGAAGCCTTTGAGTGGAAGGAATTTATATCTCAAGTACTTTTCAAAGTCTTTTGCTATTGTAGACTGTTGGAACATAGAACAACCTTAGCATGAGGGAGCAGTAGATGTATTAGGAGACTACTGGCCCCAAATCAGCTTTCAAGTGACCAATATAATCTCAAAGGTGTTTTTTTTGTTTTTTTTTTTGTGTTTGCGATGTTTTGGTTTGGGTTTTGCTCATCTCTCTTTTCCTTCTTTCTTCCTGCCTGCTCTTCAGGCACTAGGCCTGGGATGCCTCCCTCCGCCTGCCCGATCAAACTTCTGTTCTGCTTGCAATATCTGAAAAGGCTGACTCTCACCGTACTCCCCTATGTGTTAGAACAGATGTTAGAATGGGTTTGAAATTAGAGGCAATAAGAATTTTTTTTGTCTAATTCCAATGATTGTTTATTGGGTAGTGGATGTACTAGATAAATTATCGGTATTTAGCAGTAAAAATGAGCAAAACTGTTGGAGGACTGGCCCAGTCAGTATTAGCTATTATGGTTTTGGCCGAGGAAAATAATGCAAGTTGGAGACGTTTTCATTACTTTTTCCAAGAAATCACTAGTGTATTTTCTAGGTCAGGTTAGTGATGCCAAAGCCAGCAGTGAAACACTACAATGTGGTATGCTTAAAAAAACCCCCACGAATGAAGTAGCACATGATTGCAATGTATTCATTATGTGCTCTTTTTTCCAGGTAATGTTTATGAATTCTTTTCACTCTCACTGTGTTTATCATCACCAAAAAACCGATCTGACTTCCTGCTATATAGTGTTTTGTGGTGTACTATAGGAGTGCCTCAGACCTTTTATTGATACTACTCTAAGCTTTTCTTATCTCTTCTTGTTTGTGTTTCTCTTCTCCCCCTGCATAGACTTATTAATTCATTAGTGGTGTACAGCACCAATTTCATGTGTTACAGACATACTTGGAGACAAAAGTCCCAGCAGTTTTTTAACAAAGGAGCATATGTTTATTTTCCAGGAGGGCAAAACTGAAGCCTTTTCTGAGCTCTGTTGATTCTGCTTCTCATTGTGCTCTTTCTACAGCATAATTTGCAACTTCCAGAGAAGCACAGCATGGGTGTGAGTCAACGGCAGGCGAGGACATGGCTTGCTTAGCACTGGCTTGTCACACAAATATTTAGGGCATGCATATCTGTATATTTTGTGAAGCTGAAATAATTCAGTGTTTATAACTCCCAAATATATACTTATATTCAGTGAAGTCTTGTGAATTGAAGGCTGAGAGGATGTTTTAAAGGAGTCCTTTAAATGTTCTTTTAGTCAGCGGCAAATATGGATTTTCTTTCTTCTATTTTTTTCTCTTGCACTGTTGGATACAACAAGTAAAATTAGGTTATAAAGGGAGATAAAGAAATAGATCCAATAGCAGTCTGCAGCTTAGCAGTTGCGATGCTAAGTCTAAGTAGGTTTCTAAGTTGCTCATTGCTAGAAGCAGGAAGGGATGGGGAAAGGACCCCTCTGTTAATTCTCTGTTGCTTACGTGGCATCTTAAACAGTGGTCATTGCTGAAAATGAGGTGCCAACCTGGATGGACCTTGTTGCGTGACACAGCATGGCTGTGTTCTGTACTTGTTACGTCTCTGCTTATAAATTGCATGATAATAAACCTCATACATGAGGGATCACTTTTAGGGTTTTCTTTTTTTGACTTGCGCTGTAACTGCAACATTTTAGCACAGTAGTATTTAGCAACTTGTAGCCTGAAAGAAAGGAACAGATTTTTTTTTTTTAATAGTAGTGTTGTCACAGCTGTGTCTGTCTACAAGCCTGGCAAGCTTTTTGAAGAGAGGTAAGAACCTAGATTAGACTAGAATTTTTTGTGAGTGCAAAGGCTCAGTTGCTGCATTCGTTGAAATTCCTATTTCAGGGTACCTCCTGGTACCTCAGAACCTCCTCAGGGTATTAAGGACAAAGAATTAAGAAAATTAAGTTCTCCCAGTTTTCTTTTTTGTGGTGTTTACAGCTTTTCCTAGAAACACTTAGTAGGTTGGACAGTGAAAAGGTAAGTTTGATTTAGGAAAGAAGATTAGTAGGAGAGATGGAATTTAAATTGGGAAGCATGCTGTCGGAAGAATGCACATTGTGAAACGCGACCATGTGAGTTGTGCTGGGATCCAAACCAAGCTTCCCGGTCCTAGGAACAGACTGTGTGTACCCACAAGGATGGTGGCTTCTGCCTGTTTTTAGTTGGTCTCTGAGGAGTAAAGTACGAAGCAGAAAGAAGAGAGCTGCTCAGCCCGCCTGTTAGTTCTTATTTCTGTTCTTCAGTAATTAGAGGCTGTTTCAGCTCTTGCTGAATCCAGTGAGTCGTTGCTAACAGATGATTCTTCACATTGCAAACAAAAACGTCATTGTAAATTAAAAAATGAAGCCAAAGCAAAACAATCTCTCTCTCCCCTCAAAACCGGAGTCCAACAATTATATGTTTGTTCCTAGTCACCTGTTTTCCTCAAGGGAAGGAGACGAACATGGACTGGCTGGGAAGAAATCCTCTGAATTAAAGAGTTAGTCATAGGAATGGAGATGAGTGAAATTTAAATAAGAAAGAGGTTTGCTTAACAGCTAGTGATGTCTTCTTAGAAGCGATGCCATTGAAACAGGAACATAATTATAGGTTAAGCCTTCTGGAATAACATTGATAACTTTTTTTTCTTAGTTCAGCAAATGTGATGTGAGGATCGCGAAGAGGAGTTAAATTAAATACCTTCTGAAAACCCTAAGTGAGCTGTTTCCTTCCTAGATATTATACTTTAATAACAGCATGCCTGCCATTTAGGAGAATGATATTCAATGATGCTACTAATACAGACATAAATGCTGCATATTTGTGTTAAAATCATATTCACCAAGGCAGAGATCTGATGTGTTTTGCAATATACTATCTGAACCTGTCATTTTTGAAATGATACGTCAGACTGAAGAGAAGGCAAAAGAAAATCTATTAATGCATCTATTTTCTGTGGAGAGAGACTCTCCTAAGTTTTCCTTCTCTGAAGGAATGGGACCGTGTGGCCTCACTTCATTGGTCATGGTGCTGTCAGTGGCTCATTCCCTTATACTTGGGGATGGAAATAAAATGGCCTCTGACACTGTAAACTAATCCAACAAGAGAAAGATCCTCTTCAGTCTCTGCAGGCAGTTGAACTCCTGTCACCAAAGAATATTCTAAATTAATTTCTATTCAATTCTTAAATCTCTCTACCTGCCACTTCAAAGAAAGCTTATAACTAGTCTCCTCTCTTTAATTTTCTGCTATGGCACATCAAGATGCAGGCGATGTGCATCAACATGAAGACTGTCATACTGCTCTATCGACTGAGATTCAAAATGGGCTGGGACAAGCTTTCAGGGTTTGGATGCTTATCTGAAGCTTTTTAAATTTTTCTCAGAAGTTAGGTTTTAAAACTGAAAAGAGCAGGCACTCACAGTTCTTCAGAGCTAGCTGCAGTTTGATGGGGCAGTGGAGATCCCCTTTATTCTCCTACTTCAAGTAACAGTGTCTCAGTCAGATCTCTGTCTCTGCATGTACACATGTGAGTGGAGAATGGTGCCAAGCAGAGCTAAATGTTTCACAGTCTCCACAACTAAATTTAAGCTGAGCTTGTTTGTACAGCTGAACGCTGGCTCCAGAAGGGATATCAAGCATGAGAATCTGGGGGGTTACTGGTTTGCTTACTAGTAACAGCTTTATCATCACCACCTCCAATGCTCTGGGAGGGTGGTGGGAGTAAGCTTGGATTGTGCAGGGTTGTCATACATCTGTTTTGGCAGAAAAATAAGTAATTTCATTTATTCTCATTCTGGCATATCTCTAAACATTTGATTGATTGAAAAAGAGATTTCCCTGAACAAGACATTTTATTGTTGCTGTGACTTTTTGTATCTGGATCCAGGCTGAAGCATGTGGCAGATGTTATTGCTTGGCATTACAGCTAGCTAGGGGCTCCCATTTTTGTTCTCTGTTCCTAAAAAAAACCACCACAAAACCCAAAAACCACAAACCTCCAAAGCTCGAAATCCTGTCTTTTCTCGAATGTTCTTCTCTGATACCTCAAACCATAGATTCATATTCATGTATTCCATACAAAACTCAGCCTCTTTACATTCCCAGGAGCGAAAGGTATGGTTAGTCATGGTTAGTCACTTGCTTATCGTGTTTTTCCATATCCAAACTGACTTACTACGTGTGGTTTTTTTATGTGTGTGAAGCTGTGCAGCATGTACTCTTGATGCAATGGGATATTGAAGTCCCACAGGAGAAGTTAAACGTTACTTCTAAGAAGTATTTCTAACTAAGTACTTCTAACTAATTAGTTATTATTACTTCTGATCAAATCTTATTTTTAAATGAACAAGTTGCTTTTAGCATCCCATAATACTCTACTTGTGTATTAATTTTCGAAAGTTTGGCCAAAATACTTCAGTAATTTTTAAGAGCGCTTGCACTGATTTTTGTCTTTTATTTAATAACTTGTAATAACCATTTGCAGGTAGAGCTAATTGAATTGCTGCAATCTAGCAAACGTGTTTTTCTTAACTGTGATCTATTTAAAAATGCTTGCATGTTTCAGTGTTAGAAGATATATGGACAGATAGATACATTAGATCCTTTTATTTTCAAATGTATTCATTATTCATAAGTAATTCACAGAACAGTTCAAGCGAACTAATTGCAGAATATGGGTAATTTGGAAATTATTGAACTAGACTATCAGGTATTTGTGGCATGTAATTCAGATAAACTCTTCAGTGACTGTGACTGGAACTTCTGAATTCCAGAAAAACAAAGTAGGAAAAATAGTAATTTATAAACAGAGGATTTATGGTATCAAATTTTATTCAAATAAATTTATGCCATGCTTTTTGTACCTTGAATATTTTGCCAAAGAGCTGGTTTAATACTGGAAAAACATTGCATGTGCCGTTCTGTTTGTGAAAAATACTTGGAACTTTCTGTATTTATTTTTAATCTAATGGCAGAAAAAGTAAAACAAGTGTGTCCAAAGAAGGACGACGAAGCTGGTGAGGGGTCTAGAGCACAAGTCTTATGAGGAACAGCTAAGGGAACTGGAGTTGTTCAGCCTGGAGAAGAGGAGGATGAGGAGAAACCTGATTGCTCTCTGCAGCTACCTGAAAGGAGGTTGTAGCAAGGTGGGACTCAGTCTCTTCTCCCAAGTAACAAGTGATAGGACAACAGGAAATGGCCTCAAGTTGCAGCAGGCGAGGTTTAGGATGCATATTAGGAAAAATTTCTTACCAAAAAGGTGAAGCAAGCATTGGAACAGGCTGGCCAGGGAAGTGGTTGAGTCACCACCCCAGGAGGTATTTAAAAGACGTGTAGATGTGGCACTGAGGGACATTGTTTAGTGGTGGACTTGGTGGTAGTGTTAGGTTAATGGCTGGTCTTGACGATCTTAAAGGTTTTTTCAACCAAAATGGTTCTATGATTTTACATATAAGAGACTGACTTCTATTCTTTGGGTATGTTTTCAGTCACACAAAATGTATTAAGTTCATACTGGTTATCTGTTTTGTTATAGGTAGAATGTATCTCTGGCTTTGGTTAATGTCTTCTAGTTTTTTGTTGTTTTTCACGTGAATTTGTCACACACAGAATTTCAGTCCCTGTTATTCTATTCAACGCACAGCAACCTACTGAACTACTTTGTTTTAATGTATTAGTACTTCCCACTGGTGTTTTCTTAGTGGAAAAGTATTGGATAAAATTGGTATGGTTTGTCAGCCAGCTCAGGAGCGTGGCTGGGGCAATGCCTTGGAGGGTTTACCTTTCACTGACTGTACTTGGATTTGATCCTTTGATGACAGCAAGTTGTGTGAAGTCTTGAATTTATTTTTGTTGTGACTTTAAGGAAGTCAGACAGCTTCACTTTCCAGGAGAGACTATTAAAACACCTCTGGTTTTCCTTTGTTATTGGCCTGATGCCTGTGGATGCTGGTGTCCTGCAAGTGTCCTGCCTGGGTGAGTGGATGACTGGTAGAGCTGTGGCAGATGGCCTGTTGATACAGGGTTGCTGCTATACATTTCTGATGGCAGGATACAGCAAGGAACAAAACTAGGCATGACTTTCAATTCAGGTGAAGTTTTTCTGTGTGGGATAAATGCAGTTTTGTGGAATTCACGGTTCCTTTATGTAGCTGTAGTTTTCTCCCTGCAAGTGAAATGCAGAGGAAAAGACTATTCTAGCAGGCATCAGGGGATCTGCGAGTCTTGGTACTAGGTTATTCACAGGCAAGCTACCTGCCATAATCAGGGGGAAGGATGGTGAAAGCACAGTTCCACAGTCACAGATTTAAATGAAGGTATTCTCCTTTCCTAGGGAAATATACCCTCGGCAGCTACAAATTCTAACTGCAATTGTGTTTAACACTGACAAAACTTCAGGTTTTAATCTCTGTAACTTTCAGAGATGTTCTGAAGTAGATCAACTTCAGCTGAACTGTTTCCAACTGCACATCATTGTGAGATGGGCAAGAATCCAGCCTTCAGGGAGGCTTCCTTTTCCAGGTTGAGAAATTATTTATCTTTGCTTCATATACTGTAGACACAGTAAAAACAAGCCCTTATTTTTTTAGTAAAGACATCATGCATTATTAAGTAAAGCTTCTTTCCATATGTTACACTCTTTTATTTATTAATTTCCCTTTCACAAAGTCCTATTCACACACATCGTGCATCCTTAGGGCGTTTTTCTTTTTTGGTGAGGTGAGTAAAATGTAATTGTTTTCTCGTCATCTTTATCCATTATAGTAAAAGGTCGGAAAGTACATTTTGCTTCTCTGCTCATAAACTTAAAAGAAATATTTGCTTGACTGATTTTATTATTTCCTCAGACTTATTCCAAATCCATTCTAAGTATGGATAAGTAATAAGATAATTATATCAAAGTTCAAGTAATCAAATGTGTAAGAACAATCTGAAACGCATATGCTCAATCTCAGTAATGTTTGCCATTAGAACTAACATTCTCCTTAACTCTGCTGCTCCCCTTCCTCTGCCCTCAGCCCAGATCTTATTATCTTTTGGTCTATCACAGCCCAGATCTTATTTAATTTTTGTCTATCTCTTAATATTTCCTCAAAATCCATTTCAGGAAAGGGCCCTTGTAGATTACGAAGGAGATTAACAAATAAAAGTTGTGGGAAGGACATTCTCCCTACACACCTCGTGAGGATGCAGGTTTGCACGCAGCTGCTATTTTCAATCTGGATACAGGAACATCATTATCCCGAATTTAGAAGGGTGTTTGGCTCGAGCTATCTCTACAGGAAACATGCTGCCTTTCCTTGTTTAGCATTGAATCTCTGAACTTTCATGCTTCAAGGTTCCTGGTGGACTAAGCAGGCTTCTGAGTCAGCGGGGCTTGATTCTAACCCTGTGTGCAGTTCTTTGGTGCAGGCTATGTTTAGTGCCTCTTTCAGGTCGTTTCTTTGCACAGAAGAAAAAATGCCCCGGGCTCCCCAGGTATGCCACTTTGCCATGCATGCTGTCCTCTTTCTCCACACTAGAGAAAATGTTGTTATATGTGTTATACGGTTTAACCCTCTAGGAATGGGGGAAACAAGCCTTTTGATAACCCATTCCAGACCAGCTCAAGAGCCACAAATAGGCAAAACCCAGCAAAGTATATTTTTCCTTGATTTCTCACTGCTTCCAGAACTCTTTGGGATTAAGAAGAGTATTTCCTTAGAAAAACCAAGACCTGTCTGCAGTTTTGTTGTTTTTTTTTCAGAAAAACATGTAGAAATAGGAGTGTAATGATTTAATAGAGGCCCTCAGCATTTCTTCAGCTCCTGCTTTCCCCTTGTTCTGTTAGTCCTTCCCATTCAGTGTGTCAGGGCTGCCACGTGGCATTTCTGCAACAGCAGCTAAAGTAGCATTGTAGGCTTCTTATTGTGCAAACTATCACAGATGAGAAAATAGCTCCCTGAAAGCCCAGCTCCTTATTTGAGATGGTTGCAACTGATCAGGTTATGTGTGCAGAATATTGCCTCCAATGTATAATAACTGTGAAAAAACATTGCTTATCTCCGATATATATGGGGCGTTTTGGCAATACAGTCAGTGCAGGGAGTTTGTTTGTGGAACATGAAGTGTCAAAGGGATCTGACAGATCGCTTCTGCCAAATATTGATGGGGCAGTTAAGATGTTACCACTTCTGGTTTTGGATAGCTCTGTAGAATTCAAAGTGGGGCAAGGCAGAGAAAGAAGAATGATTTTTCTAGCCAAGCCACTGAAAACTGGCCCTGTATTGTAGAGTCATGGTGCTGGCTGGCACATCCCATGGAAATGTATAAGCATTTTCAGGTTAGCAGCAGCCAGCAATTCTCAGTAAGGCAGATTAAAATGATGCCCCTGTTAACAGAATCACAATTTTAGCTTATTGATGAAGTTGCTTCTAATTCTGCTAGAGTAGACCCTATGTAAATAAGCAGCCTAAAATACCCTTCTGATGAAAGCAGGAAAGGAAATGTGGCTTTTTTCTTTTTCACCTTCCCTACCTCAGTACAAAGGAGAATTGTAGATTCTCATCTTGAGGAACAGCATGTAGCTTATGACATTGGAGATGAGAAACAAATGAAAGACCGAACAAAAGTTAGAGCTGCTTGTTTTGGTGTTTAGTGCACTGCTTCTCTTTATCCATGGTATGGGAAGGATGTGTGTATGTATGGGCACGAGCATGTGATTAGATTAAACTTCTAAAAATAGCATCCACGTTTTCAATCTTAAAATGGTTATGCATTGTCTGTGTGGATATATTTATCTAAGCTATATAGCTGTGATTTTACCTTTGTTTAAGATCACTTGTTATCCAAGATTTAACTGCATTGGACTGACAGCTCTTGGCACATGATGCTATGAGGGGGTAAAAGATGACATAGTGTTGAAAGTAGCTTGAAAAGATAACCTTGCACCCTTAATCAGGGATTTTATGGCCTGTGTTGTGCAGAGGCTGGCTGGCAAAGTCAGCCTGTAACCCTGGCTGAGGAAGGGGGTGTGCTCATAAAAAGTGCAGAGCTGGGAGACCCGAGAGCAGCAGAGGAGGAGACAGAATATGTGAGTACCAGGTAATCAAGTAAAGAGACAGTGATGATGAGGTGGAGAAAAGGACCCAGTCCTGTGTGCCCTAAAATAAGTAGCAGTTTTGCCAATGACATCTTGAGAGTCTATTGAATGAGGTCTTGTCAAGGGAAAAGAAAAAACCCCAAACCCTCAAAAACAAGGTTGTGGAGAGAAAAGAAAAAGGCAGAGGAAGAATTCACAAAGCAAAATTAATGCTTGAAGTGTTTAAGAGACAGATAAGCAGAAGGGAGTGGGAGGAAGAGAAAAAGAAGGCAAAATTCAAAACTTACAAGTAGCAGAACTATCTGGGTTTTCGTTAATTATCCCTGTTTTGTGAACAGTTAACATATTGTGAATACACTTAAAAATCTAGTAGAGCAGAACTTGTGCAACTGAATGCACTGAAATATAACTGACTGCAAAGAAAGAAGAAAAGAAAAACTGCCTTTTATCTTTATCTGTAAGGCCTGAACAGATGAGATCCTCTTCTAGAAGAATAATATAAACAGACGATATGGAGGCAAAGTAGCCAAATGACCTATTCAAGGTCATCTCACAGGCAACAGGCAAAGCTAAAAAGCTCGGAGTTATGTTGCATAGTGAATGAACTCACAAAGCTGACAGGGGGCTGGCATGCTTTAATACAGTTTTGTGTTTTCTTTCTCTTCAAATGAATTCCAAACATTAGGAACGTTGTTTTTTTCTCCCTTTCAAAAGTTGTTTAATTTAAGAGTGAAATGGATGTTCCAATGCTGTCTGAAGTCTCATAACGGTGCCTGGGTTAGTCCTTCTCAGTGTATTCCTTCCATTCAAAACACATTCCTAATAATTAAGGAAAAACCCTCATTGATCAGAAGTGTGGCTAGAGGTATACTAAGATACCTAACATAGCTTCAATGACTTGATGATTCCCAGTGAAGACAGAAAGTGATAACAACAGAATAATTCCTTCCTGCAGAGTTTCCTTGCAATGTCTGCTTCCTATTATTATATTGGTTAATATTTCTAAAGACAACAAGCAATGGAACCATCAGGCACCAGAGGTCAACTTTCAGTCTAATGCAAAAACACTAATCAGAACTTGAATTGGAATTCAGCTTAAAATGTATTATCTTGAGAGAGGGTATCTTGCAATGAAGGGACAGATGGACAGGTATATGTAAGTACCTCTGCTTTAAACAGATTTATGCACTCAGGTTAAAGTATTAGCAATTCATACTAAATACTTCTTCCAAAAGCCCCTCAACAGACCATGGTGTTTTGTTGAGCCTTTTACTGAAACCACAAGGTTTTTGATTATTAGGTCTTGGATCTCTTGGGGTAGTCCTTACAGTGCAGTTTTAGCTTTGTGCCTTCTGAGGAAGGAGACATTTGAATTCCTCTCTCCTATGTTCTTGGAATACTTTGCAGAGTCAGTATACCATTCCAGTGGAAAACTCCGTTGATTTATGAAAACAAATCACTGATCTATTATGCACACAAAAATTATTTCCATTTAAGTCACTTGATGCTAATCGAAGAAAGTCTCTGGAAAAAAATTATCATTAGCAACAGGAATAGTAGAGTAAAAGTGGACTAATTACTCACTCTCTAACACTTATTGAACTGAAGAACCACATATTTATTTTATATATTTACACATGTATTTTCCTAAACTGCTGCTGTTTCATAAAATTCTGTTAGATTTTGTTTCTAAATGATTTTTTCTTTTATTGCAAGACATGGCAGGGTATAAATCATAAAAATAAAAAGCGAAGACATTATCATGTAAAACACAATACTGTAGTGGGAAGAGTATAACTTCAATGATTTGCATACAAGTCTCATAAATAGAAGCATTCTGAGTGATGGGTCTGTAATATCAATAATAGTCATGCCAATAATGAAACTGTGGGCACATTGCTATGCTTATTTAAGAATGAGGTTCTTAGGTGACATGTATATACAGTTCTAATGAGGATATCAGTGTTTGTGTTGCAAGGAAGGAGTAGCATATAATATCAGAGACACTAGAAATAGTATAGTATTGGTGATAATGCTGTCATATTCTAGGGACTAACAGTAGAAGTACTGAAGCATTATGAGGAGTGTTGAGCTCGGTGGGGGATGTTTTTTCAGGAATGTAGAAATCAGCAGATACAGAGTAATGTCATGGGGTATCTGGAAATTTTGCAGGGTTCTGAGGAGCCATTGCAAAACCCTATGTGGGCATCAGGTACAGAAGTAATTTTAGATAAAGATTTTTAGTCAAGAAGATGATTTTTCAGTTGTTCCCCAGTGGCCAGGTTGATTTCAGAACTGATGGTTCAACTGCTATTGGCGCAGGACTACAAGTAGTAGCTCCTGAAAAAAAAATCTCTTGGCAAAGTATTCCTGTCTCACTTCCAAACAAGCTGAAATCGATCCCAAATATAACCACTTTAAGACTGAAATATACAATTCACTTGACTTGACCTTTCATGCTAGTAATGAAATGGAGTAATGAGAAAGAAATTCAATGTCTCCATCTCCTCCAGCCTAAGAGGACCTAATAGATATTGAAGTATAAACTAAATTTTGAACACATTGGTTAAAGCACACACATGGTTTTAGAAAGAAATGGAGTTTCCCTTTTTCAGATGGTAAATTTGAGTTCTGTGTTTACAACCACTGATTTTGAGATTGTTTTATTTTGGGGGCAGAAGAATTTTTGAGTCAATGGGTCTAATTTTTGAATAACATTACTATAAATAAATGAGGCCAAGCTTCTACAGGGCTACTTCTGGTTTAGACAGTTACATGTAAGTGACAAAATAGTCTTGTCCATTTAACGCACTTACATGTTAAGTCTCTTGACCAATTTCCTAACCAAGACAACCGTTAAGACCAAACCACCAACAACAGGTGGCTGAAAGCTGTGTTTCTCTGCTTCAGACATGAGAGGTAATCTTTCTGTCTGCATATGATACCCTCTGCCAGAAGCCAAGGTGAGGGGCATGACACTGAGCAGTTTCCATGGGAATTAGACTTTGGTACCCTTCTTCGTGCTGGACAGTGAATTACCCTATCAGTATTTCCCTCCCAAGTAGCAACGTAATTTCTGTCGGTAAGTCATTAGTACAGACTTTGATGCAGGTGCCAGAACTACCTCTAAAACACGTGATCTGGGCTGCATGTGGCTTCCTAGCCCTTCTATTAGAACTCAACCTTAGGAGTTCTGCATTAAGACTCTCCATGTGCAAAGGTGTGTATCGATGGCCTCTTTCATCAAGGCTATTAAATGCAAACTTGTGACTAGTTTTTCAAAAGCCTTGAACATCAGCCTTCTTTGGCATTCTGAGTGCTGTGTTGCTAAAGCAGTATTATAGCACCGGGAACTATTAATTCATGATGACAGGTCATTATATTGAGACTTCAGCAATGATAGATTCCAAGACTTACTTGAAGTATGGCTTTTATAGATTCGGTTATGTTTTTGGCCACACGGGGCTTCACTGGAATTATTTTGGATTTATGTAACTGTAACTGAAACCACAATTTGTCCCCATGGCAATTAAACATTTCAGAGTTTGGCTTGCTCATGATTAGTAAACCACGCTTTTGAAAAATAGCTCTCACAAATGTATATTAATTGTATTTTCGAGTTCAATTACAGGATCAGTTTTAGCCTGTAGGGAAATAACTACTATATAACACTATTTTCACAATTAATGCTTTCTAAATGAAGGTGATTTTTAGTTTGTTTTTCAAAACAGGAGAATGACAAGTCATTATTTGAAAATGAAAGATGAGACAATTTGACAGGCTTGAGCTACCATAAAGAGCTAAAATGTAAGGTGTGAACATACAAACAAAAAAAAAATTATGTGGGCAGGCAGAAGATGTATTCCCTAATCTAGCAGAATTTAAATTGGAGCAGTCAAATTCTAAGCAATTTCTTAATGGAAATGTCAGTGTAGCTGTAATCATGGCAGCAGTAGCAGGCACCAGCTCAAGAAATAATCAAATAAAAAACAAAAACAAGACAATAAGAAAGTAAAATTGTAATATACAATGTGAAGTGATTTCCTTTACATGCATGTTAACTCTCTTAAAGCCACTCCTCTGATAAATCAAATGAGTGCATGCACCTTAATTACTTATAGGTTAAGGATGCTTTATTTACATTAATTAGTAGGTCTTCTGAAAACATAGAAATGTAAGACTGGAAGGGGCCTGAAATATTAAAAAAAACCTTTCTATAATTGCAGCATTCATATAATAAATGTCTATTGCATTCACAGAAAATGTGTTTCGCATGCCATAACCAAAGCTATTCAAAGACCTAGACTAAAAGAGCAGGCTGAAGCTAAAGTGCATTCGGAAAGGCACTAAGAAAGACCAAGAACTTTCCCAGTGCTCTGTGTCTTTGCAATAACAGAAATTTGTTAATTACAAATCCCCAGAGGAAAACTCCTATGGCCTCAACTCCTCTGACTTAGGAGAATGAAAAAAAAGTGTTCCGGACTATAAATCTGGTGGTGGATTTTTCATCCATTGTAATGGATTTTTCACTATGTTAATGAAATGCTGAGTGCCGGCCAGTAAAATGGATGCATCCTACTAACGCAAGATCAATTGGACTTCCTTATTTTAACAAAGGTAGTGTTCATTTTTCTTAATTAATCACCACATCATCAGCACATCTTGGCTGTAGTCAGCTAGTGATTACAAATTGACTCTGGGGTAGATGGTCTCTCCCTTGCAAAAGGAACATTTAAAATCATCTTCTCATTTTCCTGTGCAGTAGCTGAAATCGTGCACACGCACTCATAAGCAGAGAGGAGACTTTATTTTCTTTGCAATTTAGCCAAGATTTGGAGCCTCTTCAACAGCAATTAAAACATTCCATCTTCTTTAGTCTTCAAGAGAGTGGGGAAATTTTATCTGGTTGTGAAAGGAAATGTTTCTGTGTAATTATTTGATCAACAGGAGGATCAGACTCAAGTTACATATACTGATGATTTATTTGATTTATTCCAGTCTGTGTGTTGTGCCTGTAACAATGGTATCCGAGAGTCTCACTGGTATTGAAACTTGTCTAATTTCTCTTTCTCTTCCTCCTCCCCTCCTCCCTTTTTCTGTTTCTTAGCAGCAGGTGGAAGAAAGCAGCTTGTTTCGATTACAGCCCACTTACCTTTTGTATACAGATCGGTACTTAGCAGCAGGTGGGAGAAAATGTTACATTCTCCTTACTAAATTTTGTGGTCTTTAAGTGTGTGAGGGCCAAACTTAACTGCCATTCCCATCCTTTGGATTCCTTCTGTGGACTTGGAGGGATCAGAAAGTATATAGAAAAAATTGCAGGAAGTCTGTGTGTAAGTTTGGATCACCGTACAGTGCATGGAGGGAATAAAGTGCTTAAATTCACCTGTGTGATCAGCAGGAGACCCCTAAGGTAGAGGAGTCTGAAAAACTAAGGACAAAATGGGTATTTGATGCAATGCTTCTTGTTAGATAAGTTGCAACTTGATCTCTGTTCTCTACCATGGGAAAAATCTCTGAATACTGAATTTGTTTTCTGATAACTTTTCCTTCACTATTATATCCTATTGCTATCAGAGTTCAATTATGTCCTCCCAGGTTACTTTTCATAGCACTCCTGACCAATTTAAGAAGCCTGCTGCCCATGTGCAGACTTCCAAGTCTGTAACATCATATAGATAAGCACCAATGTTGCCAAGAGAAGGTCTCTGTCTCTCGCTTAGGCTTTTTTGTAAAGCAGACAAAGTGAGATAATAATATTATGGTAATCACATTTGTCATCTCAGAAGCATTCTATCAGCTCTTCTACTTTTAGACAAGGGAACCCTCTTATTTTTTTCCATGCTTTATCTTTTGAACTGGAAAAAATGTAAATAAATTTTGCAGGGGAAGGATGTCCTTTTTTAGTTTAAATCTGTTATAAAACCATCTAAACCTCAAAGGACAGAGCCTGTCATGCAGGGTGCTCCGCTGTGTTTTACGCTGAGTGTGTTCACTTAATCAGTGTGAGACCAACCAAAAAATGTCTTCATGTTAACATGATTAAGCTCGATTATAGATAAATTCACAGGAAATACCATATTTCTTGATGCCCACTCTGGTCAGTCAACCCTGTATTTATGGAGCCCTTCTCCAGCCTGATTTCAAGGGTCTGTTTATGGCCCAGATCCAGCAAAGCACTTAGGTTCATGCTTATGGTTTAATGGGCATCTAATGTTGTACTGGATTAAAAAAGTATTGGAGCTATACAATGCCATCATTTTTGGACAACAATCTATATTAATGCTGGTAGAGATTTCTGCGTTGGTCAGTCGTAAATGTGAACCATTGCCACCACATAGGCTCTAACAGACAGCTATCCCTCAGGTTTGAAAGGGTATGTTTGGAGGTTATAATTACTATAAGATGCAGCATGGCGTGGGTTTAGGATAGTAACTCCCCATAATAATAGATCATAATAATGGATTATATTAAGGAATTTCTTATTTGAGTATGTTTTTTGCTTTCTTATACCCAGACGTAATCTCCTAGTAATTCACTTAACTATTTATGGGAATGGCTCATTCCGTGTCCCTATGTATGTGCTCAAATACCTGTTACAGTCTCATGGAAAGAAAACCCTCAGACAATATCAGATCTTAAAGTACCGGAATTTGAAGAAAAGAAGGAACAGTTTGAAGGATTTCTGTTCTTACTGTATCACTGTGGAGAACAGAAAAACTGGGTAAGAGGCAGTAGTGAGAGCTGACTGCTGTTGAAACCATCTGAGGTAGATCAAACCAAGGCCAACCAGGCACTCTTCAAACAACTTCTCAAAAATGGTGTTGTGCAAGGGCACAGCCATACTGCTGCTTCACAGCCATCAACTTCAGAAAAGCTTTTTATAAACCAGAGCCCTACTGGTCTTTTGCCTACAACTTTTAGGCACTTACCTTTTGAAGTAAACTCTAACCATAACAACTCTAGGAGTAGAAAAAGAATAATGGTTTTCTGGTATTCATTTATAATAAAAGTTTAGGCTCTTCTGCGGAAAGAGAAAAGTCCTCTGACCTTCCCAGTAAAAGGTCAAATGCTGAAAGGTACTGAGTGACTGTAATTTTTACTACAATCAACCTCTGAATGTTACGTACCTTCAAGGACTTGGCAGAAAAACTTCCTACAGTAGAGAGTATTGGAGGGACTGACTTTTGACATCCCAATCAGGAGCAGGTGTTTTGAGGTAATAGACTAACTGATTAGAAAAAGAACACTTTTGATGGTTTCAATCTTTAATGTTACCACTGACTAGAGACAGGTATGTCCCTGATTTGCCCTGTGATGGGAAGAGTGTTGTGTCCTGTGAGGAACCTGAACAGCAAATGAATTAGTGGGAACAGGCTCTGAAAAGAGTTGTCCCCACTTCCTCTTGGCTGGGAAGATCTTGTTGGCATCAAGTAGCCTTGCCTGGTTTTCAGGTTTCTGCAATCTGGAAGGGAAAGATGTGATAGAAGTGTGGATAGAATGGCCATTCAGGTTTAATTTGGGCAAAACCATTTTGTAAAGGCTTTAAAAACAGTTTAAATGCAGTTGACTTGGGAAAAAAAAAGATTGCATGTATGTGGTCTTTCGAAGTTCTGAGCAAGGAGATCATAGACAAAGGTAAAGCCTCAGGAGCAGGAGTTCAAGGCTTAGAAGGAATTTTCCTTTCTTTTATGTCCTACTTTATAAAGGGATATAAACATTACTATTTGACCGACTGGGTGCACTGTACTGCTGAATTGTTTTTCAGCATGTAGTCTTCAATTAAAAACAAGATAGAAAAGTGTAAATCTTCTAAGCTTCTGGAAAAAACCCTCAACATTAGTATATAATTCTCTTAATTAAATTATATTTTTATGTGGGTTTACTGAACTACCCAATACAGTTTCAGAAGAATAGTATTCCTTTTTGAAGCAGGATATGATGCTGACATCTATGGATTGGCTCAGAAAACGGAGCTCATTAAAATTTTCTCATTAGAGAAAATCCTGTAAAGGCAAATGCAAATGGATTAATGTTTATGTTATGAAGAAAAAGCAGGGAAAGCTTTTAGTAGTAGCCAAAGATTTTAATAAGTGAGGTGAAATTTGTTGGCCAAATGCAAAAGAATTACATGTGAAAGCTAGTTGGCAATGTTTTTTATTTTTTAAAACGTGCTAAGCTTTATCCATCTCACATAAATGTGCCTCTGATATCCGTCACCTCTCAAATATCAGATTTACTTACAAGGACAGGGTTAATGAATTTCTCCAGCCCTAAAGAGTGATATTAAATAAATTGCTGTATGTTAGAGAATCCCTGCTGAAGGCACTTGGAGGGCATTGCTTCAGCGGTCATGCTGCTTTGACTCCTTGAGAAGAGCCAGCTGCAGACTAAGGGACAATGTGTGAGAACAGAAGTTATTTGCCATGACTGCTGGTGACCTTTGGTGGTCCTGCTTGCTGTGTCCATGCTTTCCAAAGACAATACAGAACATAAGGTGCAAAGATGTGGCCTTTTGAATGTTTACTTCTTAGAGACACTTAATTATAGCAAAGAACATCAGCAAGTGCAAGACTTTCCCTACAAGGGGTGTTCTAGACAGAGCTGTAACCCTTCTGTCAGCCGAGGTGCCATGAAGCAAACCAGGCTGCCAAGTGCACATCTATCATGAGTGAGAACCAGCCCATTCACTGCTGGTGGGCAGCACCAGTAAGAAGTGAGTCATCCTGGCAAAGGGCTACCTGGGAGTAAAAGTTGGGGACTAGATAAGGGGTCAGAGGCTGGAAAAGTTCTCCTGTACATTGGGCAATCAGGAAGCTGGGCATCTGCAGAGCAGCAGGAGTGTCCTGTGAAATGTTTTTGAGATCATCAAATGAGGTTTTTTTGACTGGAAAATTTGGGACCTAAGGAGGATCTTTGAGTTGTGTGGGTGTGTAGGAGCAACACAATTCTGAATGACTTCCTGAGAAATTCTGTGCTCGGGAAAAGTGGATAGGGCAGATAGCGCTCGATTAAACAAGAGACTGGTGTCTCTTGAGGAGTAGACAGCCTTCAGTTGCCGAGTCAAAGATGAGACCACACAATGAAGTAAACCTCCCTCAGTTTAATGAGGTCAGTAGTATGTTAGATGACCTCTGAGGCTTCTCAGGACTTCCACTTGTCTGCTGCAGTTTGCAGCTGGTCAGGTTATCTGGACGTCCCAGGAATCCAGCATCATTAGCAGCCATTTTCTCTTTCCTTAAAGATAACCATTAGAATAACACAGTAGACCCTTCATTAGCAGACACACAGTATGGAAGCTGGATTTTAACTGAACATTTTCAGCTGGCCTTTCTTTAGTGCAGGACACTTCCACATCTCTACCCAATGAAATCCATCTCCATATGTTGGGGAAATGAAGCTCTATGGTATGTCCCACAGTTCCTGGGAAGGGTTAGAACTTGTCTGACATGTGGGACCCAAGGCCGCTCATCTTCTCTCATTGTATGCATATTCTTGTTAGTTTGTCACAATTGATCTAGGCACTTTGCAGCCTAGAGTGTAAAAAAAAAATTGCTGAGTGCTTCAGCTGCATTATCACCAAAAGCTGCCATCAGGACCTCAACTGCATCTTTCTGCATCATCATGTTTTGAAAGTGCAGTGGGCTTAATATTCCTTTGAAAGCATTTTCTCTGGCTTACTATATCTCTAAATTGCAGTCAAGGCTGCAATGTCTTCTGAGCAGACCTGAGATCACCTTAAAAATATTGTACTTAGATGCTTGTAGAATACTAGCTCTACACAACATGCCTTAAAGCTGTATAAATTAATTAGTAGTCATCACATAATGGAGGGCTATGGTCACTCATATAATAAGTACCTAAGCTAGGATGCTTCTTTTGCTAAGGTATGTGACAAGGCTGTTGAAAAGCTTATGAGAATCAAATACGGAATTGCTCTTTGAATGTAACTGTGGAGTATTTCCATATAAATAAGTTCTAAAAGTTGAGTGCTGGTGGCTGCACTAGATCCCTCAACTGCCATGGGCTAATTAATACCCTTTTCTCCGCTTTTTACTGAGCTCTTGAAAGTAGAGGTATTTTTTCCTGGATTCTTTGAGCTATGTCTCCAGCTATGTCACACACTGGAGTCTTTGCTCTGTCTGCTCACCTATCCAAGTTATAGGCTCTGACATTAAGAAGTAGGAAAACACACATTTTTCTCCAGGCATTCTTTGCCTGTTCTCTGGAAGAGATGTTGTGGATGTGTCCTTTCTCTCCGAGCTCCTTTCCTTGACAAAGATATTTATAGAGGTCACTAGCTGAGCCATTACCACCTATACTGTTTTATCATCTCCTGGTCTCCCTTTCCATTTAACTCCATGACCTTGTGTTTATTCTGCTAGTGTGACATTTAACTTTTTTGCACATTTTTTTTTTATTTGTAATACCTTTGGAGGTATAACAAATTCCTCCCTTCTGCTTTCATAGCAGGTCAAAGGGATTTTTTAGGCTTTGAGTGCTTTTATTCCTTTCTTACAACTTCTAGAATGAAAAAGGCCATTTTTCACCCTACCTTATATTGATGTTGCTTGATGGAAGGATTCAGCTTCAGAATCAAGACTTATCTTCTGGCTTTGCTGTAGGTCCTTTTGATACCCTCTGCTAGTAAACTTCTCTGTTACTATAAAAGGGGGCATTCAACTTCCTCTCTTCTTGTCTTTGCTGTTTTTGCCTTTTGAAATGACTGGCTGCTCTGGGCTTTCCTCCACTGTGTTCATATAGGACCTCACATAGAATGAGATGCCACCAAATCAATACAATTACCCTGATGAACATAGCTGAGAATATGCTCTTAAAATTTCTTTCACTTGACTACTGGTATACTCCTGCATTCCTTCCACTTTTTTTTTTTTTAAACTTGTGAATTTTATTAATGCTTTCTGCTAAGGGCAACATTTTGACAAAGAATTATTTTACAAGGATAATTTTCTAAAGACACAGGTCTGTATTACAGGATGAATTTCCACATTTATTTGAGACAGTCCCAAGAGCTGCAGCAGACTATACAGGATTACCTTTTGAACCCCAATGCTGTCAGGTCAGACATAGTGCTTTCAGTAAGCCATTGGGAATCAATTAAAAAATTTACATGTTCTGGCCTGCTTTAGGAATGACAGCTCCTGAGTTCAGGTCAGGTCATGTTTGCTTCAACCATGCTGTGCTTTTTCTGTGCAAGATTCATGTGAGTATTCACAGGCCATTGCACCCACCTTTGATAGCAAAAACCTCACACAGTTTACAGGCCCTTTTAAAAGTGAGAGAAACAAAGGTAGTCATGACATTTTGACCTGTGCTGTGCTCATATGGCTCCTATTGCAAGATTCTAGTCCTTTGTTGGTCAAATCCTTTGTGACTTGACAGCTGTTTTGCCAGACATTATTTTTCCTGCTCTTCAAACAAGGCTTATTCTGGTGGAGATCTTGGTTTATGGTATGTAGAAGGCTTGAGAAGAGAGGGGTGCCCAGGAAACAAAAGAAGGAAGAATGTTCTAAATCTGACCAAAGAAAAAGACAAATCCAATCTCCCTTCTTCCCTTTTTTCTAGTACCCCATCAGAAAAGGTAGAAATATCATTACAATCCCCCTTATAGAGCCCTGATTCTTCCCACGGGCTCTATCTCCTGTCTGGCCCTTGATTTTCAAGGAGGTTGTAAGCTACTTTGAGATCTTTGTTCCCATCCCATGAAAATGTGGTTGAAATAGGCAGTGTTATGTACAAACTGGGTGAGGAAGCAGTGTCATAATGCATCACACTGATTTCAGGTGGTGCATGTAGTCTTGTGTCAGGAGGAGGGCTGGCTTTTACAGCCAACCCTTTTATTGAACAGAGGCTACTCTAGATAGGAGTAGAGCTGCCCCAAAAGCAGAGAAAGCACAATGAGGGAGTGACACCATTTTTCCTTCCTCTTGCACTCTCAATGACCAGAGTGAGGACCAGAATCAAGAATGGGAGAATCTCTAACACTATGAGCAAGCCAGAATTCCTACATGCTCAGACAGGAGGGAGCCAAGAAATATTCAAAAAAAGCCCGTTTTTGATGAAAACAGGATCATCAGAAAGGCATCCTCTGTTTATAACTTGGGAAAATCTATGATGTTCTTCTGAAGAAAGGAATCAAGAATGGGGAAAATGTTTATTTCCCAATAAAAGCTTTCTGATGGGCATTGAATTCAGAAGAAAAAACATACTATGAATATAAGCAAAAAGGCTGACCTCAGTGTTGTTTAGACATGCTCAATATCTAAAGACTTACCTTTTTTTTTTTTTCCCAAGTACCTACATTTTCCCATGGTGTCCTGTCCTGTGTAATACCAAAATGATTCCAGCTTGACTGACTCTTAACCTGAAGAAACTCTGCTCGTTTTAAGCCATTACGGTCCATTGGAGGTTTGAAACTGAAAAGTGCAGGGCACATACAGCTCACATTGCAAGCAATAAGAGCAGGTGGTCAGTCCTCCTCGTGATGTAATGGACAATAAGTGAAACATTTGGTGCAAGTTCAGGTGTATTTGGATACTCAACTTTCCTCTCAAATCATATTTTTCAAAACTCTATTATATCCTGTTCTTTTTCCCAGTCCTACTTCTCAGCAACTACTTCACCTATGGTCTCCTTCTGTCATAAACCTAATGCTTCATTCTGGAAGGGTTTTGGCTGAGAGTTGCAAAGGCATTCAGGCACAGAGTAAGTGCCTGGCTAGTTCAGATGCATGATTAAACTAAAAGGAAAAGAATTTAGATATCTACGTGCACTGAGCAAGGTACCTGTGAGGGCCTGTACATCTGGAAAAGCCTTGTAGTCCTGGGCCTTCACAGAGTTTAAGTAACTCCAACAAAAAATATACAATCAGTTGCAATTAAACTATCCAGATCCAAGCCATAAACTGTAACTTTTCAAGGGAGAACTTGTCCTTTTTCTATCTATTTCCAGAATGCCTTCTGCCAAACCTTAATTAAGCCTGTAGGCTAGGAGTAGGCTTTTTTCCCCCTTTTCTTAGAGTTTATGGTAAGTTTGGCCCAAAAATCAATGCCACTCTTACCCAAAGCATTTGTAGAATCTTTTCTGAGTTAATTTAGTCTTTCTAATAAGTGGGGAGAGCTAGGTAGTTAAAAGTATCAACATCCTTCATGTTTCATATTGATACCTTTAAAATTAGAAGTGAGTTTTCATACTGATAAGGCATTGTTGTATCAAAGTTGACCTAAGTTTTAATTAAAAATTAAGGACCATTAATGAAAAAATAAAATTAAACCTTTCATTTCAATTAACACAAAATTACTTGCTGGCCTGGGATGAAATGCCTGGCATTTTAATTTCATTAAGAAAATATGTCGATGAGTTAAATGTTAAAAATCTTTTTAAAAACTTTCTTCCAGTCATATGCAGCAAAGTAATGATCTTTTTATTGAGAGGAATGGTAATATATTATAATCACTAGTAATAAAAAGGTATAAATGTACCATATCTATACAGGAATTCAATAGAATCACTGCTTGGCAAAATGAAGTGATTTTTTCACATATTTCAAAAGAGATAAATTTTAACTCTCCATGTACAGAATATAAAAGATTGAGATGAGTTTAGGAATATTTACTTTGCCAGCTTTGCCTTCATTTCAGAATATTTTCAGGGACAGAGCTTCAGATACTGGGACTGAAGCTGCAATATGAAAATCGTGAATTATTACAGTCCAGTAAGATATCTCTTAATATGGCAGGTTATTTTTTAAGGTACTCTATATATGAGTTTACACAGCCTGGAATCTTGGTTAGTCATTTTGCAGCAACCACTACACAAACCAAAGTTGCTGCTTTTTCTGCTTACTCGTGACAGTGCAGTTCAACACAGCAGGATGAAGCCTGACAGCTTTTAATGATGAAGGCTTTAGGACAAGCCAGGATGTGCTTCTAAGCCAGTCACTGTTTCATGCCCATCTCAAAAGCAAGTCTATCAGTGGGGAGCAGTTATTTGTGATTTACATGCAATATGAGCAAACCAGCATATTTTATGGAGAACAGTCTGAGTGATCCCATAAATCCTAGTGCTACCCATAACCACTATTGATAATTCTCAATCCGTTGAGTCTTTTTTCCCTCCAAGTGCCCCAAATCTTTCATCGTTTTGTTTCTATATGGGGGTGTCTGTATGTAGGCATATGAAGTGACTGTGAATTGGTAGGAATTGATTGACATCCTCAAAAAATTTCACGATGATATTTTAATATTCAGAGTTTCAGATCAGCTCCACTTCCAGCGTCGTAAATTTGTCCATTCACCGGATGTTTGCCTGCAAACTGAACAGAAGGTTTTGGTCATTGTATTTCTCCAGTCTCAGTACTGCTTGCAATTTTTCCTAGTAATTTTCTTCTGCAGTTGCTACAAATTTACTCTTTATTCCTTTTTGACATGATTATATAAAATGAGCACATAGACAATTTTAGAATCATTTACTAGGTATTTTGGACAGTTGAGGAATGGGGCAAACATTGAATTAAGCAAGGAACAGGTTGAAGAGGGAAATGACAGTTACATGGAAGAATGGATGAAATCTGAAAGATCTTATTTGATATTTTCACTGAAATTCTGGTATGTGTGTGCTAACAAAATATTTTGGTAAGAAAAAAATGAGGTTTTATCAATAGGTAGAGAATTGAAATACAGTACAGAAAAAACGAGACAGCTATGAGAGCTGGAATACTGAAAAGAAAATCAGAATTCCAGGTAATACTGTGAGCATTAATCCTACAAAGAAATCGGGTACTATAGTTTGCAATAATGGGCATGGAAAAGACCTGCATGTATTTTCAGATGTTATTTCAAGAACAATTAAATACAAAGCTCTCATGAATAAAAAGAGATGTTTCTTCCCATCTTTGCAAGGTAGCAGCAAAGTAAAAATCTTTGATACATTAAAATGGAATGTGATGAATTTACATCCTGGATTGAATGATGCGATTCCAGTTCTAGCAAGGCATGTTGTAGCAGGGCAACATTAACTCGACTATTCTCAAAACATGAAATTGTTTGTTAGATATCTCCACCTCACTTTCGTGAGCCTTTGCAATGGTTAATGGTGTTTATCATAGAATTGTTTTGGTTGGAAGAGACCTTTAAGATCATTGATTCCAACTGCTAACCTAGCACTGCCTACTTAGCACTAAACTATGTCCATCAGTACTACATCTACACGTCTTTTAAATGGTGGTGACTCAGCCACATACCTGGGCAGCCTGTTCCAGTGTTTGACAACACTTTCAGTGAAGTTTTTCCTAATATCCATCCTAAACCTCCCCTGGTGTAACTTGAGGATGTTTCCTCTTGCCCTGTTGCCTGTTACTTGGGAGAAGAGAACAACCCCCACCTCCCTACAACCAGGTAGTTGTAGAGAGCGATAAGGTCACCCCTGAGCCTCCTTTTCTCCAGGCTAAACAACCCCAGTTCCCTCAGCCACCCCTCATAAGACTTGTTCTCTAGACCCTTCACCAGCTTCATGGCTCTTCTTTGGACATACTCCAGTACCTCAATGTCTGTCTTGTAGTGAGGGGCCCAAACTGAACACAGTGTTTGAGGTGTGGCCTCACCAGTACTGAGTACAGAGATACAATCGCTTCCCTAGTCCTGCTGGCCACACTATTTCTGATACAGGCCAGGATGCTGTTGACCTTCTTGGCCACCTGGGCACACTGCTGGCTCATATGCAGTCGGCTGTCGACCAACACCTCCAAGTCCTTTTCTACCAGGCAGCTCTCCAGCCACCCTTCCCTGAGCCTGTAGCGCTGCACGGGGTTGTTGTGACCCGAGTGCAGGACCCAGCACTTGGCCTTGTTGAACCTCATACCACTGGCCTCGGCCCATCGGTTCAGCATGTCCAGATACCTCTGTAGAGCCTTCTTACCCTTAAGCGGATCAACACTTCCACCCAACTTGGTGTCATCTGCAAACTTACTGAGGGTGGACTTGATTTCCTCATCCAAATCATTAATATATGACAGTAATCCTGACCTACCTGGGAGACAGTAAAATCAATTAATGTAAATGAGAATTACAGAAGAGAAGACATTGTTTTCAGTTGTTTACATATTGATGTGCTACAATATACAGTTCCCAAGTAGCTAAAAACTTTTAATGTGGTATAAGATCCAATCCTTTGGTCAAAAATACAGATCTGTTGGCTTTGGCTTTCTTAGCACTGAGATAGTCAGTCATGCACTATCTTGGCTGACAAGGTTAAACTGTAACAACAGAACTGTGGATTTAAAATAAAATTATAATGGATATAGCACACTTAGTTCATGAACTAAAGGTCACTATTTTAGGGAGCCACTGTATAATTTAACATTGTTACTGACTCATATGCACTCCTTGGTATGGATTACTCATGTTTCTGTTAGTGTAATTGGGGGTGGTTTGCAATTGAGACTGTTTGGCTGCTGTCAGCTGGGATAGAGGTGCTTATTAACTTTGCTTTAAGGGTGAGTGGGTGTGTGCACATGTTTCAGAAACATCTCAGTCTTGGAACTGAATTTGGAGCTACACATCTAAAGAATCTTGTATTTATTTATTTCAGGTGGACTCTTTCCAATAATTTTCTCATATTCCTATGAACATCCGTCAAAATTATCACAGACAGTTGTAAGCAATGTATTGTAAAAGGCACTTCAGTGTTAAAGACAAGCCCTCAAAACTGTTGTAGCAGAGCATGTCATGTATGTGTACCCAAAGTGCTCGTGTTAACTGGTGGGGATGTATCAGATCCTGAGCACATGGAAAAAAAATCTATCACGTTGCTAGTGAATAGTTTTAAGATACTTTCAGGATGATTGATCTCTTCCTTTGTTATTTCTAAAAAAGGGTGTTTCAAACCAAAAAACATCACAGCATGTAGCACAAAGAGATTATAAAGGAAAATTTGTCCATGTCTGCAAGAACTGCAGTAACAAGGCTTTCAAATTGAATATCGATCAGGTATTACCTTCATTATTGGCTCTTTAACAAGTTGCCTCGGTGTAGTGAAAAAGACTCTGGGGTTGGCTACTCCTAACTTCAGTGTGTGGTCAAGGGTTCTTGTGCTGAAGTCGCTGCGTGATTTTGAAAAATCTACCGCTTCATTCTGTATGAGCAGAGCTGGCAGGGTGAGCTGAGGGACTCACCAGAGCTCTTTGCAGTATTTATTTCCACTGGCATGGAAGTGTGGATCAGATAGCGATTAACAGATGTGAGAATTTTGTGAGTCCTGGGAGGTGACGAACACACAGAAAGTGTTAAAGCTTATGACAAGGAATGTGTTGTATCCTATATCAGTAACATAATGATTTTGCTAAATCATCTAACCACCAGGTGTTGTGATTGACTTAAATTTGCATCAAAATCTCAGAAGAAATTATTTTAAACTCAGATGAAATAACCACATTCTTGTTTTGATATGGAAGTTAAAAGTCAAAACGTTGACATGTAAATAATTGTACTGACCTGCGCAGTCCTTCATAGTATGTTCACAAAACAGGACTGTGCTCTAAAAGGTTCTTTTTTTTATGGCAGGAAATATATTTCATTTTTTCATTGCTCTAACTCAGGGAATAAAGCTGAACTACTCTGTTTTGCAACTAATTATTTTGGGGTTTGATGCTCAGCCTGAATATACCAGTTATTCTTAATTTGGGTCTTTGAGAAATATAGAAACTTCAGAAACAGGCAAGAAAATGAAAGCCTGAAGTTAATTGATAATGTTTAACTGCTTACTGTTAGAGGGAATTATTAGGACAATAATCTGCTGTTCTCAAGGGGTAGGGCCAACAAAGTTTTCTTTCACTTGCTATACATTTAGAGCCATTGAAAAAAAAACACCAGAAAATAGTGCACATCAGCATCTTGCTGGTGGAGGACATACAAGCAATTGCTAAATTGTAAGCTGGAAAGAGACTTAGTCTGAAAATATTTGTGTAACGTAATTAATCTATTTTTGACCAGCTGTGTTGACAGAAAAGACTAACTGTGAAAATGCATTCAAAGAGGGTTGTGTCTTTTTTCTCCTCAAAATAAAAGCATAGAAAAACGATAGAAAGCTATATTGTCCCTCATTTACATCCAGGTAGCTTTAACAGGAGGGCCAAATTCTGCTCTGACTGTTTAATGTAAAAACTTGGAAGATATGCTGCCATTTACATTATTTACTGAGAGCAAGACTTGCTCCATTTCCTTATTTAGTTTTGCATTAAATTAACTCCTTCTCCAAATGCAATCCATTCAGCATTGTCTGAGTGGTAAAGCCTTTTCAAAATCCTCATGTTGAGTTACTTTCCAAGACAATATGGTTTTAATTTCTTACGTATATTTTGGTTTTAGTGGAGCTGTTAGAATTTGTCTTTGTCTACCTGGTGAAGACAACCCATAATTTCCTTATTCCAAAATAGATCTTGACTTCTTATGGCATTTTGCACATGGGAACATCTCCCTACTATTACTGTCTGATATTTAAATACTATGCGTTTTCTCACAGGAAGGGCTCACTGGGAACGTTGAAACTTTTTGAACATGCACGACTTTTTCTCCTCAACATTGAAGTCCACCCACTCATAGAGTGGGAGCCTCATAACAAAGGTAATTGGAGCGTCAAGTGCTGCATAACCAGGAGGATGAATGCTTGGATGAAGGTACTGGGACATCCCAATGTCTTTGAAAGCCTGAAAGAGGCACTGAGACATGCCAATGCCATGGCACCCTCATGAAGAGCAGTGGTCTCACATCTTGCTCACAGCACTGCTGTATGTCCAAGCTTTTCGCATATTGGTTATGCGGATTTCAACTGTATCTGAATTGTATGCTCGAATTTTTTTATTATCTTTTATTAATGGGGGAATGGAAGAAGTGGCTAACTCACTAGTGAGCTGACAGATCCTGGTTTTGTGTAGTAATCCACTTAAGTTATGTTTCAGATCCCATTTGCTTGCTACAGACAGACTTTCTGTGGAAGAGTGCTTTTTTTTTTTTAACTTTAGTGAGAGAAGAACAGTTCTTGCAATCTCTGTTTCTCATCTCTTACACAGTGTTTGTTAACAATCATAAACAACAAACTGCAACGGGCTCTTCACCAGACTTCTCTTTTTTATGTTTGTCACTCCTACAGCAAAGAAGCTGTAGGGCTTCACCATGATGCAAATGTCACTTAGATGCTTATATTTTTCATTCAAAGTACTCCAAAGATGCTCATGAATAGTTGAAATACTAGACAGAGAAGCAGATCTTTGGGAGTTGGTATTTATATCAACTCCAGATCTTGCTATGAGAGCAATGTGTAAATACAGCTAAATATGTTGCAAAATAATGTAATCCTTAAAGCATTCTTTTGGAAGGAATAAAAAGAATGAGAACACGCAGCATTTTTACTTTTTATTGCATCAGTGCCCATTAGATGTTAAGAGAAAAGCAGGATAACGTGCAACTTTTCAATATGTCATATCCAATTTTCACATTTAGGCAATTTTAAGGTGCTAGCTGACTGTGATGGAGGAAAGGTATCACTGAGCCTTATTTTAAATGTACTTGATTTGATCTGGAGTAAACCATGGCTTTATTTTATGGCAGCTTGGCAGCTTTGTTTTTTACCACAGAGGCAATGATTCCTGAGCATATAGAAGATTCAGAACTTCTTTGTATTATGTGTGGAGACTCAGTTTGAGGTTTTGAATATATATTGAATGTCTCGAACATAAGATTCCCTTTGAGGATTGCCATATAATAATCTGGAAGAGATACTGCTATAGCCATATGCACTTTTATTAAAGATGCTCCCAATCTCTATTAGGTTAGCCACAACTTTTCTATTCCGTATTCTTTCAGCCTTCTCTTTGCAAAATACTCGTACCCTCTATGCTAATAATGAGTCTTTAATAGTTTCTAGAATATATTCAGATTACACGTGTTCAGCTTTTGATACAATATCGAATGATATTTGAAGCACGTACTTCGGTGGTTCACAACTCTCTGAGACCCTTTCATGGACAGGAAGTACCCCCAAGAGTCTCCAGGCCCAACAACCTATCGCACTTCCTTTCATCAGCTTCCCAAAATTTTATGCAGACCTGAAAAGGGACAATGAGTAAAGTCTTTCTTCACCCTGAGGCCAGTTCTGTCCTCCCTTTGACAGCCTCCTATTTAATGGGGTTGGTTCTTTGGCTGAAATGACAGCTGTCTCTGCTGACATTTTTCTGAGTCAAAAAAAAAAAAAGGAAAACTGAAAAAGCACTTCTCTTATGTCTTCTCCTTTAAAAGAAAGCCTAGGAAATTATGATAAAACAGCAAGAATAAAAGTTGCTCATGCCACTTGAATTTTTCCTGAACTATGAATGCACTGTGGATGGGGTTGCATGATCGTATATTTTCTCCATGCAGCCCTGATCCCATCTGGCACATGATGTAGGCACAAACCAGAAAAGAATTGCCGCAACACGAGTCACCGCAACTTCCTTGTTTTCAAATATTTAGTCTGCAACCTGAGCAAGGCTACTTTGACAGAGGGGATTGCTTGTTATATACAGTTTAATGTTTTTGAGAGATGTTGCTTACCTTCACTCAAACAGTTACATAGCACAGTTAAAAGTCAGGATGGATGCTACTATTCATTGTGACAAGGTCAGGCTGACTCTAACAGAGTGACTATCAGCTAGATATCATCTGCAGAGATACTGTAAAGCTGGACTTGTGGAACAAACCCTGAATAGATCTGAATAGTGATTTTTTTATAACTCCCTGTGCTGTTAGAGATCCTGAGGGATAAAAGAAGATTATTTTTCAAAAGTGTGCTGTATTATCTGAATACAGAAAGATGGATACAGTATTAATTTTAATCTTAGCTGTTGGTTTACTGATTTTTCATAGTTGTAATTCTCTGCCTTATTTTATCTGTTGAAAGTGCAATTAAAGAAACATTCAGTTGAGAGGGATCTGTAAATTCTGGTGGTACCAGCTGTTCTATCAGACTGTAGTTATTTACCTGAGCAACCTAATCAATTTGATGGTATAAGTAGTTTTCCAACTAAACGTCTCTATTGTTGAGTGGAGATATTCTGCATGTGCTGCTATGTAACAGCATGCCCACCTATTAACTACTCCAACCTAAATCTCCCAAACAGCGCTTATAACAAGTATATGTAACAAGTATATATATTTCATGAGTATTCTCATGAAAGCCATGAGAGCTTTCATGAGCATTCTCATTTTTCATTACTGTAAGTTATATATACTACCACATATACCAGCTAGAAGTAATTACACAGGCTTAGCACGGTATAATTATGGCCAGATGGAGGAATATTTTATATTAACATTGACAATTTTTCTGAGAGTAGTCCTATGAAAAACAAAATGAGAACATGAATGTGGTAGTAAAACTATCAGGTAAACATTTTTCTATATAAAGTCACCTTTCTAACATCTTATTCACATTAATACCTGAGATGTGACTGCAGAAACTTCTTAGCGGTACTGCTTGCCATAACAATGAAATACAGCTATGAAAACACCTTAATATGGTAATTTGGGGATTTCATGGCTTACAATAATCTATGAAGATGCAATTAAATATCTATTTAATATGCTAACTTTAAGACTGTCAAATTTGTCAAAGTACTGACTGAATTTCTGTTATGTCCATATTTCTTAAAAATAAAGAAATAGTGTAATATCTAGCATTGTCTAGTGCCCGGGTAAAATTAACTAATTTATTATTCACCCAGAGATGGCCTCTTAATGTTTCATATGGACATACCCATGGTTAGAATTTTTTTTTTTTAATAGACCTCTATGCTACAACCATCATGCTATTTGAGTGATATCACCAGAGGCAACATCAGCATGGAAAGAAGGGTGTTCTGCCTGCATGACACTCATCCAGAGTGGCATTACTCAACACCTTGCATGAGGTGTGGGATGCCAGAGAGTTTGAAAAGATGTTCTCACAGCACCTCGCAGTAATGGAGCAGAAAGGAGTGAAATGATTTTGTTGAATCCTATATTTGCAAATGTGGGTGGAATAATTTTGGTTGAAATTAAGCCTTTGCTCAATTTCCTCCCCTGCCCGGGGGAAGCGAACCCACATCCCCATTGGGAACACTTCAGTCAGAAGGCTACCACTTCTTCTGGGGCAGGGTCCCCTCATGCCCTGATTTGCATGAAATAATGACATTATTTCAATAATCAACAATTAAGTCGGCTGGGGAGAAACAAAATGGGGGGGAATCCACAGCCCAGAGATTAGGGTACTCATCTGGGAAACATTTAGCCAACTTTTCTCTCAAACAGGCAAAGAATGTAGTTGAACCAAGGGTAGCCATTTATTTACCAGGCCTCAGAACTGAAGCACAGCAGGTGACATCCACTCTGGTACCTGGAGGTTACCATGAAAGAATAACAGTGTGTAACAGCGCAGAGTTGGTTTGGCATTGCTTTTGAAATTATTGCACCAATTCTTTCACAGAAGAGTCCGATTTTCAGTTTGATAAGAGATAACGTAGTCTGAAAAATAAACCCCCTTGCTATACCAAATATTGATTCAAGTATGTTATTATTAGTCATTTTAGCACAGATTCCCAAAAAAGTTCATGATGTTGAACCTTGTCTCAGACATAAGTGCAACAATGTGTGTTACAGGATTTCTGTGTGATACAGGATGCAACCAATCTGAGAACCATAATTTCTGTAGCGAATAATATGCAAAAGAAAAAATGCCTTGTTAAAAATACGTGGGCCAACATGTTATGGATATAAAGCATCCTGAAAATTTCTTGCTTTATCACACAGAACACCATAAAAATAAATTGGCTGTCTAGGTGCTCAGATCAGGCCTATTTGAAAAGAAATAATATTATCTAGATTTCCATACTGCATGGATTGAAGCCAAACTTGAATTTTATGGGTTATGATACAATGTTAGATAAATATCTGGGATGACTGATTTTTTTTTTTTTCCAAAATTTAATTGAATGACATTAATGCTTCCTGCATAATCTTACTTCAAAAAGTATTTTTATGTACAATTTACTAGCCAAATGCTGTAGCTATTTCTAGTTTTATACAGTGGCTTTCATAGTGTTGCAGGCTCCATAAGCTCAAAACCAGTAAGTCTTATCATACTTTCCCTTACAAAGAACAGCAATCATGCCATTGGTTTAAAAATCATGGCATGTAACTATTTATTTGGATGCCTGGAAATTACCTCCTGATTTTTGGAGCTTCCTAGGGAAGTGCCTGGGCTCTAAAATATGTACAAGAGAACTGAAGGCTCAAAATCCAAACACAGACAGGCATGCATGAACTACCCTCTTTTTTGGCTCATTAGAGTTATTCTGTGAGTGGTGTAGAAAATTGGGGACCAGCCTTTCAACCTCTTTCTGTCACCTTCATCAACGCTGGCTCGGCTCACGTTTGCTTGTATTCCTCCTCAGGTGTATACTCTTCTAAATCTTTTACCTCTTAATCTCCTCAGGCCTTATATATCGGGCAGGGCCCCCTATACCAAAGGGCCTGATATAAAGGCCCTTTGACATCTTCCTCCCCAAGCAAGGGGCAGAGTCGCTCTCCTCCCTACCCATCACCCACCCTCCAGTCTCTGCACTAGAGCTTTGAAGTTCTGTGCCTTAACCACAACTCGGCTGCCCCGCAAAGTGACAGGGATTTCCCTTCTGCTGACATCTGGCTACAGCCCTGGGACCCACACTTGGCCTTGCTGGCATCTCTTCTCAAGACACCTTGCTACTAGCCTGTGGCACAGCATTTCATTCGCGAACCTCTGCGAAGCCTCAGCGGACGGTCTGTCTGCAAAACGCCCTGCAACCTCTCACAGCGATCAGGGATGTTTGTTTCTCTGGCCCTGGTAGTGCTAAATTACAAGCTCTTAAAAACTGAACACGTTTATGGCAAGACTGATTGCCTGAACAAACTAGCTCTTACTGCTTTGAAGCAATCAATTGGCTTCCGCTCTAACTTTAGATTAAATATGGCCTGAGCCAGTGAAGTTCCCTCATACTGGAGCTGGTTTTTACAATGCTAAAATGGGTAAAGAATAATCTCTTGTTAAAATAAGATTTAGTAAGTAGTTGCGGGTCCATTGATTTTAATGGCATTTTGTCTACTCGGTGTCCCGGAGCTTGCCCTGAGAAATAATCTAGTTTGGCACAGCAGCGAGGGCTCTGCTGGAGTAACAAGACTAGTGCTGTCTGGAGGAAATAGTTAAGTCTGTCAAAGGTGAGCCCTTAATTCCTGTATCTGAAGTAGGAAAGAGACCTGAGCATTCACACTTGACCCGTCTGATGCTTTTGTACCTGATTCATCTCTCTGTGAAGCTGGTACAAGACCGAGGTCAGTGGCTTTGCCCAACTCCAACCTTGATGTCAAAGAAAATAACTGATCCTTTATTCTGTCACTTTGCTGAATTTCCTTCCTCTCAGATCTTCTTGGCTAGTTTTGGGAGGCTGGTAGAACTGGAATGGTTTCAGAGACAGGCAGGTGGCTTTTTAGGGGGAAGGAGAGGAGCTTGTTTTTGGAAGAGGCTGCGTTAACTCAGTCTTTCTGTTAGCTTTTGGTTTTTTGATTTTGGTTTAGTTTTGTTTTGGGGTTTTTTTGGGGAGAGGGTGTGTGTGTAAGAAACATATCTGAAGTTGCATGAATGCAGGGGATTGTTACATGCTGCTGCTGAGAAATAATATTCTGTCACTTTCATTCCTTAACTTTCCTATAAATCTCTGTGCACGTGAACTGAGATATCTCCTGAGTTTCCACTTAACACAATCCGATGTTTTCATCCCCATGTGAGGAAGATAATAGAGCACATGCTCTTCTCCATGACAATCCTTTCCACAAGGCTTGACTTTATGGTTTTATAAACCTCTGACACAAAAAATAAAAGGTGTTTGGCACTTACCACCTGTTTAATTGTCATCTCCCCAGATCAGGCTGAAAAATCCATGCCTTAGTTTCAGGCGCTATGGTTTCTCATCAGGTACAGGATACATATGATATTTTTGACAAAGAATATGCAGCTCCAGTGGCACAGTGATGGGCTGAGCATTACTAAGGATTCCTCCCTGTCATTTTCAGAAATAATTTGAAGCTATCAACTCAACCTTAGCCTACTAAGCAGCAGACAGACTGCAAAAGACTTCATTTCTCACTTCTGTGATCTCCTTTCATATGTTTGTTTGGGTTTTTTTTTTAAGAATAAAGTGATACTTCCAAGATTGAAAATCTTGGTACTGTGAAATGGAATGATAAAGCTCTGATTGATTTTACTGAGCTGAGGGTTTTCAGCCAGACTTTTTAACGTGTTGCAGCTAGTCTGTTCACGTCATTGATATGCAGTCTTCTTGGTGTTCCTAAATATCCACTAAAATTTGTAACAGTGGCACAGGCACATGAGTGGTAGATTTAAATCTGCAGAAAACAAGTCTGCTTTTTTCAGTTGCTCTTTCAAAATGTTATATACCATAAATTGAAACTAGTTGTCTATGTTATCTTCCATGCCTGTTGGGTTTTAGTCTGCAGCAGTCAAATGATATAACTTGAAAAATATGGGAAAAACATAGTGGGAAGTTAGTCTCCAATCCTTAGAAAAATAATCTGTAAAACATTCTATACTGGTTCCTCTGCTCTGATTTTGAAGTGGAGGTTTACTTCCTGATGCTTCAACTGTGGTGAAATACTAAATGCTCTTGTTAAATGAAAAATAGAAAAAATTAATAAATATTCAGCTCTAACAGCAGAGAATAAAATTATATAAAGGTGATTAAATAAACTAAAATCAAGAATTTGTTTGCTAATCATGAAGATGAAAATCTTAATTTTGTCTAATCACAGTGATGCAGTATTATATTAATAAATTAGTAATAAAACTTAGCCAAACTTCAGGCATTTGGACCATAAATCTTAGTTATAGTCATAAGAAAATTAATACTTGAGTGATGCTGGTTTGCTTCATGACTTCGGAGCCATTCATTAACAAAGTAGGGGGCCTAGTTTTTAGCCATGTGTCAGGATGAGAAGTCAATGCCTAATTTATTAACAGGGATTTAATATGTTGTTCTGGAGGTATTGTAGTGATAGCTTTCCTGATGGGAGACTACTGAATGAAAATTTAATCTTGATATTAAAATCTGTCCTGGTTTTGGCTGGAATAGAATTAATTTTCTTCCTAGTAGCTGGTACAGTGCTGCGTATTGGATTTTGTATGAGAATGTTGACAATACACTGATGTTTTAGTTGTTGCTAAGTAGTGCTTACACTATGTCAAGGACTTTTCAGCTTCTCGTGCCCTGCCTGTTGAAAGGTTGGAGGTGCACGAGAAGCTGGGAGGGAGCACAGCCAGGACTGCTGACTGAAAGTGGCCAAAGGCATAGTCCATACCATATGACACCATGATCATTATAAAAACTGGGGGGGAGCTGGCTGGGGGGGGCTGCTACCTGGGAACAGAATGGGCATTGGTAGGTTGGTGGCGAGCAGATGTGTGGCGCTTAGGTGCCAGCTGGGGTTAAACCATGCCAAAACCTCAAGTTTAACAAAAAGATGAAGAGAATAAAGATGTTCATAGATTTTTCATTCCTGAAGAAGTCTAAAGTTAAAAAAAAGCAGGCAATAGATTTCAATGCAGAAGGTCTGGAAAGGCAAAAAAACCAACCTCCAAATTTACTAATTTACAGGTAAAGCTACGTATTCAAAGCAACTGAACCATCAGTGGTTTCCAGCAATAGGATGAGGGGCAATGGGCACAAGCTGGAACATAGGAAGTTCCACTCAAATATGAGGAAAAACTTCTTTATGATGAGGGTGACAGAGCCCTGGAACAGGCTGCCCAGGGAGGTTGCAGAGTCCCCTTCTCTGGAGATTTTCAAGACCCTCCTGGATGCAGTCCTGAGTAATGTGCTCTGGGCAACCCTGCTTTAGCAGGGGAGTTGGACTAGATGATTTCTAGAGGTCCCTTCCAACTCTGTCAAATCCGTGAATCCATGAATCTTAAAACTAGTTGTCTCTGCTCTAGCCCCATGGAAATGCATGATTCTGTGAGTCTTTCTCTTCTCCCTCCCATGTGCATTTCCTTTATCTTGCTGTGACATTGCTGGGATGTAGACTGGCTTTGGTTGTGTGTGCTATTCAGTTGACTTTGCAGTGGGGCTCAATTCCTACTTATGACATTTGATGCTTTTATAACACAATTAATAATTTCAGAAGACTAAAAGGAAAAATATTTTGTATGCAAAATGCCCTCAAGCAAAAATCCTCAAACATTTTGCAGATTCTAATTAATTAAGCCTCACAGCCCCTTAAGAAGCAGGCAAGCATCATGGCCCCTGTTTTCCAGCTGAATGAACTGAGGAACAGAGTAATTATTACGTTTCTGCCGTTACAGCTGCAAATAGCCCTACTTACCCCGCCACAAGGAGAATTTCAGTGAATCCTCCAGTCCTCCCAGTGCTTGCAGGATCTTTGTCAGTAAGTGACCATACAGGAGAACTGTGAGTCCAGGAGGCCCAGGTCACCCACCTGCCTTCAGGTGTCAAGCCTGCTTAGCTCAAATGTTACACTGACAACTTCAGTGCCTGTATTGGTAGCAAAACAATGAAATTTCATGCTGGAAAAGATTAAGGCTTTGTTTGGAAAACTGCAGTTTATTTTATCATAAACTTGAGGCTAGAAGAGCAATGAAGAACAATTTTTTTTTAAGATTTAAATCAATTTCACAACAAAATTTATAATAAAAATGTATTGACTTTGGTAGATTTGTTGATAAATGGCTTCAAGGCAACAGAAGAGTATCTATGCCCGTGTTCCTCTCTGAAGCCTGTGGGAAATGTTCCGTACAAGGGTAACGTGCAGATGTATAGGATGCATCAGCACATGAGCTGGGCCTTGCTGCCGCAAAGCTCATGGCATCTTCTACACTGTCTGCAGAAAGAAGAGGCTTGGGCTTCAAAGACTGAAACTTGATGCAGAGAGGCAGAAGTTTGTCTTGATTTGTGTTACGTTTCAAAGGCCAATGGATCAATTTGCAAATGCGTGCCCTTTTCAGCAGGTAAAATCTGAATTTCTGAGTTTAGTGCACTGTTCTATCAGAAGTTAATGCTGAGCTAATGCTATCTGATAGAGGTAGCTAGTACTGAGATATAAACATTAATTACATGCACAAAGTCTCGACATCCTACTTGGAAGAACACATGGCAGAAATCTGGTATCAACAAGACTTCACCTGGAGAGGAATAGCTTCAAAATTAGTCATTACTACTTCTGGTTATCCCTGGGATTGGTAAGCTTTTGTGGATGATGTATCAATGAACACAAATGGTAGTGAGAGCTGCTAAAAAATGAGCTAATTTTGTTTTCCTAAATTGCTTTCTTGATTGTAAAAAATTTTGGGAGGGGGAAGGGGATGGAGATGGGGAGGGCGAGATAAGTGTTTTGGCCCACATGGTTTTGTTTCAGCAAAGGCAAAATGAGAATTCCAGTTTCTGGCTTTGTGGATCATGTGACGTTTTATTGCTTCTCAGGTTCTGTTTCCCTGTAAAAGAGAGATGGTACTTGTTTAACTGATTTCCCCAGGGTTATTTAGTGTATTACTGACTATGCATATGACAAGCAAAATGTCTTGCAAAATATATGTGTTTTACACGTTTTACATACGTATGTGAAGGAAAAGCTTCTATTGGGTGGTATAAGAATTGTTCAGCTGTTGAAGAAAAGGGACACTGAAAGACCAAATTTTGCCCAAGGTAGCAGTGTGTAGCTTCCCAGTAAAAAGTGTGTTGGGACGGAAGGGTACCCAGGTGCTCCCTTTGTAACACCAGCCATCCAGTTCAGTGTGCCACAGAAATTTCTCCCATAAGTCTCCAGAGATTTAATTCAAATATTCAACAATCTTACCAGGAAAAGGATCGGGTCCTAGGTCTTGTGTAGTCACCAAACAAGCACCCTTGTTTAGGTTGTTCACTGTGCTGAGCTGGTGGGAGTGTTCCCCTTGTTAGTCTCCCTTTCCCTGTCTGTCTGCCTTCCTCCCCCTCTCCAGTTTACAAAACCTGTAAATAAAATAAGGCAAACTTTTTAACTCTCAGCTTCCACGCAGAATGGCAGGCAGCAGCAAGCACAACACAAAATGAATAGCAGGAATCACAAAAACATATCCCCAAAGCAGAAACCCTAAATTAAATTTGTCAAGTTACCTAAGGACTAAAAGCTTTCTCTGAATGCTGCACTGCAACTTAAAGATTGAATTAACCGCTTCCATCATGATGTTTTTGTACCACTAAAGTCAATCCAACTTTACAAAAAGAAAGTCACTTTACACAAGAAAGTCACAAGAAATTGCACAAAAGTGCAATTTCTTAGAGTTTGGATAAGTATGTTACCAAGTTGGTGGAAATAATTACAAATTACAGTCCCTAAACTCTTTGAAAGCAAGGCCAGCATCCTTCAGAGAGGCCTGAAAGCTTCACTTGATTCATTAGGACACCGACATAAGCAGTATTATCCTTCTCAGGGATGCTTTCAGGGCCTTTTTATGCTTGACCATATAGTGAAGTGCTATTTAAACTAAGGCGCCCTTAACATCTTTTATCTCCTGAAGTCAACTGATCCAACTCTATCATCTCACTCAGTATCTATGTTTTAAAGGTGACATCAAAAATTACCAGAACTGCAGGAGGAAGATTGCTTGATATCTTCCTGAACTTCCCCAAAAGACCAAATATTTTGAATTATTTGAAGATTTCAGGTGGGATTTGAACAAAATCATCTCATGGTACCCATTGCTAGAGCCATGGAATGAAAGGAATGAGTAACAGAAACCCAGAAGCTGATAGAAAGTTTAATTTTGAATTGCACTCTGGCTTTCCTAAGATTTTGGTCTTTCAAAAATGTTAAAAACATCACACAGGCTTTTACCTGGTCCTTTTACATTCTGAGAGGCCCTCATTAATCATCCTGGGTAGGTTAGACAGTCTCTTGCTGACCAGTCTCATCTCTTTTCCCTTATGATTCACAAAAACCTATAATCTGCTACCTGATTTCTGGCCATTTTGTGAAAGAGACTGTCAGGTTTTCAGCTTTGCAGTGTAAAGCCTTCCAGATTCAATCTTAAATGTGCTATGACCATTGGAATAATTTCCCAAGCCTTGGGTACCAGAGCTAATTTCTTGGAGTGATAGAATTATGGATGAGATTCTGATTTAATGGGCTTGTGTCTGTTATTAGAGGTCTAAACCTTGACTATACAGCAGTGAGAGAAGTATTACCTTGTAGGAAGAAAATTGCCCCTTTACATAATCAGGGTAAGACCTAAAATAGAAAGCAGATACTTCCTAGTAGATGAGAAAATTACAGAGGAGGTAAAAGGGTGGTGAGAAAACATATGAAAGAATATTCACCAGGTACCCTGTGATCAAACCACTGTTCCTTTCATCCCTTTTGCTCATGCCCAGCAGCAGCGCCTTGTAACAGCAGCTGCAATCTCTTCTTGTTTCTTTCTGGTGGTTTCTGAGGAGGAGAAAAGATGATCTTTGTGCACTGTCCCTTTCTCTCTTTTCGCAACATCTGTGCTACACAAATTTGGATTTCTCCTTTTCGTACATGCTTTCATGCCTCTGTCCTTAATAGAGAGCCTTTAGTGCCATTTTGTTGTACAGAAACCACAGCTTGTTTATCTGACAATACTGATTTTTCCTTTGAGCTGTCGTCTTGGTGAATGACTGTGAAGGCTTAAGTGAAACTAGCTCTTAGCAGCCTGCAGTTGTGTGTTTGGCATAAAAGGTCACAAGAATGATATGATAAAAAGCGTTTATATCTTTGTTTCCAAAAGCAATTGATTTGATTTTTAACTCTTTTTTTTTAAGCAATGGACGCAGATCATCTTTTACATACACAGTTAAATATGGTCATATCCTCCTACTCAGAAAGAACAACACCATTTTCCTTCGGAAAGACTTTAAAATGCTGGACAAACTCACCCCAAAGCCAGATATATTTCTCAATCTGCCTTTCCAGTAGATGCTCTGCTCAGCTTCACCGCCTCCCCTTGGACATGATTGTTTCATTTCAGTAGTCAGCTTCAAGTGGAGAGCGTGTAGGTTGCAGAGAATGGGGAAAAATAGTTAATAAATAGGTTTATTCTCATGAAAACTTGACAGTCATTAAGCAGAGCCCTTTTGCATTGGGGCACCCTCATTCATCTGCACCTCAAAATCTAGGTTATGCTTTTTTTTTTCCATTTCAGAGTAGTACCATCTATGAGATGTGCAACAGAAAGTGAACCCTAAGAATTTTCCTGTCTAATAAAGAGGACAGATAAATTAGAATCTGAATTTCATAGATTACTTCATTGGATGGCCATGGTCTCAACCATTACAAATTTCCAGAGAAGATCGAAAGAAAAGTCCTTCATGATATTTCTTCTTTGCATCCCCCTTATTTATGTGTATGTGCCCTTATCTTGTTTTCATTTCTATTTTGTATGGATTAGTATTGGAAGCATAATTTTATTAGATAGTAATAACTTATAATAATAATAATAAAGTCTGCTACAGAGGCCATCTGTGTTAGAAAAAAAATAACTTCTTAGAAATTTTGGACATCGCAATGGGTTGGAATCTCCCTAAGTAAAGCATTTAAGTCAGGTTTTTAGTCGTGGATGGTTCATGGTGATTATTCCTTTGGGCTGAGCAATGTAGTAGGTGAGTTCTTTAAGATTTCTTCCTTACCATAGATGACTTAAAAGATTGCTCCTCAGACGAATTATAGAAAGTTGCAGCTGAACTGGGATCAAGGAACACACTGAAACCTCCCTGAGGAATAACCTGTTTAATTTCTGTGCACTCAGAAGTGCTGTCTAACTAGTTTGAACAGTTTCAATTTTTTATATTTTTAACTTCTCTTGTGAAATGTTCCAAGGCATTTATGAAAGGGAGATTTTTTGATCGCTTTGTTTCTTCTTAAACCTATAATGGGAAGAATACCATTCCCGTTGCTCCCATGGGAGGTAAGGGAGAACGCGGGGAAAAGTCTCTGACACAAAGACTCTAAAGTAGGAGTTACTTGCTTATGCCACCCACATCTGCCCTTAGCCATGCTGAAATCTTATATGCATAGATTACTACGGACAGTAAAGGCCATTATGAAAATCTAGTCTGACTCTGCTGCACAACACAGACCAAAGACCTTCACCAATCATTTCTGCATCAAGCCTGTAACACTAAGCTATAATCTGTCTTTAAAAAAGCACTCTAACTTGATTAGAAGAGCTATCACATCCCTTAATAGGTTGTTCCAACGGCTAGTTATCCTCACTTAAAATTTGTGTATTCAAGTACATCAAGCTTCAGCCTCTAAAATTTGAATCTCTGTATTCTGCATTGAAGAGTCATAATTCTTCCACAATTAGATACTACTTGATTGTGATCTTAGTCTTTTAACCTTCTTTTGAATAGGCTAAATAGACTGTTATTCATTATGTCCTCATGATAAAGCTTATTTTTCAGAAATCGGATCATTCTTGTAATGCTTCTCTAGCTCTTTTCTGTTTGCCTTTTCTTTGGCCCCAGACAAGAGGAAAATTTTCAAACAATGGTCTCATTTATTATCACCATTCCAACAAAATAACAATTACTACATTTAGCCCAGGGAACCACCTGGTAAATGCACTAGTACGCTTCAATAATAAAACATAATGGCACGGAAAAAAATGCACTAAATATTTAAGCCAAGAAAACAATTACCAGAACTTGGAGTCCCTTTCTACATTATTGCACCCCTATGGTAATGTCAAAAAGCCTATAAATAAGCTTATGTTATGCAAATTGGGTGTGGTTGAAGGTCACAAAGGATGTGATTTAACCTGTGTGTTAATTCTGTTGACTTTATCCTTCAGACATCCAAGTATTCTTAGTACCAAGGTAAATGAATAATAAGTATGGTGCTCTGTAGTTGTGTATTGGCCATGCTAAAACATGTACTGTGTAAATACATGATAGTTTGAATTTTAAGCTAGATTTCATAAAGCAGAGCCTGGATTGTAACACTACCATCAACTAACAAAGGATATAATTTAGATAATCTATGAAGCACCTGTGTTTTGAGCTGTGATGTTATAGTCTCCTGTGCTTACAGAATATGGAATACTAATGATGACTAGGATTTCTTTAGATGCCCCATCTGTTCTCCACATCCTCATGTAGGTTAGGAAAAAACTAACCACAGAGGTCTCGTCTGAAAGAAAAATATATAATTAATGTACTAAATATTTTTCAACCTTTTATAGCTCAACATTTGAATTTCACCTGTCTACAAAACTGCAATATATGAAGTTTTTCATTCATTTGACAACTTAAGACATTTTCTTTGATAAAAGTTGTGGTTTCTTCTTGGCTCTTCCTTACCTAAAGCACCCTAATGATTATCTGGAGCATAAGGCACTACATTACCAGTGTTATTATTCCTTTTAATAATGTCTGTTTGAAAGGCATCAGATATATCACGTCGTGTTGTGGAGCCCTCGCGTTCGGATCTGATGGCTGTGGGTGTGGTTTAACAGTGTGGTAAGAGAGGGAAAGATATCCCTACTCTATCAGATCTCCAGCATTACAGCAGAAGAAGAGAGATAAACCCGTACTAGTGATAACTACCATTTCATGTCAGCTGCATGAATTTCCTGATGCAGCTCAGAAACTCCAGTGTGCCTCCTTTCATATTACTCTCTTCTATCCAGACTCTCCAGGTCTTGATCAATTTTCCAGATTATATTTTTATGACAACATCAAAAGTTATCAATTTAAGGCACAGCCTTAGTGGAATAAACATTCCACAAACACACAGATGGCGTTTCAGCCCTGATACATATATAATTGGCAGGTCAGATAAAAGATAGGGGAAAGGAAATAGCTGTTTTAAAATAAATGCAGGGGATGGAGATACAGTTATCATTTAAAAAGATAATGATTCTGATGAAGTGCCAAGAAATGAACAGAGAGCTCCTGGTTTCCATTCAATCATAAGAAAATCTTACTTCCCCTAAAAGTTAGATATAAGGTTGAAGAATGAACGCATCAATTAGGAGGAGTGGATTCTGAAAGGCTGGGGTTAGTGCCAAAGCAGGACCACCTGTCTTTGTTCATTAGTAAACCATTTTCAGGGTACTTGCTTCTGAATTATTCCATTTTTGTGATGGAAAAAATATCATTTTTCAATGACTTCATTTTCAGAACTGACTAAAATACATTGGTTTATATTTTCTAAAAATATTTCAGTATACATGCACTATAGAAATCATGTATTCCAAACCTGAAGATTAGCAATATCATAAGCAACTGAAACCAGGAATTTATAATCCAAGATGTGGGGAAACCTCAAATAAGTAGTTACCAAGTCTATCTGTGATATGATCAAAGGGAAAAAAAATCTACTAGAGATCAGTAGATCTCTAGTCTGCTCTTCAAAGATAAAATGCCTTGAAATTCAGGAGCTGGTTGTAGAAGTGAGGGTAAAGAAAAAAAAAATTACCTAAAACACAACAGCATGCACAAATGCTGGCAAACCAGGCTTGCGGATCAAAACCCCATAGTGACTCCTGTCTTTCATCCCAGCTTAAAAAATACTTAAAAATAACCTTTTACAAGCACCGAGTGCAATGATTCTGTTGTGAGTTTGCCTTGGCCAGCTGTCGGACACCCACCTCTCTCTCTCATTCTCCCTCCTCAACAGGGCAGAGAGGGAATATAACACAAGAAACTCATGGGTCAGGATAAAAACAGAGAGATCATTCACCATTTGCAATCACGGGCAAAACAGAATTGACTTGGGAAAAATGAATTTAATCTAAATAGATTTGGACAGTGAGAAATAAAGACACAATTAAAACAACCTTCCCTCCATTTCTGCTTTTTCCCAGGGTCGGCTTCACTCCTTCATTCTTGATTCTAACTCCTCTGCTTTGAGTAGCCTGTGGGACATGGGGACTTATAGCCAGCCCATAACAGTTCCTCTCTGCTGCTCCTGCCTACTCACACCTTTCTCCTCCTGCAAGCATAGGTTGCCCCTGGGCAACAGCTTCCTTCAGGGCATATTGGCCTGCTCTGGTGTGGAGTCCTCCATGGGTTGTAGTGTGGATATCTGCTCTGATGTGGTCCTCCATGGGCTGCAGGGGGACAATTTGTGTCACCATGGTCTCTCCATGGGTTGCAGAAAGGTCTCTACTCCAGTGCCTGAAGCACATCCTCCACCTCCTTCTTTGTTGGCCTTTGTGATTGTGGAGCTGTTTCTCACACTTTTATCTTCACTCCACTCTCCGCTGTGTAGCATCTTGCCCTTTATTAAATATGTTTTCCCAGAGGCATTACCAGCTTGGCTGATGGGCTCAGCTGTGTCCTGTGGTGGGTCCATTGGAGCTGACCATGCTCGGGGTAGGACAGCCCCTGGACTCTTCTCACAGAGGCCCTCCCTGTAGCCCCCCCACTGCCAACACTTTGCCATGGCCACCCAATACAGATTCATTCCAGGTTTGCAGCTGCTTTACAAACAACTGAATGAGTTCGGGTCAAGAAATGAAGAATTATTGATATGTGCACTGTGACTGAGTTAAAAAATGGAAAGAATGAGTTACTGCCTCATCTCAAGCCATCATGCCTCCTGGAGCATTTTAAACAGCATGCGTGTGCTGTCCCTTGGCACAGGCGTTCTCTACCTGGCTGTCTTCCACCACCTATAGAGCTGGATGCAGAAGCAGCCATCCGCACACCGCGTGGCAGCTGTAGTCTTGGAAGAAAGAGCAGACTTGTGTTAGTGGAGTGATTTGCATGAAAACGCAGAGATTCTTTAGTCCTGTGTACATCAGGCCCTTAACACTCTGATGTATAAGGTTGAACAAAGGGAGGGATCTGCTCATTTCAGAACCTAGCCACTAAAAAAGAAGTACTTAATTGTTGAAAGGGAAGGCTACATTAGGATAATTACAATGCAATGCAAAGAAGAATCTGCTTGTGATTGTTGGAATTTTGTAAAAAAATTCCATTTCAGCGTGAATCACTTTTACTCACAGATCATCTGCCTCAGTGCACATATTCAAAGGCTCAACCAAAGGAATAAGAAATTCTAACAGATGCCTCCAAACATTTGTTCAATCCTCTCTGTGCAGTGGCTTGAACAAACCATGGCATCCCAGCTCACCCACTTCTGCTCTTTTTCTTTTACATGGTGGCACTGACCTTCACTCTTGAGATGATCTGATGAGCAGGGGTTAAAGACATGCAGGAGATGCTGTAAAGAGATGCAAAGTTGCATTGCACAGGCTTTGCACAGCAAATGTGCAATGTGGGGCATATTCTGGGATGGAATAGCTGCAGCACAGTATGACTTCATTTCATTATTTATTTCACTACAGGTTGTCTTTCAAGGAAGCAGAAGGGCAAGTGCCTGACATTGGATACCCAAGTTGGATTTTGGGATTTTGGGGGGGGTGTTTTGAGTTTATTTTGGGTTTTCCTAACTTTGGAATCTTATTTACAAATTAGACTAGATTGCAATTCTTGCAAGGTCTCAAAATCATCATCTAGCAACAGTCCAGCTTCCTATTGAACAGGGAAACAATAAATCAGAGAGATTTTCTGAGATGAGTGCGTGTGTGTATATGTGAAACGTTTACCAGTCCTGGTTGTTTGAACAGAAAGTGAATAGAGATCAGTTGTTTTATATGCCTGCCAGGAGCAACAAAGAGAAATTGGTTTAATTTGGAAAACAGGAGATTCTGGCTGGATGTTAAGAAAAACTTTGCAAATGATAGGGAGGCAAGAACCCAACTCGGGACAATGTGTCATTGAGGGCTTTCAAGAAGAGATTGGGCAAGCATCTGCAAGGGCTGGTGCAGGAGCAGCACCAGTCCATGGATTTGGACAAAACAATCCTTTGAAGTTTTTGTCTTTTTTTTTTTCTTCTTCTTTTTTTTTTTTTTTCTGGTGTGAATTCAATTATATATTTTAGTGAAAAAACCAACAAAATTAACCCTCCAGACCAAAGCCTGTTCAAGGCAAGGACAGCACTGACTTTGACAAGCAATTCAGTTCTGGGCACTCACATGTCATGGATTGACTACGTGACTTTTTGAGCTGAGAAAGGTTATTCTTATATGCATCTAAAGCAGGAAATGTCTGTCAGACTTCAAGGGTTCCTTGTTAGACAGAAGTACTTGTGATGGTACCTGGAGCTGTGATACTGAGTTGCAGGTGGAGCTGTGAGTTACTCTTTCACCCTTCTCCTCAGCAATCTCCCCATTTTTTTTTCAGTCCCTCTTGCAGCACTTTTGTGCCTACTTCCAAGATTTGAATGTCAGTGTTACAATTCCCCCGAAGCCTTACAGCACTCAGAATTTCTAACTTGGTACATCTATTATGGCCATGCCAATGATCTACTCAAGCCCCCTAGATTTCTTTATAATGGGATTGTCTTTCAGATGGCTGCAGAACATCATCTCTTTAACCAATTGATAAAGCAAACAAGAAAATTCAGTGGCAAAGCCAACTGATGTGTATAATCAAGGAAATCTTGAAATTTTTTTAGTACATCTGGCAATTTTCAAACCAATTTTGTTAATCAAAGAAAACCAGGTGTGGGAGCTAAAAATACAGTTGTAACCTTAAATATATTTTGTTCTTATAAAAATTTCACCTCACTTTTCTTTCTTCCAGGAGAATTTTAAGAACAGTCTAAAATAAGCTGAATAGGAGAATTGCAAAGTTTGGCGCAAATGTGAATCAGAAACTTTCTGTGTAACAAGGATAAGTTTTGTAGGTAGAAGCAAAAACAAAACAAAACAAAACAAAAACCACTTAGAAAAGCATTAAAATCTGCATTATGACAGCCAAAAATATGTCTGCTCAAGTACCTTATGTTTAGAGCTGGATGAACTAGTCATAGAAAAGACTATTTTTATTGCTATTTATGTTTAATGTGATAGAAACAAGAGGCTTCCTTATAATTGGGACCTCATTGTTAGGCATGATAAAAATTGAAAATAGTTTTTTGCTAAGGAAAAGAAAGAGATTTAAAAGTATGTATTCACACACATAAGGATAGACTAAGGTGATTAGAGTAACTGCCTGAAAGATTTCAGCACAAAGAGGCTTTTGAAATACATTATTAAAAAAGACTTATCAGGCACCCAAGTGTGTCCCTCCATGTGGAACTGTCTATAAAAATTACAGACTATAAAAAACATACTTACAGAATGATATGAGGAATACTTTCCTCTCTGCTATCAAATGACTGCAGAACGTTGCTGAGGCCTGACTCACATCACTGTTAACGAGGGGCAACTCCATAGCTGCTGTAGAATAAAGCTCTGTGAAAGGTGCAATGGTGAATAAAAGGTCCATGACTTGTAACATCAGGTTCATCAGGTGTTTTACTCCACTGGTCCTCATGTCATGGTTTCAGCTGGGATGGAGTTAATTTTTTTTTTGTTAGCAGCTGGTGTAGTACTATATCTTCGATTTGGGATGAGAAATACTTTGATAGTGCACAGATGTTTTCAGTTGTTGCCAGGCAGTCAAGGCCTTTTCTGCTCCTCATATGGCCCTGCCATCAAGTAGGCTGGGAGGGGGCACAGTTAGGACAGCTGACCCCACTAAGGGGCTATTGCATACGGTATGACATCACAGTCAGTATAGAAAGCTGGGGGAAGAAGAAGGAAGGGGGGATGTTGTGGAGTAATGGTGTTTGTGTTCCCAATTAACAGTTACATGTGATGGAGCCCTGTTTTCCTGGAGATGGCTGCACACCTGCATGTTGATGGGAAGCAGTGAATGAATTCCTTTTGTTTTGCTTGCATGCACAGCTTTTGCTTTACTTATTAAACTCTTTTTACCTCAGCCCACAAGTTTTCTCACTTTTATTTTGCTGATTCTCTCCCCAGTCCCAAGTGAGGGGAGTGAACAAGCAGCTGCAAGGTTCTAGCTGTTGGCTGGGGTTAAATCACAACAATCATCAAATACAGCCAATAAACCAGACCCTCGATCTGAGAAGTCTAATTTTTCTAGGAGGATGCAACTGCTGTGATAAATCAGAAGAAGGTGAGTATAAGCATCAGCAGTTTTATGTTATTGTATTTGACTTTATGAATTTCAGTTTAGAAAAACAAAGATTAAGCCATTTTGCAGTATTTGCTTTTGTATGCTACAGTAAGAATGCAAGAGATTTGACTTTTTCCTGAATGCTTATACAGATGTACACACAAGGTAAGGTTTTACTTCTCAAGTATAAATGGTTACAAGAGGAGGAGGAGAACATAAGGCTTAGAACAATAAGTGTGATAATGAGCAATCTGGATGCTGACCGTACTCACTGCCAACTGCTTTTATGAGCATTATAAAATCAAAGGGAAAATGTGCTAAGGGGAATAAGTATGAATCAATGTGTGGAAAACTGAGGGCAGTGTAACACATACTTTGATCCTATGGCAGCTGAATTATTTAGATTCAAGATGGAAAATGACCTGTCTGCATAATTTCACTAGCAATCTCAAAACCAAAGTACATTTCATTTCCTTACTTCATTACCTTAGTTGACAAATAGAAACAGTAACAATAGGACTATAAAGAATGATTTTTTATTTATTTATTTTTTTAATTACCATTATTTAATAAGTTTTTGTGTACACAGCTAATCCTGTTCTGGAGGTGGAGAGTAAAATATAGGGATGGAACTGGTATTAGAGGTTAATATTCTCTGTGATAGAGAGGGAATATTTATTAAAGCACTAGGAACAAATCTTTCATAAAGGGCCTCTTGGACGTGCCATCAGATCACTTGTGAAATCCTGTGTGTGCACAGTCTGTTTGGACAAACAAGCTTTGCATGTGAAGACTCTGCTGTAACCATTTGCACATGTTGGGTTTCATCTCCTGTGCCTGTGGGACCTGGAAGCAGTGTGAGGCTGGGGCTCCTCAGCAGACATCCCTTTGTGTGATGTCCTCTAATATGTGCAGGAATTAATGTAGGGTGAGATTTTTTTTTTGGCTTATCCTCCTTGCAAGACTTTCACGTGAGCAGCTGTGTTTGTCTCCGTTCTCTGCCATGACCTGGGCTTAGCCGCGGGGAGGATTTTGCTGGGACTCACAAAGTGGCCATTCCTCATTCTCCCTTTATGGCAAATTTAGTCCAGCCAGAACTGGGGCTGCAGCAACTACTCACACAAAAGCATATGGGAATATATTAATATCTCCCTTCTCCCACTAGCTTTTCAGGGCTGTGGAAGATTTCTCTTCCAGCCCTCGAGTCGACTTGCTGCCTGGCCTGACAGCCTTGCTACAAGCTCTGTCTGTGCCTTCGTGCCTCTTACTCGGTTTTGTCAAAATTGTTCCCTGCCAAATATAATTACACATTTACTGGGCCACAGAAATTGTGATTTTCTTCCTGCTTCAGACTGAGTATTAGAGAGTTCAGGACTGAAGCTCAGGTCTCAGCTTTTTTTCATGAATGCTGTAAGACTTAAGTTCTTGGGTTAGACTTTACTCTGGGCAAAACGGTATTTAAATTATTCTCTGTATGAAGGAAGAGTTTCACCTGTGAAAATGAGTGACTTTCCCCTGTCAGATTACCCTGCAGAGTTGTGGTTGGAGGAAATAAGGTTAAAATTTCTAACCCAAATATACCTCATGGTATTGCTGTAAATAGCAAGGAAAGAGAGGTGCACTCCTGAAGCCCAATTAGCTGCCTGACACCCTGAGAACGTGTCTCTCCACCCCACCCACCCCACCGAGATTCTTCCAGCAGCAATGTGCTTAGCATGCAATTTTTGCAGACACTCATTTGTATTCTCCCACTCCCATTACATGAGATTTCTGCCCTCATATGATGTGTCAGGGAGAAAATGTCTTAATTTGAGAGTTTATGAATCACCAGAGTTCAGCACAGGGCACAAATTTGAGCACTGTGATACCCAAGTGTCTTCAGAGAGCTAACTGTAAATTAATGATGTCTCTTGACTGTATCCATGAGTTACGACTGTATCGCATAAAAGTGTCCTGTTTTAAAATTTAAATCCATACGTTTATTTGTCCATAGGATTATTTTTTTTAGAGTCTTATATCTACGGTATGATTTAAGGATTTACTGAGATGACATGTATGTCAGCATAAAAATAAATATTACCACAGGACCATTTTAAACACACCAAAAGTGAACCCTTAATTGAGTCTTGCTTGGGAATACATCTTACATAGGATTGATTGTGCACCCCTGAGCTAGAAGTCAACATGCACGAAGAGCACATGACATAGACAAAGCTCTGATGCAAAAAGGTTCAGAACAGAGCTCTTAATGGAGATGTTTCCTACAGGCAGCTCTTCACATTGGCTTTGTTTAGAAAGGTCTCATGACCTTACAGAAAAGACTTTAGCTTCTAAGCATTTGGTGTGTTTAGAAATGCAAATATCTTTGTCTCGGGCTTTTCTGATGGCTTGTCAGACTTAGGTTGCTGTAAGTGTGCAAAAAATATTCAGAGGAATGACCTTCTTTTCCTTTTGTTAACATGATATCCTCAAATTATCTGTCCTGTTATAGCTTCTATTTCCTTTTGAGTCAAGACCAATTATTCCTGCAACTTGCCAGCTGAATGCAACAATATTTCAGGGTACTGCTCACCTATTTACACACTGTAGTGCTCTGAAGCATAAATGCACACACTGCTCATCTGTCAATCAACAGTTCTTTAATAACTACAGTACACAAAGAAATTTTGCAGTCATATTCTAAAGGGTATGTCTAAACCTCCTCTGAACCTTCTTCACACCTTCTCGACCCTCAGAAAACTAAAGTAGACTTTGATCCACTAGTTGAGAAAGGAGTAATTTTGTCTTCAGTACATCCTTGTATGTTTGTCAAATGTTAAAAAATGATCTCCATAACATCTCTGACTAGAAAATGAGATAGGATTACAAGCTGTCTCTTCTTTCATTGCCATCAGCTACTCAAACAACATTTTTTATGAGGACACAGTTGACATCACACCTGTTCCTACCAGCATAAGTACAGTGAGTCCCAACATAAGGAGCAATGCCCCAGAGTGGTTCACCCTGTGAATTAAGATTAAGGATATGTTTCCCTGTGCTGTGGAACATTGTATGGAGATTCCTGAAGTGCCACTGACATCCAGTGCCCCAATTCACCTTTTCTTGTATTATTTTATCCCTTTTCACAGACAAATATACCTTGTTGAGCAACTGTCTCTTAATACAACTGTTGTGGCCGGTAAACTGAAGGAAACTGCAGGGTCCCTCTTGGTGTCTCCCTATTACCATGGCGAGTGATGATACAAGGAGGTGCAAAGTAACACATCCTACTTCCATAAACTCTCAAATTAAAGCCAGGCAAGGGAGCCTATCTCCTTCCAAAAGCTTTGCTTTGCAACCCCAGGCCATGAGCCCCTTTGCAGCAGTTCTCCTCAGTAATTTAGGGGAGAAGCAATGGATGCTGTGGGCTGCTGGGTTGCTATTGGGATCTGGTCAGGTTATCAATTTAGTTATTTGTCATAAAGGTTTTACAAGCTATCACAAAAAGAGATGGAGAAATTTAAGGTACTGCAGCGAGAGTGGAATTTACTAGGTGAAATTTATTACTAGTGTAGCCCCACAGAAATATCCCAGCAGGGAATTTGGCCCACAGCCTTTTTTAAATACAAGAGTTTTCACAAGCTTCTGGTGACAGAGAAAAGACAGTTAAAGGGAACAATTAAGTAATAGCTGTCCTAAAGCCAACTGGAAATTGCCTTTGATATCAGAATCCATTTGTGCCAATAAGTGAAGCCTACTGGGGAGAAGATGAAACAAAAAGAAATAAAAGAGTCATGATGACTGGCAGTAGATGAAATTCAATTAGCTTAGCTTGAAACATGAATTCACCATTGTAAATGAAGTTTAACTTTCCTCCCTTAATACCAGAATGGAAACTTCTGCACATCCTGCCCTGAGAAAAAAACTTCTCTGTTTTCTTCTTTTGGACTTCCCCCCAAAATCTAATATATTGTTATTACAGCTTGAAATCTCATTTCTGTATACTGAGAAACAGCTTCCATACCTATCAGAGCAAGATGAAATATTTGCATCATGTAGTAAAGGTATATGCTTACTCTATCTGAGCAATGGTTCTCATTATTCACTACACGGAATGCAGGAAATCTAAAACGCCAATTTTGTGGAAGTTTCTAAACCAAATTTCTGAATCTGTACCCTCTTGAATGTTTTCTCCTCATCATCTAGCTCTGAATTTTGTGCCCTGAAACGATTGCTGTAGTATTATGTAACAGGCATTACCTCTTGAAGCTAATAAAAAAATGCTTCACTAGCTGTTACTGCCACAAATTCTTTTGAAAAATGACATTCTCTTCTTAATAATGATCTTCTCAGCTGCATTTTAGGAGATAAAAATATAAAGCTGTCTCTGCTTCAGTAATAATGATCTGCTTCTTTTTCATATCTCCTTTTTAGTAAAATACTTTCACCTATGCATACGATTAAAAAATTAGCTTGCCGATCAATTGCCTTTAGAACTGTCACACATTTTTCATCAAGAAATGTACAGTAGATGAGCCTGAACAGTGTTTACACTGATTGAATAATAGTAAACATTTTATTGATAAAACAAAAAGTGTTAATGGCAGGGAGTGAATAATAGAAGGTATGGTTTTATGACAACAAAAGATTCCCTGAAATTATTTTCAAAAGCTATTAAACCATAACAACAGAAATTGGTTATAATCCAAGCAAAAAGATTTAATGGGATCAGATTGGGATCAGATGCAAGAAACCAAGATTTTCAAAACCTGTTGTCTAAAGTTGCTCTCTTTAGTCCAGATTGAAGATACCCAAATTCCAAGCTTGTGTTTTTGCCATGCTAATGGAGCAGCTCTTTCAGAAAACAACTATTACTCATTGCCTGAGCCAGCAACTGCTAAGTTGTAGCCACGTGTTTGGGTAGTCTTCCCCTTGGAGTATTCTGGCTTGTTAGGTTAACATTGGTGAAATCCAGCTTCTGACAAAAGCATTATAAAATTTATTCTTAGTAGAGAATAAAACCAAAGGCAGAAATATGCCTATTGTGCAGTCACATTATCATCTCTAAGCTCAAATGGAAAACACTAGTCTAGAAACCCTAATATCTCAAACAAAAATCTCTGCCAACAAACGACTTTTTAGTCATCAGAATTTTTCATTCCAGTCTTCCTACTGTTTCTCTTGTTTGGATTTTAAGGACGTTTTCAAGAAAAAAAATAATTCTGAAGTTCTTAGTTTTTTGCAGGTGTGGATTTTTGCTTTTGTCCATACTTCTGTAGCAAAATCGGAAAAAAGGAACAAGTAGGAAGACAGGTGTAGAAGAACAAAAATATAGAAAAGGGGGTTTAGGTCATATCATTTGGGAGAGTTTTTCCCAAATTGGTATTTTCCATTTGAAAAAAAAAAAAAGAAAAGGAAATACTAAAACTCTGTGAAAAACATTGTCAAAATGGAAAAATAATGTTGAAAACTAGCTCTAGTTCTCCTGCTAAGTAACCAGTGGTATAAAAAAGGTAACACCTCCACCCACCTCTCAAGGCCAATCACAATATCCAGGTGTTTCAGTAGAAGTCTATCTCCCATCCCAAGGGATTTTCTTGCTTGGTCCTGCCAGCCAGTATCACCAGCTAACCTGGCTCAGAGGTGTAGTTTGATTCGACTGGGCAATAGCTCAGGGCAACCCATTCAGTTCAGTTCCTGTCCTTTGCACCATCTTTCGGTGTCCTTGAAATCTGCTGCTACCTATCACAGAAGTCTGTGCGCTCTCTTCCAGCAAAACCCTCTATCAGCTTTGTCACACAGTTCTCATGCAGAGGAGGCATCAGCTATTAAGGCAGTTTAACATGTTAGTAGGTGCGTAAAAATAAACTACCTTTATAAGGTATGAGCTTCTTCCCTCTTGCCTCAGAGTCCAAGTTCAATTACAATGATGTATCATTTCTAGAGGATTTATGAGTAGTTGGCCCATGCAAAATAAATGCTCTGTGACAGCACATTTCCATTTTATGAATGAATGATACTTTCTCTTCCACAGTCTCTTCATAGGATTTGCTAATTAATACCATGAGGTTACATTGCATCAAAAGAAAGCTGGGGCTATAAATTCTTCAGTACTTCTCTACCTGATTTTGGAAGAACCAGTAATATAAGAACTGTGTTTTGTGGTCACATATGCTAAATCTATTTGTTTCTACTGGACAGTATACATTGCAATCATCACTCCAGTAAAGCTATAGTTACATTTTTTCTAGCCCAGTTGACCTAAGCACTAATTTTCTCAACTATTTGGGGAGTTGAAATGTCACATATTGGTTTCCACCCCAGAAGTGAAGGTTTTCTTAAAAGCTAGAGGAAAGCTCGTGTAATCTGCACTGATGCAACGATGACTATTTCATGGGTTGCTTTCTCCTAGGCCCCATTTCGAAGCTGAAGTTGATGGACTAGTAGGCATCTGTAGCTGGTGCTGGTATCCTCTGTGTTCCCTCTTACGTATTACTCAAATTTATCCCCAGATACACTTACCCAAAGAAAGAATTATTTTTCAGTATTATAGGTCTCTGGATCTAAATGATTACAAGAAGGCAGGAGCAACTGGGAGAGGCAGTTGTGACTGATAGGAGTGAGCCTGCTTGTGTTTCTGAGCTCTAACATCAGTTAATTTAATAGCAGTGCAGGAGTCGTCTATTTGAAATGAATAGGAGTCTGTAAATGCCAGCTTACAGTCATTTTCCTGCATTATTTTCTTGCACTAGCTGCACTTTTGCAGGGGATTGTGGAACAGGGAAGAAACGAGACACAAAAAGGAAGAAAAAGAGAAAGGGACATTAAAGAAAGTAAAAAAGATAATTGATGGGTATTAGAGGGGAGCAGTCAGGGGCCTATAAAACCAATATCCCATTATTAAGAAAGGCAATTCAGTTATAGAGTCAGTGCACAGACAATTACATTCTTACCAAGGAACCCTGAGGCTATTCATGGAACTATTTACCTGAATATATGTGTGTGTGCGTGATCGCTCCTTAAAAAAGAATAAAAATGGAACTTTAAGACAAAAAAGTCTTTTAAAAACACATGGCAAATTTACATATATGGTAAATCAGCCTAAGGGGGAAATTTACAGCTTTAACGAAACCAAATGAAAATATATAGTTATCCTGATCTGTACTGTGTTTTTCCACAACGCAATTACTTATTTTAATTGTTCGAGTTGCATATTCGTCTAGCATATAAAGAAAGCGCTTGCCATTTGTTTTGAGCATCAAGTGTTTAAAAATGGCTTATTTCTGATATTTTAATCTTGGGACATATGTAGTTCTCATTGTAGGATGTGCAATTGCTTGGGAAATAGTTATAAAAATAACCTCAAAGAACAGAAACAGAGCACACTGATTTAGAAGCCTCGTGAGTACAGTTTTCTGGATATATGTAGACAAAACGTTGACATTTATCATTCCAGAGTTTTTTCCACATTCAGACAATTTGTCATTATTTGTATCCTGAGCAGGAATCTTGCTTCTAGGCATTCAACTTGCACATAAGAAACCCCAAAACAGGAACTGCCTCAGAAACATCAAAGTCTCAAAGCAAGCGCTGTTCGGAGAATCACAGCTGCCACAGAGATGAGTGCCTCCTTCCCAGTCCTCTGCCATAGACAGTGAGAGGTTTTGCGCTGAATATTTGTGAATAATAGACCTTAAGCTAGACAGAAAAATATCAGGCAGAAGTTTTCCTCTAAAAATTGTTCTGGCCTTTAGCTATAATCATATAATCATTTCGGTTGGAAAAGACCCTTAAAATCATCGAGTCAAACTGCTAACCTAGCACTGCCAAATCCACCACTAAACCCTGTCCCTAAGTGCCACGTCAACTCATCTTTTAAATACCTCTAGGGATGGTGACTCAGCCATTTCCCTGGGTAACCTGTTCCAATGCTTGATAACACTCTTGGTGAAGAAATTTTTCCTAATATCCATCCTAGTCCTCCCCTGGCACAACTTGAGGCTATTTCTTCTTACCCTATCACTTGTTACTTTGGAAAAGAGACTGACACCAACCGATAAATCACCAGTTCTGTAATATCTTCTGTAGATAGGTAAAATAGCAAACTCAAAGTTTTTAGAGGTACTTCAGTGTACAAGAGTATAGGAAAGCTACAAAAGGTAGATATAGAAGTAGACATTGATGATGCATGTTGCAACCCTCAAATTCCAAGTCATTTAAACAAAAGCAGAGGACCGATGAACTCCTTAACAAGTAGTACCTCAGTGACTATTCGCAAATTTTTATTATATGTTTTTCTAACAATAATGATCTAGGACTTCTGTAGCACTTTTTTTGTGTTCATAACTTTCAAAAATATTTATGAATTAAGAAATACTGTGCATATCCTATGAAAGAAAAAGGTAAGAGATTGAAATGACAAGTTAAAAGTGCATAGCACACTGGGCTACAGGCCAACAATGGAACTACATATGAATCTTTGTCCAAGCCTCAATAATGTCTGTTTATTGCTAACTTCTTAAAAACAGAATTTTAAAATTTTAAAAGTTTTGGGCCCATAACTAGCACTTTTACTTCATCTGAGTAGTACAAAAGACTGAAAAAAACTGCTGGCATTTTTAAGTGGTTTTGGAGTCCCTGTGATGACAGAGGAGGGCCTAAAAGAGTTTTCTGAAGTCTCTGAAGCTGGGTGGAAGCGTGAATGGTACCAAGCACCTCTGCAGCTTCGTAAAAGGCCCTGGAGCTGGGCAGAAAGAAAGGATTGCTTTTGATAACTAAACAGAACAGCATAGTATCTTTATCAGCTGCAGCAACGGGACATGTATCCTGTTGACCCCATGAAGGAGTCTAGTGGGAAACAAATGTAGCCCATGGCTTGATGATGCTGTTGATACACAACTCCCTCCCGCGGGTGGGCTTCAGCTGCCTCAGACTGCAGAGACTGAGGTCTTGCCGCAGGTTTGGCCCCAGGAATCTTGTTTCTTTCTTGAGAGGAAATAGATACTTCATGTTGTACTTCTGCAAGCTACACAAAGGATTGTAACTGCATGTCAAAAGCATTTTCTAGCCCAGTTATATACGGAGTGGCAACTCAATAACAAACCTTGTAACTTACATGGAATATGCAACTGTATTGCCAGGCCCTATGATAGCATCTGCATCGTAGCTGCAGAGAAACATTACTGACATTTTGAAAGGAAGAAAAGGATTTGCAATTCCAGACAACATATTCATGAATTCATCAGCTAGCACCCAATCCTCTGAAATGCCACTTACTTTTCCAGAAGGGTCAGGCACCTTCCATGCAAAAATGAATGAGAAATGAAGCAACATGTGTCATGGTCAGAGACCCACCTTGTTCAGACTTTAACTGAAGTCTTCAGCTGTGTATAGAAACCCACATTCACTGCCTTGCTATTTTTATCCTGCTCAGGAACAGCTGTGGTATAAATCATGACTTGGTGCTTTATGATCTATGTTCTTCACCACTCCAGAGTCAGTAGATCATGAAGACACGTTTGACTTCCTCGACATAAACATAGTTTGTTTTATTTGGGGAAAAAAATCATAAGCAATATTTTGGCTGGAGTCCTAAAGAAAATGCTGGTAAAACGTTTATATGTGTACGTGCCTCTACTGTGTTAAGGATTGAGGATGGGGGTGGGAGTGGTGGGGGGAGTGGGCAGGAGAAGGGAACATGCTGTAGAGGTCTATGTTTATTAAATGAACTCTAAAAAAAGTACAAAAAACTTTATGCCCTGGAGCCAGCCAAATGTTTGTTAGACAGAATTTGCACATAGGAGATAAAAAAGATTTAGAGATGTAGAGATTTAAATGGCCTAAGGAAGAGGTGAGCAAATTTTGCCCACCTAGGACAGTATATGTGCATCTTTCTACAGACTACTATTTTGATGCTATCCAATTATTAGGACTTTCCTTTTGTTTATCCTTAGGATGAAACAGCTCTTAGAGTCATAGGCTAATTCAGGTTGGAAGGGAACTCATGGTGTCTCTAGTCCAGATTCCTGCTCAAAGCAGGGTGAGCTACGAGGCCAAATCGGGTTACTCAGTGTGTTATCCAGTCAGGTCTTGAAAACCTGTAAGGACAGATAGCACAGCCTCTCTGGGCAACCGAGATATTTTAGTACATGACACATAAAACCTCAGGGATAAGTAAGTGCATTGAGTTAATTGAGTTGTGCTTGATTAATCAGAGAATGAAATGGTTAATTTACATCCCAAAGTCCTAATGACTCTTTTTAATATGTTTATTCCTAATGTTTATTTTTGCATTACCAAAATAGAAAAGGAACAGTTATTCTGGTAGTTCTGTAAAATATATTTTCTGTTTGTTTCTCCTCCAAAAGAACAGGAGGGGAAAAAGTAATTTCTGTTATTAATTAGTAGTAACTGTTACCACAACAAAAATCTAGTTTACACACGGAAAAGTTATGACACATTTTGAAAACATTGTAACCTGAGGCCAGCCTTAACCTATGTGACTATCAGTTATCCCAAGCTGGAGATGGCAGAATTACATAAGAATGAAATGCTGCTGAACTCCTTCTCAAGGAACTGACAGGTTCCTTCTCCTTGCACATTTACTATGCATGACTACTTTTTAAAATTATTTCTACCTACTTTTTTTCATTTAATACCATATTTGGGGACAATCCCTTCCCTTGGTTATGAAAAGTATGAGTTTGATAGACATTGACTGGCATTTCTGAAGGTGATAAATACTGTCAGGAAGCCTCCTCTGTACAAAACATTTACCTGGTATTCAAATTTCCTCTGTGGTCATCCCTTTACCTGAAAAATATACACAGAGTTTCTCAGTAGCCCAAAATGTTTGCTCCCAACAGGGCTATTGCCAGTTAGGGAGTCCATGCTGCCCAACATTAGAATCATGTATGTAATTTCTTGATTCTGTAACATTTATGTTTCGTTTGGTTTTCAGGTAATATGTGGATTACTGAAGACATAGCTTCAGTAATGTCAAGGGAGGTGACCTCAAAATGTGAGAAAAGAACGATCTAGTGATCCACATTGAATCCTGAGACACTTGGCAGGCACTAAAAGAAATGGGAGATATGAAAGATCCCTGCATTTATCTCTCTTTTTCTGCCTGAATTTGAGCCTTGACCCATAAATGGTGTTGGTTATTTCAGTGACTAGTTTTTGGGGAGCTTGTGGCCATTTTTTTTTTCCCAGTAATACTTTGGAATTTTGTACTTTGCCAGAAGTACAGAAGAATTCCACCCCTTTGGGGTGTAAATCATAGACCAGAGTAATGTCCTGAGGTTCAATACATGGCAAAAACAGGCATCTCCCAATGAATCCAACGCCAGTGACTAAAAATGCAAACACAGTCCTTAAAAAATGCTAGTGATGCCAGTGCCTCTTCCTTAGCTTTTTTCTTATTCTGTAAAACCCAAACTGCATGTCCTGCCTACCAGATGGAGGCAAGCAAAAGAGAGAAACATTTAGTTCATGTATCCTAGTAGGATTTGTGTGCAAGTTCTGTGGACTTGCACCGTTCACAGAGTCAGAAGCAGAACTTCAAAGCGCAAGCAGAACTTTACACATTGGAGCTTAACAGGGGTCTGAGAATTAGCAGTGGATTTGCAGCTGGAAGGATTCAAAAAAGGTAGACGCTTGTTAAGATTTACCTACCTAAATGCCATTAATCTGTTGGTTTCTCATCAGCATAAGGGGCATGGCAGTCCCTCCTTAATGCAGAAAGACATCGATGGACTAAGCATAAGAAAGGTTATGTAGCATTTAGATAAGTGATAATGGAGCTCAGAGCTGAGTGCCCATAAACCCAGGGGCCTGAGCTGCCCAGGATCCAGGAGCCTGCGAGTCTCGGCTTTCTGGCACCTTATCCAGCAGCCTGCCCAGGAGCCAGCCAGACAAGCCAGTGAGCAGTCAGGCCAGCAGAAGCTGATTAAAGATCTCCTGGTTTCCATTATATATGGGGCAAACCAGACACATTCTTCAAGGAAAGATCAGATTTCATCAAAGTGGCATTTTTCTGGCAGAAAAAAACCCATGCCATCCAGGAATCTTTAATCACTTCTATTGCTAATTGTGTTAAAACAATGCATCATGTTCCTCTGGTATACTATGTGGCAAAACAAAACTAGCAGCCCAATGGCCTGAATGAAAGTCTCCCGTTAATCACTGACAGAAATTGCTGCTGATGTAAACAAACAAGTGCCAGCCTTAGTGAATGCACGTTTATAAACACTTTGAACTCTGCACACAAGCATTTATTGGTGATAAAACAGTGTGGTTTGGAGTGAATCAAGAACTTTTAGCGTCACTCCTGTTACTCTAGTAGTGGTACTTACATACAGCACAACAGTGCATGGAAGCATCTCACAGGCAGTCTTCTGGGGAACCCTCCCAGCACACCTGGGAGGAGGAGAAGCACTATCTACCCTTTGTAGATCAGACACTGGGGCATACAAAGCAGAGGCACAGCAAGCCTCTGCTGTGTATTGTACTCAGATTGCAAGCCCGGACTGCTTTGAAGAGTGCAAAAAGGGAACAGAAAGACAAAGCGAGAGAGTCTGCTATAATGTGGAGTGATTTGATAGGCACGTATTTTCATACCCTAATCTTTGCTGGCCACTTGAAATTGCTCCTCTCAGTACAGCTGCTAGGGTACCAGCTGAACAGCTCCATTCAATCTTTGCACCGAAACCTGATGAGAGGCAGATCTGAGTAGGTGGTCTCAGACAGGGCATCCCCACCACAGACAAGATTAAGACTTCTCCTTAGTTCAGCTGTGGCCTTTTCTTTTAAAACATAGCTGGAGTGGCTGCAGGTTTTCAGGATTTCTCACATTGACATGTGTTCGCTTTCCAGACAGAGAATGTCCTTGTGGAACGAGAGTGCTAGTCTACTGAGAGACAAAAAGCTAGATCAAATAAAACATTTATGTGCCTAAAGGAAGGGCATTTTAGCTGCATCACCTTTATAAATAGTCTATTGGAGAAAGCACTCAGTGAGGAAGCGGGAAACCTCAGTATTAATTTCTTACTCCAACACACTAGGTTGAAAGGGATGCTGTGCTGAAAGTGTTCTGCTACGGAGGAAATAATCTGAAATGTTGGGTCAAAGGCATAGAGAACAAAACCAAGAGAAACACGTCCCTGCAGCCTAGGGTTAGCCTATTAAGTGTGCTGTACATCTCAGAACCAGTCAGGTTATTATTTCTCTGATTCATGTCACTTACTAGACATCACACTGAAAGACCTACTCCTAGTGGCCTGCTTTTTATTAGAGGAGACTTAACAGGGTTAATGGAGGGAAATATGAATCCTCATTTTTTTTTCCTGCTGTCAACAGGGTGAACAGCTTTCTCTGTCAGCAGAGAGCTATCAGGAAAGAGTATCATACAAAATGAATGAGCGTTGCTCACAAAAATGTTGAAACACGTCTAATTGATTTTGATGAAGCAGGCAGCTATATTTCATTTGTGTTCTTTACATTTAGGACCTTTAATAAACCACTTTTGTTAAGAGCTACATATAGACAAATTGAATTAAGCACTCATTTACTTTTCATTAGATTTTTCAGAGAAGTATAGTAAAGAAAATTGCTTTACAGCAGGATATCATTTACTGACAGAAAAGCTCTTTTTTCTGCTGTAAACCGGTATCATTGGAGTAATCTATTAAAAATATGCTTCTGCAATTTTGCATGAATTTTTGTTTTCCAAAAGCAAAGAAAACCAACAGGGCTGGGGGGGGGGGGGGGGAGGGAGACA
>JAHREE010000245.1:832887-1114399 GCA_033628505.1 Tringa tobata | reverse complement strand
CGCCGCCGGCAGCGCCGTCCTCGGGCGCTAGGGGGCGGCCTTGCCCGCCCGCGTGAGGCGGGCAGCCGTTACCGGCCGGCGGCGCCCTGAGGGGAGCGCGCGGGGCGGGGGCCCCGGCGGCTGCTCCGGGGACACGTAGCGGTGTACGAGCACCTCACCTTGAGATGGAATTTCCCGTGTTCCAGCTGGTGCCCCGTGTCCCTTTGCCGGGCACCACTCAAAAGAGGCTGGCCCTGTCCTCTTGACACCTGCCGTTTAGATATTTATAGTACAGGAAAGAAAGCATAAGGGGAACTTAAGAATACTATGTCCACTCTGTGGACTTTGGGACTTTCTCTGAAAGACAGGAGAGACCAATACCATCAGTAGACATCACTTCACTGGTGCAGAAGAACCTGGCTCACTCTGCTTCCTCCCAGCAGTGGAGCTGTGGCTCCCCTCTTACGTGCCTCCTGTGAGGGGTCTGAGGGACATATCTTCACATCCCCGTGACTTACATTACCTTCCTTTGGAGAGAAAATTTGAGAACTGACGATAAAAATGAAGTCAGGGCCGCTTTAATGCCCCTTTATTTAGCTGAACCTGCCCAACAGAAGATAGAAGAACGTAGCTCAGTATAGCCCTGGTCTGTGGTGGTACTTGATCCTGAGAAAAGCCACAGCCCTGCGCTAGACAATACATTCTCTCTTCCCAGGTCTCTTCCTCACCCCACAGCCCCCATCTGGAGGTTCCCCGTGTGACACTGTGAGGTTAGGGTGACAGTAAGGTAAAGAGAGCAGCCGTATACGCAGCGTGCCTCTGCTGGGAGCCAGTCCTTGGCGGGTGGCTGGATTTTGGATCACAAGTTCTTCAAAGGAAGGACTGTCCCACTGGTCTCTTTGCTGTTGCGCTTGCTTTTGTTGTGCCATGCTTCAGAGAGCCTCTGCTTAGGAAATACTACAGTATTAACTACCTAACCACAGGATTAACTGTGCTCGTTTCAGGTGAGCCAGAATATGAATTCGTCCACAGCCAGCTAATTCGCTTTAAATCCAGAATAAAGTATTCCTTTTATGCTGTGTGGTGACATTACTGGCTTGGGTGGCACGGGTGCTTTTTCCCATTGTGGCACTGTAAAAGATCCAGTGAAAGAGGTAGGTATCTACAGCAGGACTCACAGGGCACAGCGGTGCTGAAAACCGCAGCCTGGCTGGATTCCCTGGATAGTGCCTAGTTTTGGAGCTGCCTAAACTCCTTCATCGTCATCCTGCTGACTTCTAAGAGAGGAACCTGATGTTTTGCCTATGGGCATTCCCAGTCTGAGCAGCTGGTTTACGCCTCCCTCCTGTGGTCCATCTGGAGCCAGAAATGCAGTGTCCCTAGCTCTTGGGAGGGTCGCAGTCTGGTACACATGTTCTGCCTCCTACTGCCAGGGTCATGTTCTTTATGATGCAAAACTGTGATTAGTGAAGGCCATATACCCAAGAGAACTTTTACTTCACTGTGTAACATTTAAAATAACAAAATACTTGATCCTGTAATGGTCCCCAAGTTGAGCAGCCTGGGACTTTGGGGAGTGATAAGGGATACTCTGATTCCACTTACCCGTTTGGTGCAACCGGCACTGGCTCCTCTGTTCTCTGTTTGTGTAGGTTCATGGACTGGATTATGAAGAGTTGGAAGTGAATGTGCTTAGCTCTGAGAGGAGGGGAAATTCCTCTGGAGATTAGATCTAATTAATCTGTTTTGCAAGCAATTTACTCTGAAGTTTTTCTTTTTTTTTTTTTCATTTGAAAACTAACAAGCATGTTGTGACTGCATCTAAAAGAGAAAGGACATAATGTTGAAACTAGACTTTGTAAGGTAACAAAAAGACAATAATAAGACTGAAATGCAGAAGCAGTAATCAGCTAAACTACCAAAGCATAACATACAGAACAAAATGAAATAGAAATCTGATGCCCCCTCAAGTCCTCCTAAATAGATAAGCAATCTGATAAGGAGCACTCTTTAAAAGAGTTTGCAAAGCCGCAGGAAGATTAAATGAATGGAGGCTGAGTTTAGTATAGTTCAAACAGGAAGTAAATGGCACTTTTTTAACATGAAACCCGAATAACCACTGAAGCAGCTTCCTAATATTTGTGGTCAGTTGTTCATATTTGAAAGTTTCATAATGATATCTATGAACGGAGAGGACAAGGTGCAGGAATTTAAAGTCTAACCTTTGATGTGACAGGCATTAGGCAGAAAGCTAGAACATATGATCTAACTGGTTCCATCTGGGTTTAAAATATAGTAAATGCAAACTGCAAAAACATTTGGTATTCAGGAACTAACTGTCAAAAAAGGGATATATAAGCTTCATCATATTCAATTCCCTTACTAGGGTAATTAATAAGTCAGACTGACCAAGTATGTCTTGAAGTTGTATGAACTGAAACTTGAACTAAACTTCCACCTAATGATTTGGAGCTTCAGATTAAAAGGCTTGAAGCTTTTCAAGACTTATCTTTGCTGAAAATAAATCAATGCAGAAGTTTTATTAACAAAAGGAATGAGACAAACAAATGTATGAGCAATTATTTGGCATTTCTAATGAGGAGATGCCAACTGGGATACGGAATAAATTAAAAATAAATTGGGAGCAAAGTACCCATGGTTTTTTGTGGTTTCTTTGGCACTAAAGTTGTACTGTGATGGTACAATTCAGTACATATCTCCACTGAAGCCAGGGAAGTAGTGTTTAGATTTTCATGTATGTAACTGAAATCCCAAATGTATCAGATATACTGTACCTCCTCCTGCAAACCTGTCTTGTTATACTTTATATCATTAAGTCATCACAATTGTAACTCTGCTATTAAATGCTCTTCTGTGCATGTTTTGAAAAGAATCCCTCCCTCCACAGAGGAACAGTGTTATCATTTATAAAGGTAATACGTCAGCTTTCTTAATAAAAGGGGTGATACTTGATTTTCAGTGGGAACTGCATTGCTTACTTCTCCCTTGTGACTCTGAAAATGTGTCTTAGATAAACACAAAGGTTTATAGGGCAGCCTTATTTACTAAACACCTGGAAGTGCTCTCTAATCTCTCCAACTAAGCTTTACATCAATTGGCAAAATTATGCAGTCTTATCAGCTGTACAAGAAACTGTCTGCTGACAAAACATTCTGTACATCTCTGTACTTTCTGAAACATGATTTGCCTTATAAACCACCTCGGGATACCATGATCAAATAGAATGGGTTAGCAAAATCTCCATAAGTAGTTAAAGAGATAAGCTGCAGTACAAACCATGTGAGAGCAGAATGGGAAAGCAAAGTGGCCTATCATGGGTTTCGAAAGAAAGGAACTAAGTACAGGGAAAGCGACAGTTACTCTGGAGGGGAGTTCAGGTCTTTCAAAACATAAATATTGTTATCAAGGGAAAGTTTGTGAAATTCTGAAGCATTACATGGACATTAAGCTGTAAATTCAGAAAGGAACCCAGGGTAAACTTTTAATATCCACACATGGAGCCAAATTTTCAAAAGACCTAAGTGTCATCCTGCTTCCATTGTGATGTTCACAACAACATCTGTTCATTTTTCCTTTGACAAACGAAAACTGAACTCTTTGGTAAAGCTGGCCATCATCTGACCTTTTGTTTGAAAATGCAATTTGGACCAGTTATGTTCTTTCTTTCTTGACTGTTAATTTTCTTAACTGTCGTCCCTGTCTCCCCTCCCCCGATTAATCACAAGGCAATTTTAAATCCTAAAGATTAACATAAAGCCTTCCACAAAATAGGAATGAGTGTTTGGGAAAATAATACTACAGGAATTTTTATTTGTTTGTGAATATTTGAAACATTTAATGAAAAACACGGGAATCTAAATGGTTCTCAGAAGCCACTTGTTTTTTATTTTTAAAAGCAACTTTTGGGCTTGAACATCTTGTTCAGGTTTTTTTTTTTTTAATACAATGTCAAGAGAAGGAGAAAATTTTGATTGAAAGGAGTCTGTTTGGAACACATTCTTCTGTATGAAAGAATATTTCAGGACAATTAAGGGATCAAGACCAAATCAAAACCAGTGCATTTGTTATTTCTTTCCTTGACGTAAAACTAAAACTTAATCACCATGTTGAAATCAGCATTATGCCTCATCTACAATTGAATGAAGAAATGTATTGGTTCAGCTCCCTAATGCCATTTTTCTTCTCTCATATATTTGTAACGCTTTTTTCATGCTCTTCCTAAACAATGTCATTGTTGTTGGTAAGACTATAAACCAGAAGTCAAATGACGTTAGTCAGCCATATCCTGTCTGGCTCGTTTCTGTAAGTCTTTTTGGCTTTTGTAACAGGATCACGTCAACCATAACTGTGTTGCAGAGTGCCGTTGATTCAGCCCTTTGGAACCAAACCTGGGGCTACTGCAGAAGTATTTGTTTGATTCCCCCTATTACTGGAGAGTCATGAAAAATAGATCTGTGTCCCCTCTCTTCCTTTTTCCTATTTGTACTGTTTCCATTATCTGTACTCATTTTAAGGCTTCTTCATTTCTTATTTATTTAGTCAGTACTTTAAATAGCCTTCACAGACACCTGTACTGATAGCTGTGCCATTTGCGCAGGATAAGTGCATTATTTTTCTGGGACTCTGCACTGTATTTGAAGACTCTTCTTCCCCTTGATTTCAGTGGTTTTTTAGTCATGCAAGACTTCTGCACGGTCTATGGGAAGTACTTAGTTTATTGTTCTGAACTTATATCAAGCATGCATTTATTTGCATTTTGAATGAGGTTATGCAAGTTTGTAAAAGCTTCAGCTTCTAAATAGAGAAAATTCTTTGTAGATAATTTGTCATCTGTGACATTGCCTATCTCTAATTTATTAATTGTAAGGCCTGTTTGGCATAAGTGTAAGACAGCCTTTTTCATGACATATTTTCAGCTGATTTAGTTAGGAGACAGATTTTGGCTACAAACCCTTATATCTCTTCTCTCCTGATTTCTATTGGAATACCCATTTCTGCAGTGAAGATCAAATCACAGAATCCATTCCAATGGATTTTAGTGAAGGTGGGGGAGAAGATGACACAGTCGCTGTCACCAAGGTTCATCACCTCCCAGCTGCACCTACTTCATGACATGTCTCTGCTTAATATTCTGAATCGCCATCCGAGGGGTTTCAAATGATGGTACTCCTCACCATGACAATCCATTATTAAATCAAACCCAAGCAGTTCATGGCAAGAGGCATCTACTATCTTGTACATTGTTCTACCATGCTTTGCAGGAGGAAGGTCTCATCTGCACAAGATCAATCAGAGCAAATGTTGCCATGTTTCCTGTGTCTGCTGTTAGAGGCAATTTCCATACAGTATAGTTGACTATACCAAAGACTTTCCATGGGAATAAGAACAGCTATTATTTCTGCTTCACATCAAACCTTAGGGACATATCCAAATATCATGTTGTCCTTTTCATTTCCTCATATCTATGCTATAGTGATTTGAATCACTTTTGTTAATTTAGAATTCTTCTGACTTCCAGAGGCTGCTTTAAGCTCATGAAGATTTGATTTCTTCAAGACAGGCGTCAAGTTCTGCCAACTTTCACTAGCAAAATAAGGTATTTTTTCTTGGAGTGTTTAGGAGGTGTTCTGCCTTTCTGTTCTTTTGTTCCTCTAAAATAAGGTGAGGTTTGTTTTTTCCAGTCATTACTGCTCACTGCACTTTCCTTGTTGTGGCTTAAAAACTTCAGTAAGTCTTTAAACTCTTTGATAAAATGTTCTCATGTCTCCCTTCAGTGCTGCCATTTATGCTTTCAGTGCCTGTCTATCAACAGAGCCTCTTTTATCCTTTTTTGGCTGATCTTTTTACTGCTTTATCTTTATCCCTGTATTCCTTTTTTCTTTGTTTACTTTTCTGTCGTTAATGTATTGAGTAGATTTAACTTATCTTGCCTTTTTTGCTGTAATAGCATCCCATGTGGCATTGCTAATCCACTCTTCTTTCCTAGTTTTAATAAAGAACAATCTGCTGCATTAATATAAAATTTACAAATGGCTTCCCATTCTTTTTGTATAATGTCAAACACAGTTTCTGCCATATCTGAAAGCTTATTTGAATGTTACAATTGAAAATCATTCCTTATGTATTCATCCTTAATTTTAGAGCTATTAATCTTTCTTGCAATATTTTTTCTGATTTTTTTTCATTTGCATGGTAGATATGTATAATTGATGTTCATGTGCTCCCAGTGGCTATGAGTTTCATCGTATACAGAAAAGAGCTACCTGATTTCTAGTAATGCTATCAGAGGAGATCCAGCATTTCTTCATGCATTTCATTTTCAGGGAATAGTGTCCCTCCACCAAAAAGGACAATTTAATCAAGAAGCCTTTTCACAATTATCGAGTGAGCCTTTACTGTATATACACTGTATCTGTCAAGTCAACAATATCATTGATGTCACACCGGACCTTGCTAGTAAAGACCAGTAAAAGCCCTGTAAAAAATATTACTATTTTTCTTGTCATATTCATTTGTTCCAGCTTGGTATTAGATGATAGTCATTTTCACACATGCACTTCAAATATTGCCAAGAATTCTGATACTCTTTCTGTGTTATAATATTTCACTTCTTTGATGACTTGAAACTATTTCCAGCCTGTATTACAAGTTACATAGTCCAGAAAGGAGCCCAAAATTTGGAATGAGTTGGGACTAGTGACATCTATCAGGCATTACCTCCCTGCTACAGCAGTATCTCTCAGTACAATTTAAGCAATCCGCTGAAGAATCACCTGCAGGTCAAAGAGATGCGTTTGACATTTTACTGTCTATTTTGGATTTGGACTCAAGCATGTGATTCAAATTATACATGTCCTTCTGTGTTTTGATGAATGGGGCCTTATATTTAGAAATGGCAGATCAGTAAATATCAGTAAATAACTCACTGTCAGCAAGGTTTTAAAGTGAAAAAGGCTCATTAGAAGGATCCTACAAAGCAGAAAAGGTGTCATAAAATTAATTCTTAAGTCATGTAACTCATTCTCACTCATGTTTTCCAGTAAGAAAGATTAGGCAAGGAAGAGATGGAGAGAGGAAGCAGGGGAGGGAGAGGAAAGGAGGAAGGGAGGGATGAACCACTGCTTTTATTCTGTCTTCACAAAATAGCTGAGGATTATGGACTCATGCTGTGATTTTTCTTATCTTAGCCATTTTTTTAACATCTGCAGTAGTTCATATTCTACGTTTGTATCTAGGCTAATGGTAATCAGCAAGAATATTTGGTAAAACATTTCAAAAATTGTATTGTACCTTTAGGAATAAGTAATCTACTGAATGTGGTGAACATAGGCTTTTCCAAATATTAATAGTTTAAGTCACAAAAGATGCACAGCAGGAGTGTCAGCAAGTACTGTAGGCTGCTATTATCTGCCATGCAAAGGAAATGTTGATTTCAAGTTCACAGAAAGTTCAGGATATCAAAAAGGTATAACTCATTGAAATCATCGATTAACAGCAGGAAGACTATAATCAATCACAAACCCACAGTATCTGTTACTAGTCCTTGATCATTTAGGTTACTGCAGCTATTGGAAATGGAAGCTGGTTTAGCACAGTATCTAACATTCCCTTATTTGTATTCTACTTGCTTGTCATAGCTGTGTGAGATTCAGCTAACTCTAACAATCTTTCAGTCTTCAAAATGAAAATACAGAAGAGATACAAATTAACTATAGGTCATACAAAGGAAAAATTAATACTGAAGTTGTTTTATTAATACTGTGCAGAATCAAAATTTAACTCAAACTCTTGAATTGACATCAGCCCTTAAGAAACATGACTGCCTGGTTGAGAGCTCAGTCCATAAAAGCTCTCTACTTAGATGGGAATGTTTACCTGAATATAGTGTACCAGCATAAACATTAAATACCAACACATATGCACTGTTATTATGGAGACTAAATAGACAGAATCACAGAATGATATGGTGTTGAGAGGGACCTCTGGAGATCATCTAGTCCAACCCCCATGCCAGAGCAGGTCCACCTAGAGCAGGTTGCACAGGAACGTGTCCAGGTGGGTTTGGAATGTCTCCAGAGACAGAGGTTCCACCACCTCCCTGGGCAGCCTGTTCCAGGGCTCTGCTACCCTCAAAGTAAAGAAGTTCCTCCTCATGTTTAGATGGAACTTCCTATGTTCAAGTTTGTGCCCATTATCTCTTGTCCTGTCACTGGGCACCACTGAAAACAGACTGACCCCTTCCTCTTGACACCCACCCTGTAAGGCATTGATGAGATCACCCCTCAGTCTTCTTCAGGCTAAAAAGACCCAAATCTCTCAGCCTTTCCTTGAGAGATATTCTAGTCCCCTAATCATCTTTGTAGCCCTTTGTTACACCTCTCCAGCAGTTCCCTGTCCTTCTTGAACTGGGGAGCCCAGAACTGGACACAATACTCCAGATGGGGCCTCACCAGGGCAGAGTAGAGGAGGAATATGACCTCCCTCAACCTGCTGGTCACACTCTTCCCGATGCACCCCAGGATGCCATTGGCCTTCTTGGCCACAAGGCCACATTGCTGGCTCTTGGTCATCTGTTCCTTCTCTTAAACATATTCACATTCCTGTTCAAACACATTTTGGTGCCAGTTCCAGAGGGACATGTGAGACATAGCTGTCCCTTAACATCGCACTCCCAGAGCTGGCCTCCCTGTGGGAGCACTCCTGAGCTCTCAGGGGCAGACACAGCCACAAGTAAAGATGTAGTGGTGCCCCAGGGTGAAGTGTAAGGACTCAGAACGTCAGCGTGGATCAGAGAGATGCACATTCTTATTGCAGCTATTCAAGATCACTATTCTGCAACAGTTAAATTATTTGAGTAAATACTTTGCATAGCAAAGTAGGCAGGCATGCCTGACTGTGCAGGGAGTATCCCACGAGGAAATACCAAGGCATCATAAATTTACTTTCTTTTCTTCTCTCTTGATCTTTAATCATGAGCACCCCAGTCAGATGTTCTAGTTCATGCTATTTATAGTAAGCAATTCCAGCAGGTGCAAATCTTGGCTCATATCCACCACAATTAGTTAGGTTATGAGTAAAGAGTTTACAAGTAAGGCCTTTCTGAAGCACCTGTGAAAACACATTTAATCATTTATATAGCATTTGTTACTTACCATTACACGTGTAACTACTTGCCTGTATTATCGTTCTCCATCAATTAAGTCATTGACAAGTTAGCAATCTTGTTCCGTCTGGTACTTTGATCACTTTGTTTTGACACCTCTGACTAGGCAGAGGCAATTTGGATTCTCACTGTCTCTGAAAAATGGAGTGAGACATATAACAGCTATTTTACTGATGTTAATTTTCAGGATTCATTTAGAACATGTTAAAAGGGTGGATAAAGGGTTCAGAGCCCCCCCTACCTGTGAAGGTCCCATTACCTGGTATCAAAGAAACATCTCGTTAATGACAGGTCGGGACAGGTGAGGTTCCCTCTTTATCTGGAACAGAAACTTGTCCTTAAATGTGCTCAGCATTAGCCAATCTAGTTTAATGAGTAAAAAATACTAAGAAATAAATTAAAAAATATCTAAGAAAGGGCTGAATTTTAATAAAGAGGATAATTTTTCATGTGCAGAGTCATGCAAAATTACTCTGTAAATCTGTGACAAAGCCAGATTCTTTGTTGATGAACTCATTTAAAAATTAAAGTACTCCTCCTTTTGAGTGGCTACTTTCTGCTTTCAGTTGTTTGTCAGCTTCTCTCAGGAAGGCATTTGCAGCAAACTCAGCACTCTTGAGGTGCTGGGTAAACAGGTAAACAGTTACTCACGTAAGCTGAATATTTGGCTTTCATTTAAATCACCTGGTTTTGGGCAGAAGGCCTGAGCAGCCTGCCCTCCCTCCTGCAGAGCACTCGCCGCTGCTCGCTCCGGAGACAGCCTCGGTAACAGGACCGCACTGATGCTCTCTACTAAACTCATAGCTTATGCAGCTCCACACAGAAAACAAGCCTGTAATTAAATTGTTCAAAATTTGAAGATCAGTGTGTTTTGCCATCCCTTCAGACCTAATTACTTGCCAAAACACACTGTGCGCAGGGTGGGAATTAATATTAATTAGGAATCTTCTTGAACTGCAGATTACAGCCATTACAGACAGAGGAAATGATTATGAGATTTATGCAACTCACATCTTTAAAAACATGTAATTGCAACAACAAAGCCTTGTCACGCAGTATACACGAAGAGGCTAGAAATAGGCATTTGTTCCAGGTNCAAAGCCTTGTCACGCAGTATACACGAAGAGGCTAGAAATAGGCATTTGTTCCAGGTTAATGTCAGGCTAAATTGACTACATTGGATTTGTCTTGGTTTATAGTAGAGCAAGTGACAGGAGAGGAAAGCCCTTTGAGTGCTTCTGTGCGGCGACGAACGGGTCAGTGATGTTGCCCGTGGTGGATTTCTGCTGAAAACACCCTGGGCCGTGCCGGTGTGCTGCGTGGTGTGCCTCTGCTGTCACCCAGCCCCTGCTCCCCAAGGCGTGTACAGACACACCACGTGTCCCTTCCAAGAGAGGAGGCATCGCAGGGCCCTGGCACCCTGCTTTGGGTCAGATGAGCTGGAGAGTGTGTTCAGGCTGGTTTCCTGGTCCCTGAGCAGCAGCAGAGACTGCTGGGCGCTGGGGAACTCAGCATGGGGCTTGGGGGTCCAAAGATGGTAATGCCTCTTTTTCTTGTCTGGAGATGAAGGTCCAAGCTTTTGCTTAGTAGGCAGAAAGCATTACTGGACAACACAGCAGCAAATATTTCTCCTTAGTGTGATGCTGGAGGCCAGTAATCTAGATCGTGTTTGGAAGAACCTAAATACCACCCAAATTGCTATTGACTAAGGAGAAAGCCTCCAGAGACACCCAACCACATGGAAACATGAGGCTCTGGAAATATAACTGAATTTTGGTAGAATGTGAGACACTCTTATATTAAAAGACACAGGGCGAGCACAGAAGAGACAGAACAATGGAAAAGTCGTCTGGTGGCACTTTGTTCTATAATTCTCAGAAGAGAACAGTATGAAGGGGTGTACACAGACTTGTACAATGTTGAAGACTGTCCCTTAATGATTGCAGGTTATAACAGAAGACATTTTTATTTCAAGTTGTCCAATAACAATATCAGTGACTGCCAAGAATATTTACTAGGCCATACGAATATGAAAAAGAAGTGGCCTCTGCTGTGACTTCCTGTAGACTTTATGACTAAAAAGGTCTTGTGAACAATCAGTTACTGATAAAATATATACTGGATTGTTACCTTCATTTTTAGCTTTGAGACTTAAAGGAACAATTTCAAGAGCAGCCTAAAATACCAGATAGGGACTGGGCATGCACCTTTATGAAAAATATTTTGAAGAATAATATTGTATTGCCGTCCTAATTTATTTTGAAAGCAAATACAAAAGGAATGTAAAAAATATATTGAACTGGAATATGAAAAGCATCATTCACTGCACTTGAGGTTCTCAGCTTGCAGGAAAGAGGAGATGCTTGTTTACAAATACTAACGATCCATGTCGGTACACTTATTAATTGATTGCTACTGAAATTAACAACACACCCATGTTTTACATTCATTGTTGAAACCAAGAGTCAGATGATTGCCATTTTTGTTCCGTATCTCCTTTTATTTCTACTATATCTATTTTTATGGCAAGTGATACTGCTTTATTCTTGGCAAACTGTCCTATAGTAGTGGATCTCAAGTACATCTCGTTGGTGACCAATATGGAAAGATTTATACCCACCGCTAAAAGGAATAGGAAGAAATATTTTAGAATAGCCATGATAAGCCACTTAAGTGTATTAGTATGCATGCTTCAAGACGCTGACAGTGAATTTTAGTTGAATGTGTCCCACTGTCTTATTTTGAAAGTTGCAAGTAGGGCACTGAATGAACAAACCAGTGAAAATGTCAGCAGCCTGTACTTTACTTTATGATTTCAATACCTTGAAGAGAATAGAATGATATTCAAATATCTTCAGTATTTGATCCTGATAACAAAAGGTGAGGCAAATATTTGTTTTACAAGTTTGCAGTACTCCTGGGTTTGAAAACGCTATGATGTTTGTAGAATTCATCAAATAATAAAATCTGAAGTTTCAGGAGAATGAATATTGACCAATGAAGAAAGCAATGCATTTCTAATGTGAATAAATCTAATGTTGTAGAAGAATCCTATATTCATTGAACTATTTTACATGAAGCTATGTTATCACAAAATAAAGCATCTCAAAATTGGTAATAGGTATAAATAATCACAAATGAGCTGTTCCTAGAACTCTGGTGTTTCTTGGAGCAAAAAAAAAGTAAATAGTTCTTATAGATCTCCTGCATTAATTTTAAAAATGAAGGATAAAAAGAACAACTTCCCTGAATTTATTGTAAAATCAGTTTAAAATACTTTGAAGATAGAAAGCAGCAAGCCCTATGAGCCATTTTTATTCAAAATTCCTATTTCTGCAGTGTTTAATTATTGACATTTTAATGTCCTCTGTAATCTCCAGTAAACCCTTTGATGGTTGCATTTACTGGAAAAGACTTCTTAAACTTGGAGTCATTAAGAAGAAAGATTTCTTTAAAATAATCTGGACGGTTTACTTCTTCAGGAGAAAGAAAAACATCACAGCCAGGAGATATAATAATGTAATGTCTTTATAGAATGTTTGATAATAAGAGAGGTTTTCCTACTGTAAACATATGTATTTAGTCTCCAAGTATTTTACTCAAAAAATATGCCTATGATTAATCTGTAATCTGACAATACAGTAAAAAAGCAGTCACCTTACTAATGGGAAGTCCTTATTTTCTACACTAGAATTAAAATTTTAAAGGTCAACCTTACAGGATATTTTGAGCTTTTTCAGTTGTTGGTTTCATCCTCAAATGGGACAGGACAAAAGGGCTTGGTTCAGCTGTCTAAACCTAGATGTCTAGTGCCAATGGAGATGCCATAGAAAATCCTGCTTGACCTTCAGGTACTGCAGCAGCACTGTGCTTAGGCTAATGTTGCCAACATTTAGGCAAATGAATCAAGCCTCAAGTCCATAATTTATGTATCTTACTTGAAATATTTAAACATTTTTTTTTTATAGTCATATAAAGATGTTTTATTTTAATGATTTCCTTCAGAAAAAGCTATGGAAATCAATATTTTCCTGCAAAACACAATAGTATTGTTGATTTTCTATCAGAAGTATTTGTCTAACTCTGCTTACCTATAAATGGTGGTGGGGTATTGCCATTAGTTGGAATCAATGGTGTTCTATCAATTTATTTCTAGCTGTTCTTTGAGGTTTCGAGGTATGTGGTTGATTCTCTGGCACAGGCTTTTCTTTTTCATCTGAGGTAGATACTTTTAGGTCAGACTAATAACCATTTTTTTGCCTGTCACCTGGAGAATAAAGTGCTATTTTGAGTTGTGTTCTCTGCCTCAAATACTTTTAATGTGGGGATTGTTTTTTTTTTTTTTTAATGCAATGATCCTTAATGTAATAAGGGGCATCCAGGCTTCTTCTCCTTTGGTGTCCCCAAACATTACTTAGAAAGATCTGCTTATTTGCATTTCGTTCCCTGGTCAAGCTACTTTTTGCTCTCAAACAGAAGACTTTCAGCAGGGGAGCTGAAAATCCCCTTCCTTCTCCTTGCTCATGGGTTTTGCCAGGTGGTGGTCTGTCCGGAGAGGGAGGAGCAGTGGCCTGGAATCCCCCCCAGGCAGAGGAAGAAAATGGGCTTTAGCAGAAACAAATTCCCAACCTCCCTTACTTTCCAAAAAGGAAAGAAAAAACCCCAAACCAAACCCCCAGCCTGTGTGCAATTGGATGTGAATGTGTGAATGCACATGCTCTCGCAAGCAGAAAGAGGAATGGTATCATCAGAGAAGGAGTATATAGAGATAAAATACTGCAGTTTCCTGATTCTGATTGAAGTTGAAGGTGCCTGAAAAACTGAAGAGGGATTTTCTACTTTATTTATCCAAAAAGCCTTTCAAAAAACATTTAATTCTTTAAAATGAGTTAAAACTGTAAAAATGAGACCAAACATATAAATCATCTCAGAAATCATGGCTATTTCAGCATGTATTACACTGGAAAATAGAATGATTTTGTTTCCACACCTATCATGGGGGGATATTCACTAAATCCACATCTAAATTATGCTAATTTTTGGTAGATATTTGATTTTTTAAATAACGATCCTCTAGCAACGCATACTTAACCTTTTAATCTGCTGAAGCCATTGCAAAAAAAATTGCCACTTCCTCGGCACATTGTCACCTTAATATCCTATATAAAAACTGCTTTTGCCATACATAGGATAAATTGAAAGAACTGTATGTTTGCACTATGTCTGTTGACCATCAACTCAAATTAGAAAAAGAAGGTTGACGTAGGTGTCTTGATTACCACTTCCCTGTATTAGTGTCATCCAGATTCTCCCCTGAAAGTACTTTTATTTAATCATGTGGAAGGCATAAAGATGAATAAATATATCAGGCAAATTCTATTTAATATTTTAATGTCTCAGTTGATTTTCATTCCAGCATTTCTCTGAATAGTGTGCTAACATTATTTAGTGAGAAGTGAGATGTATTAAACTATTTATCCTCATGTATGTTGTTGTTTTATGCCTAAAAAAGAGCTAGAGCTTTTACTGTTCCTCAGTCTATAAAAATTTAGTAAGTAATTTTTAAAGCACAAAGATGGGAAAAATCTTCATCTGCTTTCTTGAGGAAGACAGTGAGAGGCAGTGAACTTGTTCTTTTCATCCTTCTCAGTGGTCAAGCATTAAACATACAATTAAAGAGAATAATTCTAGCAAAGAGCTGCAGTAAAAGCAAAGGTTGATAGGTTTGATATATTGGGGTATAAAACAGTTGAAAATTGAATATATTGCATCTGGCTTGATGATGAAGCGAGCAGCCAATCCCTCCCATTAAAGTACTGTTCTTTATTCCTCCCTCACACTTTCACTCTCCCTCTGAACATTTTAACTCCAATGCTTTATTAGCAACCTTTGCTGCAGGTCCCACCAGGGATGAGCCTTGCATCTGCAGGGGCCATCTCCAGTGTAGAAAGATGCCAGCTGTGGCAGCCATGGTGTAGCTGCAGGTGTAGGTGCAGGATGTAGGAGGTAGGATGGAGGATACACTTACACCATGGGACATGCATATTCATGACTCTCTCTTTTCCCATGGGGGTGCAGGACTGGTCTCTCTTCCCAGAAGATCTGACTAGGGTTTTCCTCAGAGGAATAACCAATGTGCTGCTTGACAAAAGCTTTCAGGGGGCTTCCACTGAGCCATGCTGCTGTAGGCATAACTATTGAAGTCAGTGAGAAACTTTTCCATTTCTGTACCACTGGATCAAGCCTCTGCAATCTTACATTCATGACAAACCCCAGAAACCACAGCTTTCTTTTGCTTTAAAATGTTTTCAGATGAGCTACAAAGAAATTAATATGAAGTTACTCAAGTACATCCATTAATTTTAGGAAAGAAAAATCCCTAAATGTTATACACTATCCCAGGTGAAAACCAGAGATACGTAACACAAGCCATCATGCCAGACAACTATAATTATCCACTCTCTTCATCAAGCATCGTCTTTTACATGTATATAAAGGGAATATGAATTGTCAGGACAGAGATGGACAGTTTAGGGACTGAGAGAAAGGTCACTTTTCACTTCTGAGAAAAACTTGTATAAGGTGTTATAATTAGTAAAGAATCTCAGGAGCAACATTGAAAGATGTTTATAGTTTCATGAGAAAGGCAGTTAAAAATGCAAACAGCTTATCTGCCAGCCTGTAGTCAATAGCACCTAATTTTTCAAACAATGAAATGAACCATGAAATGTTACAGAAAACCGCTTTAGCTAGTGGGAAATAATTAAGATGATTTCATGAACAGAGACAGGATGGTCAAAGACAGTAAATGCAGTGGAAGACCCTGCTTTAAGGAGACATTGCTGTCCACGGGTTTCAAAGTGACATGGTGCTCGCCCTGGGAAATGATAGTCAGTGAGATTTCTTAAGAATTCATTGCAACAGTACATTTCACTTGGATGTCAAAGTGGTTATGATCTTTGTTTCTTTAACTATAAAGGATTTCAAAATCACAATATTTGTAGAATAGTTTCTTTATCAATGGATTAAAAATGAGAAATCAAAGCGTCAATGAAATAACTGCGTAATAGCCCAAAGATGAAAAATATCATCCTTCTCTGGCAATATGGAAATTGATTGGGGAAGATCAGTAGTTGTTTTGCCAGCAGTAAAGACCTTCCAGTTATTTGATGAGTATGAGAGATTTACTTAGCAATTATCGCTTTTCTCTGTTATCAGCTGTAACTCATAAAACTATGGGATTCAGCTTTCATACAGACATTTTCATTCCCTTTCAATCTGTCTCCTTTCAATTCTGTTTCTTATTTGTTTACTAAAATGATTTAGTTAAGATGTCAATCGGGAGTCAGATGGAATGTTTTCCGGATGGTGCATTTTTCAGTTCATTCAATTTGGCCATTTAAAATGTTATTTCATTTCAGCTTTAGATCTTAGATCTGCTAAAATTAAGATTTGCATTTTCTGTAGCATCATAAAACATGTTTTCTTTTCCTTAATCATTTTACCAGTCAGCCCCAGGAAGTTCTTAACAAATGTTAATCTCTGGGTTAGCATTTGGCTTTGATAAATGAATTCAGATGCAGCAAAGGAGCCTAAGCAAACAAACCTTTCTGCAAGATCCAAGGAATCAGTGGTATGTTGTTGTATGTCCAGTACAGGCAGCCCTCAAGGCAGACAGGAATTCCAATGCGGTATGTAAAAAACAGGGCAGATCTTTCAAAAAGTTAAAATAACTTTTTTTTGGATTACAGTATTTCCTTCAAACCCATCATCTAAAGGACAGAGCAGTGAAAGTGGGAAGAGGTGATAGGAAGGAAAATATGTTTCAGTTTTTTGGTGTGAACTAAAGGTCATCTGGTAGATTGGGAGACTGGAAGGAAAAATCCTAGTGAAAGAAGTTGAGAGGAGGAGAAATGGATGACAAAAGGAAGACAATGGTCAAAAGTCTAAAGTCTAAAAATGGTCAAAGGAATTGCATCTGAAAATGGACTTGCCTACAACTCCCTCTATCACAAGTGAACCCCCACACATCATACACCCACACATCCAACTGTTTGGAAGGTTAAATAACTTTAATATAGAAGTCATGGGAGGAAACAGGAAAAAACAGTGGCAGGTACTGCACAGTAACTGCTCAGAGCAGAATCCTGCTGGCCCTTTCATTCCCTCTGCATTCCTCTGGGTTCACTTTGAGAGCAAACACTTTAATTCTGCTCCAAATAGATGTGCTGAGCAATGCTGAAATGCAAGCAGGAGAGAGGCACAGCAAGCAGCTGCATAGCTCGAACCACATGGGCTGGGATACTGCAGCACCCAGCATCCTCACTCCTCTCAAGCGGTAAATAAAGGGGAAGATTTTTTACTTTAAGGAAGGAGCTGTAGTTTTATATCCATGAAGAAGGTGCTGGTTCAGTATCTCATTTTTAGTTTGCAGCTATATACCCTAAAGCCTTATAAAAAGCTCACAGAAGTTAATGGGATCTTTTTTATTAATTTAACTGAATTTCTGATTGCTTTTTAAGGACTGTTTTTTTGACCTGTTCACTGTTTCGTGTGAGTAATGTGCTTTTATATGTGTGGCTGTGTGTGCTTGGGCATTTCTGAAAATGCACATCATTTTTTTGTCCTCTGACACTTCAATACTTGTGCCTGCTGTGGACTTGACCATCTCTAATAAACACACAGTATGCTTTTGTGTGCCAGTAGTGTAGAATTTGCCATTGGTCAAAATAATGTGCATATAGACAAAGTGAATGAGATTCTAGACTCAACCGATGCTGAAACCAAAGCTCAGAAATCTTGAAAAATAGTATTATACTTTCGAAACAAGACCGATGAACGCATACAAGTATATTCTAAGATAGCTGCAAAGAGTTTAGTTTCCTGGTCGTAACATATGATAGAGACACCTCTTATATTTTATCTAGGCTTCAAGGATTGCTTAACGTGCTCTAATAATCTCAGATTCCCTGCTAAGTATGGCTTCTGAAAGTATGTGCTTCTGAAATAAAAACAAATGCATGAAAGTATTTTCCATCTTTGTGACTATGACACATGATGCATTAATTTCACTGATGGTGTATGAGTCTGGTCATTTAACAAAAGCACTGTGGCTCTTATTCATGCTTAGTGGTCCAGAATGAGGCCTGAGGAAATGTATTTGCTCAGACATAGAGTGTGCTGTGAATGGAGAGACTATGTGGGCAAGTCTTTTTCTTAAAAGAAAGCATAATTATAAAGGCATAATTTTGAAAGTTATAATCAGATGCATTTTTTAATGTCCTGCCAGCTCAAACAGGTCCCTCTCATCCTCATGTTTGTACAGAAAAAAACAGGGAGAGAATTGGCATGCAAAACCCCAAACCTCCAGCACAGCCTGTTAGGGCTAGGCAGCTGACGAGGACATATTAGTCACACCTACATGACCTGATGCAGACAGTGTGCACTGATGCAGTGCTAATTGTGCCTGGTCTCTTGAGTGTTTTACAGGGTTATTGCCTATTCAAAGTTTAGATAAACTTCTGATTGACCATGCCCAACTGGTAAGTCTCAGTAGACTGATGCTGGGTCACGCCTTCTGTCTCAGAGCTCATCTGTCCACACCGCACAGGATTCAACATCTGGTTCTGTATACGATATAAACTGCTAGAGACACCTCAGCAAAAAGGTCATTACTGATGACCTAAAAATTCCTCTTATCCTCACCAGATGGCATCCCCCCAGTAAATCCTACTGCAATTTATGGACAAAATTTTAAAACTGAGTCTCTTTGCCAGCTCACGTTGTCAGATGTAAATGTTTTTTGTAGCTTGCATCACCTACACAGGGTGTCAAGAGGCTTATTTCATCCAATAAATTCTTGGCCAAATTGATTTGTGCTACAAGAAGATGTGAGCCAAGATCTGTAAATGTCTAGCATTGGATTTCTTTTATTTATTTATTTATTTTTCACATGAGGCATTTGGAGTTTAAGCTGAGTGGAATCTTCTTGGCTTCACAAGGTTCTGGAATCGGTTGGCAACATTGGGTTGAATTTCACTCTGTTAATTTAAATCAAAGCCACAGATACCAATTAATCTTGGTTAACAAAATTTCATCCATTGATCCCCCATCTCAACTCCTATCTTTTCTGGAGACATAACGTTTGGGTTTTTTAATATGAATTAAGAATACTGACTCTTACTGATGATGAGTAGGTAAAGATCTTCCATAAGAGCACTATGATTGCTGTGGAACATCCTGAGCACTAGAATATATCTGTATATATCTTAATTTTAAAAACACATATTCTGAGACTTTTTATGTGCTTGAATATTTCTGTGGAACTTAGCGTAAAAACTGTTTTGCATAAAGTTAGTCTCATGTGTATTTGTGGGATCAAGGCCATAGAGAATAACCCAAATCAGTGCATCATTTTTAATTACAGCCTACTGTATAAATAAGTCCTCCTGAGCTATCATTAATTTTAGATGAAGTAAAGCATTATTTAAAGTAAAAATCTCAACTACCCTTGCTGCAGTGGAGTTGTTTTTCAATTAAGGAAATATTTGAACCATTAAAGTGAATGCTAAATATGATATGGGTATTATAAACACACAGTATTAGACTCCAAAGTACTTGCAGAAAATGAAAGCTTCATTTCAACTCCAACAGTGTAAAAGATATTTTATTATCATCTTAGAAAATGCTTTCTTGAAATTGACTATAAATTTCATTCAAATGTAACTTAGGTTTGGGGTTTTATTCTGTTGTGGAAATTCAAATAGGTGTTGCAGTTGAAGATGTTGTAAATGCTCTTCTATAAAAATAAAGCCGTGCCCCAATCCCCTGATAAAATTCTTTCTCTCTGTCCAACCACCACCCCCAAACACACATACAATACAGCCATGACAATTTACAGCACTGCCTTCCATACCCAAATCTGTTTCTAGTGTGAGGTAGAGGCATTATCACATATGACAGAGATACCTCTTCAAGCCATGCTGCTGCATATCCTACTGTATATATGCATTTCATATATATCCTTTGGACTGAATGTATCTATTGCCCTGCATTTAAGAGCTCAGTTGCTGTGCAGGCACTGGCATGGCTGATGAGCTGCAGAGGGAGTTGCAGTGTGAAATCCCTTGCTAAAAGGCATGTGATTAACCCAGAGTGGTAGCACATGTTTAACATCTTTTGGGGATGTAGGAAGGATAACAATATTGTCTTTTTTTTCCCATGTTTTGTTGTAACTTTTTGATTTATCTATCCCACTGCCTATGTACAGTAACCACTGGATCAGAACTTCAAGCTGTAAGCTCTTTAGGGCTGGTTTTTTTAATGTATTTCCATATGGCCAGATAAGAGCTTTGTCTCAGCCATTGCCTTTAAAACTTGGCTTCATCTGATCAAGTGTAGATGTCTGTGGACTTTCAAGCGGTCCTGGGCTCTTCTTTTGGTCAATGGGCAGAATCAGTTGCTCTTAGAATCAGATTCATCTCATCCTGAAATAGATACCTATGTTTGGTCAAATAGATTTTCCTCCACTGTCCAGAGATAGGACTTTAGGATGACACAGACATAAACGTCTACGGCACAGATGTCTTAAGAGAACTGAAGCCCCTCAAGTGTTTATGTTGTTATACACATATTAATACAAACGATACCTGGTTTGGATAATGATTGAATAGTTTATACTGGGACTAGAAATCAGTGCTATTGTCCCAATGTAGAATAACTATAAGATCAAATTCAGGCTGATAGTGTCTAACCTGAGCTAAGATACTTAAGAAATCATGAAAAGAAGAAGAACCAAGCTTCTAATAAAATTCAAGGTTAAAGCTGCTATCTGCAAAATAAAAAAAAAAAAAATAAAAAAAAGACAAACTGATACATGACTTTCAAAACATATTTTAGGCCATATTTCAGCTAGAAAAAAAATTATTTACTTTAGATGAAGCAATACTTCTCCAGTGAAAACCAAACAGAATGGATTATTTTCTCCACATTTAATAATTTTGATGCAAGTCATGGGTGTTAAAAGTATTCACAAATATTGTCTTTGTTGGAAAACATGAAGTTCCTCAGAAGGAATTCAGAATAGAGACCGGAATCGGGAACTTCCAGGTGAGTTCCCTGAGCCCAGAGCTCTGCTTATTCTGTGATAAATCTTTTTCATTTGATCAGGAAAAGTTATAAAATGTGTCATATTTCTTCTTCTTGGAAAACAATGGAAAAGTTTTAAAACCTGGATATTTCTGTTAAAACAATAGAACTTTCCCAGCTAGCTCCACTTTAAATTTCTTATATCTATTATTGTTATCATTTATTCATAATCCAACCTCAAAGACTGATGTCACTGAGAGCTGGCATTCTGTCAGACTCATCTTAGAATCAGACAGATTTATTTAGGTCAAGATATTATTGCAAAACAGAGGATATCTTCCAGATAATAACTTTTCTCAGATCCTGCATGGAGATACAATTTCTAATCCATTTAAATGGTCCTGGTCTGGTTTCAGGCAGGGTCCATATGGCACTTGCAAGAGTAAACATTGCTTTGATCTTTCCTTTCTACCCTCTTTCCAATTCCATTCTCATGGCTTCACATTTGAAAATTTTTCACCTGATTTCTCTACCTGATATCAATCGTATGGGCAAACAATATCAGTGGTAATGATTATGAGCCAGCAAGTTGTACACTTGCCTGGAAGTTTATTAGTGAGAAGTGGTTTCCCAAAGAACCCCCCCCCCAAATCTTTTTCCCTTACACTTTAGGTTTGCACTCTCTAATGACTGCTTCTAACCCCTATGGAAGTCTGTTGACCACACAGATCTCAGGAGAGGGCAGTGGTCATTGGATTGTTCATTTCCCTGTCTGTGCTTTGTACCAGCATCAAACAACAACTCAGAGTGTGCACCACAGCTGCAATGATGATGATGATGATGGTGAATATAGTAATTGTATGTTATTGTATATGTATATGTTAACTGGAGTTAATGTAATGTAATCCACTGCACTTAGGCAGTACACTCAGGAAAAAAAGGTCAGATCACACCCCAGAGAGTTCATAAGTTTAGGATAAATCAAGAGACTGCAAATGGGTATAGACAGGTAGGAAAAATAACAGAAAGTTTTACCCAGTGTGCTAGGCAATTGCTTCAGTGCATCAGCAGCCTAACTGTTCCCAAGTTATCAAATTTTTCATGGACAAATTCAGGTGATCATACAAATAATAGAAAACAAAGGTGAAATACCAGCCTGCAGAGTTCATGTAGTCTATCCCCTGCTGAAGGCAGAAGCTCCCACAACTGTACCTTTCCTACTTATACCCAGGCACGTACACATAATGCTATAGTAGAGCAACCTATCACACAAGTTTTACTAACTTTACTACTGGGCACTGTTTCCTGATATTTAATCTGAACTTTTCTTGCCAGAATTCATCACAGAGCTGAGGAACAGATACTTCCGTTAGTCTTGGCAGCAACTTTTTGCAAATTAGCAAATGATTGTCTTGTATGCCTTCAGTATTCTCCAAGTTGTACAAGCCTCTGAAATCTCCCGTGGGTTGCATTTTTTAGGACTCAAATTATTCCTCCTGCGTACTCTCTCCAATATCTCAATGTATATCTTGGAATACAGAGACTAAAAATGAATGCTCTGATCCTTGCTGAAGAGGAAGGGCTCCATCCTTTACATTGCAGACTGTGTTCCGATTTAAATGCCCCAGTGTAACACCATATGAAGTGGTGGATTTCCCTCTTGTCCTGAAGAACTGCCTAGTGACCAAGTGAGTTCCATCCTGTACTTCCACTGCTGATTATTCCTAAGTGTAAAGCATATCCTAGACCAAGAGCAACACACTACAAAATCCTGCTTGGTGTGTCTGTTAGTTCTGAGAATGTGTTTTTGATAATTATTCCTCAAGAATGAGTATGTAAGTAGCATTAGATCCATCCTACAAGATCCACCCTACCTAGTCCATGTCTCCCAGTCTTTCATGTAAGACTATCATGTGAGATGGTTGCTGGAATAAGTCAAGACATTTGTGATTCAGTACTACTAATACTGTCCCATGACTCCAATTACGCTATTACAAAAGAAAATTATAGCAGTTTGGCATGATTTACCCATGTCCTTATTATCCTATGGCTTCTTACAGATAATTTTATTCTTGTTGAAGAATTTTTTTAAAAGCTTGAGCTATATTTGTCTTACAGTATCTTACCCTCCCTCACAGAAGTTCTCAGAAATAACCCCAAATGGCTTTGAGATTGCTTCAGTCGTTTCTTTAACTAACTTGAATGAAATCCATCAGGGCCAGCAGTTATGAAAAGATTCATTTTGTCAAAGAGCAGTTTTACTTGTTCTTTTCCTGTTCAGTGCTGATGTTTTATTTTTCAGTGATACTGGACATTCTAACCATTAGACCTTTTTAGTGAAGAATGATGCAGAAAGGTCTGTTTATGTCTTTTGATGCCAATTATCTATGAAGTTACATTTCACATTCACAAAAGAAACATGAGCACAACTTTAATGATGATACATCTTATAAAGCATTAGTATATCAAAAAATAAAATGAAGAGAGTTAAATTACAAGTGCCTTCTATTTACAGTAGCTTGCAGCCTGAATGCAATAAGATTAAGTAAGCAGAATTTTGACCCAATTATTCAGTTGTAATAATTTAAATTACAATAGTGATTTTTAAAATTTAAGCATGCTGCACATCCTTTATTCAGAAATTGCTCATATAGCTTCCTTCTGAGTCAGTGAAAGTGCTAGTATGAGCTGCTGATCAAGATAAATAATAAGAGTATGCTTTAAATGTCTAATTTACTCACTCTGTATTTAAAAAAAAAACATTAGTTTGTGTATCTGCATTCATTAATGCCTAAGAAATTAACTAAAAATGTTATTTTATACAAAAGAGTGTATTTAGCACACAGCTGGTAGTTCTGCCTATAAAGTTTATTTCTTTAGCATATTGATGATATTAATATTGTTGGGAGTATTACAGTAAAAATTTATTCATTCATCAGTAATCAAGAAAGGAGCATTTATTGCTTAAACACCTCAACAAAATTACAAAATGCCATTTCAATAATTTATTTTTTTTTTCCATACAGCTATTAGAAAAAAGAATGAAAAAAGATAGTTCTATTGGGAAGCAACTTATTTCATTGTACAAGTAGAATACATGAATTTGAAGGAAAAGTTTTTGAGACAGAAACATGTAAGCAGGTTTTACCAATCTAGAAGTCTGTTACATGAGATTATTTCTCTAAAGTAACATGGAAATCACCCTCCAAATGCTGTCTTGCTTTTGAATAAGTCTCCATTATATTCTAACTATTAAAAAAATCCACACAACAAACTAGAGGAGAAAAAACATCACTTTGCTTTTTGGTATAGTAACTGACATAGCTGAAAAAGGTATCTCACGATTAAATAACAATTTTTTTCTTTATCTTCTATTTTTCATTTTCAGTAAGTTTTTCTTAAGGTCTACATCCTTAAAAAAAATATATTTGCTGCTTGTCTGTATAAGCAATACTATCTAGATTCATCCACCAAGGTACATATTTAGCTTCATGGGGGTCCTAAGAAAATAAAGGAAGCTCTTACTAGCCTATGGTATTATGTATTCCAGGAGACTTCTGTACATTTTTCTTCATATCTAGAAGCTCCCACGGAGTCAATTTAAATATTGAGCCTGTTCAGTCAAGAGGCATGTGGGTAATTTCTATCAAGGCTAATGTGAGCTATTCATGCATCAGGGAAACACATCTTCATTTTTTTTACTTCCATTTGCTTTCACTCTCCAAGAAGAGTTTGGAAGGGTTCCGCCTGTGTGGAAAACTTAACACCAACTGAGGATGTTTTTTTTTCTTTAATTTTTTTTTTTTTTTTACTTTTTATCTCCCATGAGGCAGTTGTGTCAGGCTGTCCCCTTGTTTTCTTCCCTCTTTTACCATGATTTCTTATAACTGGCTTAGGCTGCATCCTAACTGGGCTATGCTGTAGCCTAATCCAGACTCTGTTTCACCAACTCTTTGAGAAAGTGAAGGAATGGGGAAGAATAAGAGAAGTATAGAGTCTCCATGAATGGATTTATTTTGTAGAATCATAGAATCTTCTAGGTTGGAAGGGACCTTCAAGATCATCTTGTCCAACCATCAATCTAACTCTGAGAAAAATAAACACTCACACAACAAACAAAATGCAACACCGTCACTAAACCATGTCTCCCAGCACCATGTCAACCTGTCTTTTGAACACCTCCAGGGATGGTGCCTCAACCACCTCCCTGGGCAGCCCATTCCAATGTCTGATAACCCTTTCAGTGAAAATTTTTTTCCTAATACCCAGCCTGAACCTCCCCTGGCGTAACTTGAGGCCGTTTCCTCTAGTCCTGTTGCCCATGACTTGGGAGAAGAGACCGACCTCCACCTCTCTACACCCTCCTTTCAGCTATTTGTGGAAGAAGGTAAAAAAACTAAAAGGCTCAAGACCAGAAACCAGAGCTGAAGCTCTCCCTATCTCTCATCTGCTGTACTCTCTACTGGACCAGTGTCAGATCACTTCTTGCCTGTTCACCATCTGAGCGTACGTGGTTCCTGCCTAATGGCTCAGCTTCAGGAGGAGCGGTGTTGGAGCTCTCCAGGCATGTGTGCTCAGGGAGGGCTTAGCACCCTCAGCTCTTCTCTCCTATTTTGTGGGTAAGTGCCACAACAGTAATATGGGAAACCCAGGAGGCACAGTCACAGTCTATCCATTTGCAAAAAAATGGCAATAGAACCATTTAGAAAAACATCAATTTTGCAATGCGTGTGCAAGGAAATTAGGCCTTGGTTCAGCTTTCCTTTTTCCTGTAGCTGTTTGTTGTCCCTGCTGAGGACACCCCCCTGCCGTTAAGCACTTTCAGCCATGTGTTCATTGTCTAGAAACATAAGCTGTGCATAAAAACAGATTCTGAAATTACACCAGGTAAAACCAAAGTGAAATTCCCTGAAGGTATAGCATCAAATTCAGGAACGCACCGGAAGACCTGCCAGCATCTTTCATTTCTTTGACTTTTATGAAAATCAAAGTCTGAATCCAGAGCATTGAATTAGCATTAGAAATTCCTGAGGAAATCACAGTTCATTAATTTAATGTTTAACTATTCAGTGGAGTGAGACATTCCCTGTAAAGCAGGTTTGATTTAAACATTTCTGAGGATCAAGAACATACCTCAGCAACAGATAGATCCAATGAGTTTAATGCATCTTTTTTGTCTGATCTGATTCGTCTAACCTTAGCTTCCAGCCAAGCATCTTATTATATCTCAGTCTGCTGTACTGAAGGACACTCTATTATGAGATTTCTGTTCTCATGTCAGTACTTAGAAACCTACAAGCAGTCATCCCCTAATCTTCGTTGCATAAATCTTAGCCAGTGGAGCTCTTTGATTCTATCAGTGTAAAGAATGATTTTCAGTCTTTTCATCCTTCCCATGTGCATTCTCTGTGCTGTCTGCTGTTTAACAAAATCCTTCTTGAAAGGACTTTCTTGTTTTCACATCTGTGGTGTCTCACTAGTGCAATTTTCAGTGCAAAATTCACCCTTACTTGTTAACCAGTAAGAGGAAATATTTGGAGACACCATAGAACAGTAATAGAATGAACTCATCTTACTGTCCCTGCTGTGACCCCCAAGTCCTCTTTAGCCAGGGTGAACATGGCCAGCATTCCACTTCTTGGGGTCTTAGTGCCAGACTTGCTGTGGGGCATGTCATCTTCACGGCTTATGACTCTCCTACTTTTATATCATCTGTCAAACTTTTCAGTAGGTTGTTAATAAAAATGCTAAATAGTATCGTACTCTTTGGCTGACTGTATTTAGAGATCCATGTGTTAAGTTTTCAATTCAGGTTTCAAAAGTGCCCAATTAACGTGCATTTATTTTGTAATGTTTTAATTTCTAATGAAAATGTGGTCTGAAATTGTAGAAGCCTCTCTGTCTGCATCAGCACTATTACATTTTCAACCAAATTTATGACATCATTTAGAGAATATATCAAGTTAACTAGCATGACCTATTGTCAACAGATCCTTAGCAATGTGAAATAATCTTAATACCCATCCTTGCTTTGGCCATTCCTTAGACCTGAAAGCCCAGTAGGCCCACCAGATTGCCCACTTTACCTTTTTCAGATTTTCTTAGAGCAGTGGCTTCCTTTCAATTTTGTGAACTAGCTAACTGTTCCACGTTTTATTGAAAATCAGTGTTAAGGATCCAGAGAGATATTCAAACAGCATTTTAAAACTCTCTGATGCAAGCTATCCAGACCTGATGATTTAAAAATATCTGACTTCAATAGCTGCTTTTTAACATTTCTTTGAGTCACTGTCAGAATAGAAAATACACTATCATTGTCATTATCATTACTAGAAGATGCGCTGCCATCACAGTGTATTGACTGTTGTTCAACGCCCAAAAGAGATACAACTAGAAAATCTTGTCTTTTCTGCCATATTGCAGAAAGGCACAATTCCATAGACATCATCTATTATTTTAAAAAAAACACTCACTGCTTTACATACTCTTTTTTTCCAAATTTACTTTCAGAATCTCCTTTTTATCCTGAACTTTGCTGACCACATAGTTTTCCTTGTTCCTTTACCAGTTCCTATGGTTTTATGTCCTAATTTATATTCTTCAATATCTGTTGCTTCTTTTTGTCCTTTATGATATATGTAACGCATGTGATACATTAATTAATATTGTTATTATTACCATTATCTCATTTTACTGCCTAGATCTGATATTTAGCTGAGGTGAGTTCATTTTCAGCTGCAGAGTTCTGGTTTTTTAAACTTTATTTTTGTTCATGCTTTTCTGCTTGGATTTTTTTTACCTCCAATTGATACGGTCAAAGCTGTCCTCAGCTCTGTGACATTGTGACACTGCTCACATAAAGCACAGGGCTCACAGGCGCAGAGCACACACCAGCAAGTCACTTGAAGTTATATCTACATAGAGCAGAGCAGCATCACATAGTGTTATCTGAGCTTGCCCTGTAGTAGTATAAGACTGATTGTGTGGTGACTTGGAGCAACATCCCCTATGTTCACATTTTAATACTGAATGTTATCCCTTTTTTTAGGCAACAGCTGTGTTCTGAACAGCAACAACTGCAGTATCTCTTCAGCACTTGCTGTCAAATATTCTGTCAAAGTGTAAAACAAGCTGGCTCAGGTGCAATTAATTGCTTTGCAAAGAGGCAAATACTCCTGAATGAAAGTGTAACACTGAGGTTGCCTTTATTCTGGTGTCCTTTACCAGCTGCAGAGGCTCAAGAGAAAGCTCAGGCACACAGCTTGTGAGTACACAGCCATCACGTCACTCATTAATTATATACATTGTAATGGGATGGAACCAGCCGTTACTAGCTTGACCGTTAACATCCTCACTCCCCACTGCTGGGTCCCCAATGAGTCTGTGCTGACCGACCAGTCATCAACATATTGCTCTTTGAAAAGGGAGGACCCTTGGTCCTGCTGTGTTGCTATTTTCCTCCTCTTTTAGTTTTTTGGTTTGTTTATGGGTTTTTTTGTTTTGGTTTTTTTTGAATTCTGCTCGGATTTTTATAACTTGTCCTGTAAGTACCTTTTTTCCTGAGTATTGAATGATTTCTCTTCTTTGCTTTGAACTATTACTAATGAGTATCCTCCACAGTCTCACCTCTCTTTGTTTTGATTCCCTTATTTTGCATGGTTCAGTAACCTACGTGCTTTCTTGCTCACAGGGTAAGGTGAGAGCTCATCATTAACTTGTGTTAAGTGAAGCTGGGCTCTGGATCAGAAGGCAGCCTGCTCCCCTGTGCCTATGAGAGCTGAGACAATCTTCCTCAGCGCACAAAGAATCCAGTGTGCTCCCAGAGTTTCCCTCCCTGAGAAACTCAGCAAACCCCGCTTCAGCAAACAAAAGATACTCCCAATCTGCTGTTCAGCAGCGCCTGACCCTGGTGAGAGAGAGCAGATCACAGCTTCCTTGAGTTATGGGCTCCGTGACGAGCGAAATATCGTGACTCAGTGGCATCTCCCTGGAAAGAGGAGCTGGGAGTTGAAAGTCTACGAAAGCACTGTCCTCCCACCTCCCCACCCACGCACACACCGAGTGCCGCAGGCGGCTGCCTTAGCGCAGCCCAACCGCGCTGGGAAGCAAGTTGTATCAGCCCGATGGACCCCGCAGAGAACATCATCTTACTGTCTCCGTGCTCTAAGCCAGGCTCCACAGCGCAATCTTCCCAACTCCCATGGCTTTTGAACTCTCTGATCAGTTCCTCTTTAGCTGTCAAAAAGGCATCTAATATAGAATTCCTTTTGTGACAGAGGCAACGTTTTTGAATTGAGGATTATCTTCTATAGAATTTAGACATCTGAGGATATTTGGCAGAATGAGGCTGTCAGCACATATCACTCAGACTGAAGTTTCCCCTGATAACAGACCTTTTTGATTTCGCTTCATAGGTAAATATTTATAAAGCCCATCAGCTTGTCCTCAAGTCTTTGGTTTATGTCCTGCCTGTTAGGATATTGGCTTGTAAAGATTCACAAAGTGTTTGCTTCTGAACTGGCAGTGATTCAAGCACACAATATCATTTTGACATAGAATAACACTTTACCTCCCTCTTAGTACGCTCATCCTATCCTAGACAGGTAATAGGAGGAGACTTTAGCATTCCAGTCATGCAGGTCTTCTCACCAGGCTTCATTCTTCCCTGCAAGTCTGAATTTATGCTCATAAATACATTCCAGTTCCTGTTATTACACAGGTCACTAGCATTGGTGTATAGGAAATTAGCACATTTCTCTCCTCTTATACCTGGCTGCCCTGATTAATTTTGCTCTTGACATCTTGATTTTATGCCAAATTAGTGCTTATTTATCCCCTCCTCTCTTATTAATTGAATACCTTCCTAATTATCCTCCCTGTCTGCCCCCTTAAACAGTGAGTCGTAGGTTACCCAGAAAGTTCACTTGCATCTAAGTAGAGACTCGTCTTCCACAAAATCTCTCCTTCACAAAAATCCTCTATTTAACTCACTTTTTTCCTCCAGCAGTTCACTTCCACAGCCTTACACACTGCTTCTTGCAGAGTACAGCAAAATCTCATCCTACAATATGGTCTTTGCATCTTCAGCATCCCTCCGGGTTCTTGAGTCATCTGCAGTCTGTGCATCCATGATGCAATCTTAGAGTGCCTAAAGTTTGTATCAAACAGCAGTCAACCATGGGGTATTTATCTGCTTTCAACCATATTTCTCTGTCGAGATAAATTCTGTAGTTCTGTAGCCAAGCTACCCCTTGTATGTCTCTCTGTTTTCCATTCCTGTCCGGTCAGTTTTCTGCTAAACTAACGACACTTCCGAAATCTTAAACTCAAGTTTTCTGATTGTCTCTATTGACTGTGCTTGTCCTTATGTTCTTCAGTTTTCATACGCTGTAGGTCCCTTCTAACTTCAAGAAGAAATAAAACATGACCCATCCATTCATAGTTACTGATCCATCTCTGTCTACAACTTATGGGATGTAGAATGCCGTCTGGAAGGAAAATGTCTCTGCTTCTCAAGTTATCTTGTGAAATTTTCAGTTCCTTGCTCATTTCTCCTGTGCTTCTTTCCTCGGGGAGCAGAAGCTTCAGCACAAATTTCACTGAGGATTTGAAGGTTACATTCTGGCAATATTAACATACTTCAATGAGCTCCTTCTGTTAACTTGGGGCTCACTGCCCCATTCCACAACCCAGAGAAGCAACACACAGAAAATATGAGGGGCCAAAACCCCCTCGTTAGCAGTTGTCTCTTCCAAGCACTGACTGCTGTGCCTTCCCAAATAACCTTACCTGCTCCAGCTGTTTACAAGCCACTTATAATAGCCTGCTCTGTGAGGTAAGTCACACAAATCACTACAACCAGTTCTTCAGATGACAGGGAAAAGTGGAAAAATAATTATTTAACACAGATGTCTATAATTTCAGATTTCTTCCATCTCCTGTTAGGTACAGACTCTGCAGTTGTAGCTATGCAAAGGACCAATTCCACTTTGCTGTGCTCCCCTACCCCTGGGTATGTGGACTCTATCCTGCTGTGTTTCTGGGAGGAACCCAAAGCACGTGGACAAAAACACTACCCTCCATGCTGGACAGGTGCTGCTCCCCAGCATAAACACCACTTAATTACACTGTGCTTGTCAAGGTCATGTTTGCTTCTGGTGCCTTTGGTACCCACTCTCTTCTGATCACCTGACATGCTTCTGCCCAGAATTAGGTCAAATCTATATCACAGGACTTCATGCTTTATACACACCTAACATCTCCCAGTACATGTTTGTGTGTCCTGGTTTGAGGTTTTGTTCTACCTCTAACCGTGGCATTGTGTCAAAGCACTTTCTATTTGAGAAAAGTAAAATGATATGGAGTTCTTGTTTTGGATTAACCCAATGAGAAAGAAAAGAAAAAAAAGCCCACCTCAACAACAACAGGGAGGAAAAAGGAAAAAAGAAGAAAAAAACCCACCAAACAAATCCAAAGGGGATTAATTGATATTTATAGAGGTGCATGTTGTTTCCTTGGAAACCACCACTGCTCCTCTTCAATTCAATCTTCATTAAACACCTTTCTCTTTCTGAAAAGAAATTGCTCCTAATCAACATTATGGGATTTTATTTTCTCTCAAGTTTTTTTTTTTTTTCCAAAATTCCTAAAGTTGGATGGAGAAAGACTTTGTAAAGATGCTGAAGGAGCTGCCCGTCAGTGTTTTCTTTTTAATGTTTTTATATTTCAGGTGCATTAAGTTAATGATTTCTATTTCTAGATATAAAAATTGAGCGAAGAAGCCCCTGCTTATTAAAAACAACAGACAAATGCCAAGGAACCTTAAAATGCTGATAAGAGTGAATGTGGAATATCTAAACTAAAGAATGCGGAATATCTAAACTTTATAACTGGTGAATCTGCTGAATTCTTATCTTGTTCATAAAACATCCAGCCAGGCATTCCAGAGTGATGGAAGCTTTTATGTAGCCTTAGTGTTGGGTCAACACAGAAGGCATAAATTCACAGTACATTTTTGTTTTATATATAGGTATTTGGGGAGGTGTCATTTCTGGATTCTCCCATTATAACCACCAGCAGTTATTTAGTTGTTTAGTTATTTAGTTATAGGCAGGTGAAAGTAGAGGTGAGAAGTCTTTGCTCCAGATGACAATCAGATATTCAGGCAAGTAGTTTTGTTGACTTGGCTGGGAAAAGCTTGCTTTGTTTTCCTAGAAAATTACCGTCTTGGAACCATCATCTTCTGCTTGGTATGCACAGCGAGCACAGAAAGCGTGAGCCCAGGCGTGCGAGCATTAGCAGCTGTACAGCACAAAGGAGCAGGTCTGGCTGTGCTGGAGACAGGGATTATGACAGAGATTACCCTGTGTAGTGGCTGGAGACAACGCACCAGCTCACCTTCCAGAGAGAGGTTAAGCAGCTGATCCTAAGAGCAATCCTCTTTATATGAAGAATGCCATCAGTCACTGCTATAGTATAAAATAAACATGCAGGGATGCTGCCCACGAAATAACCTCCCTAATAACCCTCCTAATAACCATCTATTTCTTGGCTTGGTGGAATGAAATTGAATAGCTCTGCGTTAACATTTCTAACAGTTTAGAAGCTCCATCTTTTGATATCTGTACCCTTGTTTAGGACACCCAAAAGTATTCCCTCAGAAATCAGCTCCTGCCACAAGAAGAATTGGGAGATGTGAGAGACCTGTCATTCTGCTAGAAGAAGAATGATTCTTCCCCCCTTCTTCATTTAAGAGGCCTTTTTATTTTTTTAGGAGTCACTTAATCACAGGAGATTAAATATATGCCATAGCAGTAGCACTGTTCCAGGGATTCAATGAAAGCAGACTGATTAAATCCTATCAAGGACAGAATTGTCATCAGCGCTGTGTCTTGAGATGATGAACTTGACACTGAAGTAGCATCCTAACTCCTCTGTTAGATTCTTAGGCTTCTTTTGGTTGTTACCAAAATTAATGACAGCCAGCCCACCACATGTCCATGGTAGGCATATTACATGAATTTGAAATCCTGCCCTTTTCTGGGTCTTAGCCATCAAGTACTAAATTACAAGAAGAATATTCTTCTGTTTTTACCACTCTGAACCATTTTCTAGAGTATGGCATTACTATTGTTTCTTTAAAAGCATGGACAAAATGAATGAGAAGTCCTGTCTTTCAAAAAGTCATGGAAAGCAAAAACTCCATTACTCCTTCATCTTTTCTTAGGTTTGAACGTCAACAGGAGTCTGAAGGACCCAATTCACCGCTCTTGTCTGCTTGATATAATGAAAAATCTCATCTCTCACCTGCCTGGAGAATGACATAGCATTTAAGTTACAGTTCCAGATGCTGAGTAAATAAAATCTTTTTGTGTTGAGCTCTTTTGAAACCACTAATTGTGTTTCTTTGTTTTGCTTTTTGAACACTTTTAGAAAAAAACATACACCTGGACTCTGCTCAAAGTGTCTTGTTGCAAACACCTTTAATCATGAACGAAACATATTTTCTTGAGTTCTCAATTCCAGGCATCATATGGGTGACAAGTGCATTCTGAATCATATCAACTGTATACAGCAGAAATTTGTCATATGCGCTATTTCTGACCACGAGTAACAGCCATCCATGTCAGCTAACAGATATAATGAAATGCACTTGCTTTGCATTGCTGTTTTTACTCCAAACTTCAAGTGATGTTGTCGCCAACCTTCCTGGCTGCTGTGATGCCATTTTTAGCATGTTACAGGGTTTTACTTAACAGCCACTTTCCATTTCTGTGTTTGCATCTGAAGCTGGCCAACACATTTGACTCCTGGCCTTCCCTTTATTTTTCAGTGCCTGTTGGTCCTGCTCATGTGTAGAATTCTACCAGTATGTTTTTCTGTAAACATTCCTCAGGGTAGTAATATTTTAATCCCCATAGCAAACAACCATTCTCCACTGACAGCTTCAATTTCCAGAAACACTGAGGCTACATTTCTTTTCAGCTAGGTGATGAGATCATCCCTAGAAAAAATAATGCATTAGCCTGTTCTAAGTGTGCCTTGTTTCCAGACCTATTTCCCAGCCTGCATTAAGGAGGTCATCCAGGGGAATTACGCACTTTTCGTATATGTTTCTCTGGGGAGCTGGAAAAACAAGGACAGTCTGTCTGTAAAACCCTGTTTTTCTGATGCTGCGTAACAGAAGTCATTCTGGTGAGCCACTGAAATTAATGCCTGCGACGAGCGAGGGAAGCAAGCGGTCGACTCAATATGAGTGGTAAAGCAAGCTTCAACTTTATTACGGCGCAATCACACTTTTATACTGTTACAGCTAATTGTGTCTGCTAGTTACTTGTTTATTTGCTAAATTCTAAGGATTACATTATCATACTCCTCCTACTTGCAGTTTGAGGCACAGGGTTCCTCCTTGTTCTCAGACCAGGTGTTTTTCCCTCAAAGTCATTTATTTCTTATCTTCAAGGACAGGACGTCCTTGCCAGCCTTGCAGAACTTCTTTGTCAGGATGTTTTGCCATGTCTCTGAGGCCTACTCTGGCTAACTCATGACAACTGAGCCTCACATAAGTTTTCCAGTGAACTGTGCCCGAGATCCTGCAACCATTCCCCAACAAACGCCAATCTCTTCAACCTGGCAGTTGACCACAGGCCATTGCCTGCCTTTGGACCAAGGATGTTTATACAGTTTTTGATCAGACCAATATGTATTTTTTATCTTGCAAGTGGTAACTTGCGAAATTGAGTACTACACCAAGTTATTTCAAGTGTGCCTTTTTCATATTGGGCCTTCTTACTCCCATTTTCAGTTCTCAGCACCGCTTTGAAGTTAATTCTACAAGATATTAAACATCCACCATTATAAGCCAGTGAAGCGGAAGCCCGTGTCTCCCAGAAGAAAAGTACCACATCCTACTGCTGTGAGTTACTCTGCTTCGATGAGGGCTGTAGGCTGAAAGTACTCATTCCTTTTCCAGTTCCTTTGAGATTTTAGTTGTCTTTTTGGTCCAGTACACTTTGTTAATTTAGTACAGTGGCCATCGTTATTGACTCTCATAAATTTGGAATGAACCTTCCAAACATGGCCAGAAAATGTTGAAGACGTTCTGCAACTGTGAAGTATTCAAAAACTTTTATTTTTCATTTTCCTGAAGGTACATCTTTTGCATCTGGGCAGTGCCTCGAGTAAATAACTAGACTTTCAAAGGACATCACACTTTGTTAGCTTTAAATTTGTAACAGAGCAGACCTATCACAGTCTCCTCTGGGCTTTACAAACATTCCTGTGAGTGCCTCCTGAACTAACCTCTCATCCATGCATGAGGTAACACTATTTGCTCTCTTCCTGCTGTCACTGACCCTTTGTTCTTCCAAACACGGCAGATACAATGACTTCTCTAACAGGCAATACTTCTCTTAAAGTACCAGTAAAAGTGGTTCATGATTTTGCTTTTACTCTTCACATTGCAAAAGGGTAGCAGGGTTCACAGGCAGGTCTGGTATTTTTTTCTTTCAGCTGAGGGGACCCAACTGCTCCTGTATAAATCATGTCTGTTTTTTTGCAGCTGACTCTATCCTCATTTTTCTATCTGAAACTCTTTGAATTCATATTAGCTAATCAAATATTAATTTGGCCAGAGAGAGAGGAAGTAAGCACAAGGGTGGCCACAGCAGCATGGCTGTCATTGCACCTTCTCACTTCCAGTTCCCTGCCACAGTCAGGTAACTCCCTGATGTAAAATAAAATAACCAAAGACTGCAATGCAGATCGCTTTGGTCCTCGGGGAATGCCACAGTCTCCTCTCAGGAGAATAATAGGCTCTACTGTCACTGTAAGCTAAGCCTGACTTGAGCTGAATTCCCTCAGCCTCTCCTGCTCTTCAGCGGGTAGAGTGGGCCTGTCTGGCCCTTTCCCAAAACAGTTTGTAGCTTTGTGATATGGGGACTCATACAGAAAATGTAGATTTCATTCCCTTCAGGCAGAAGACAGTTTGGGACCACAGTCTCTCCAATCATAGAAAAATGCTACAGACATTAAACCATTGGATGAGAGCAGCAAGTGATTAACAACATATAGAGCCTTATTCAAAACTTGTGGCAATTTCTGAGGATGCCTAATGCATCGGGGGTCTGAAGAAATATATGTGGAATTGTACCCTGCTCCTGTACCTCAGGAGAGCTTAGATGAAAGTTACGTCCCAGCTGCCATCCATGCTGAGGCAGTTTGAGGTGCGTGAGATACAGTGGTGTTGGAAACTTAGCTCTCAGAGTACCAGGATGCTTCCAAGGCTGGGCAGCAACTGAGTATGTGTTCTGAGTATTCGGATTTTGAAATTAAGCATGTAAAAGAGGTGACAGCTCTAGCTTAATGCCTAATCCTCAGGGATCTATCCTGGTCCTATAAGAAGATATGATCTATTTTTGTCACTGGACATGGAGAAAGTCTCTTTCAGAAAATGCAATTTCATTGAAATGTAAATATATCCACATATTGATTTTGATGAAATTTTATGTGAGAGTTCTGGTTTTTCAGTTCTATATGACATTCATGTAAATATTATTTTATTAATATATTTATAATCTATTTAACTGTTTTAGTGTTAGTGAAAGGAACTGTTTCAAGATCATCACAGAAAACTGAGTATTTCCAAACTGACATTTTATGGAATTAAAATAAAGTTCAAAATGTCAGAAACTCTCATGGAAAAAGAATTTTGTTTGTTTTCTGACACGTGTAATTGCTTTCTGTCAGATGTAATTGAAATCTTTCTAGAGAGATTATCTCCGTACAGCACTGAATCCTTTTTTTTAGGAATTAAAGTTCATAAAATGTGATTCCTGTGGTAATGCATTGCCACTGTTTTGAGGAGAACTACATTTCTCTAGAAGATAAAAGAAAAGTATAAGAAGGAAAATTACTTAATTTGAAATATTTGATTGTGTTCTTTAAGAAGAAAAAAGCTGTCTTATCAAATTGTCCATTACTATTGCTACTTATAGTTTAAAACGAATGTGTGAAGACAATGATTTCAACACAAGGAAAAATAATTGTGACCTTTTCAAATGCTTCTAGACCAATTGAAGAAAATCTTTTACAGACCAACTCATTCTGCAACTTTTATATTTAATAGAATAAAATACCAGAGTTTATCTGGAATGCAGCAGCATTTGGGATTGTTAGCTGGAGTCTTCCCTGTTTGATCTTTCTGCAGGCAGTCAGAACCTGTACATTTAATGTGGTGTAGGGATGTGGTATTTCTGTGTAGACACACTGTGCAGCACTGCAAGTACAGCCCCCCTCATGATTGCAAATGCATTACCTGAGCTTCACATGTAATTAATTTTACTTTTATAGGTTGTATAGGAAAGGGTTGGACTCTGTGTCTAAGTCCACATAAAAAAAAATGGCAAAGTATTGCTAATAAAAAAATCCAAATTAGGAGATTCCAGAAGTGTGTTTGTCATGTAATTTTAAATGTCTTTTTTATGTATATTCCTTTGGATTCAAATATATGGATATTTTCCATAATTTAGGTGTAGAAAACACAGTTTTAGCCTATATTGTAAGTATAGTGACTGTATTTGGCAGACATATCAGGGAGAAATCATTCTTCTGTCTTTTTTGTGTCCTCCCTTCACTTTTCTCTCTGGACACCCTGTTTTAGGGTACTAGAAGGGTCACCAGAGGAGCAGAGGGTGGTGCTCAAATGGTTCTGCTCTCCCCCCTCCCAGTCTATTCTTGACAGTTTGGTGCTGACAGAGAGAGAAAAGGACTTCTGTGGATTTATCCTTTCTGCGGGCCTTGGAGGTTATGAAGAACCTCTACAGCTGCAGAGGGAGCAAGGGGAACCAGCAGGGGATGTGCCTTTGGGTTGGAGAAAGTGTGGGACAGACAAGCACTCTGGAAAATCAAAAACATTAGGTGTTTTAAGACAGAAGCCAGTTCAGCTGATCCTAGTTGTTCCTAATAGATTTACTGCCATAATCCAATAGGACACTGAAACATCCTTGTAAACTTAATCAACTGCATGTCCATGGTTGAAAGCAGTGGACCCTGGTGACATTATTGATGGATGTGCCCCACCTCACCCAGAGGATGTCGGAAAGAATCAGGACCGCAAAATTCTCCCTGGACAGGAGGCAAACAACTTGCTTTGACATTCTCCTTGGGAGGCTTTTGCTGCCCAATTTTAAAAACAAAATAATACAACATGAAGGCACAGGGAATAATTTAAACTCACTTTGACCTATCTATTAAAAACACTAGGATCTGAAAAAGTGAGGCTTGTGTTCTCTTGCCTATTATTTTTGTATCTGTGTCAAGAATAACTTGCAAGCATTTATCTTGTGTTTCCTCAGTCTGTTAGTGAAAACAGCATTTGTTATTCTCTTTTTGTTCAGAGCAATCTTATTAAGTTGAGATCCATTGCCCTATGGGAAATGAGTGAAATTATCTTCAAGACTCTGTATCCACACGCTCTGCAAGATCCCACCACAAATTCCTGTGGTTAAATAATTTCAACTGATGTATTGGGTCCTGGAGTATCAAAATGTTTGTTGTCACACTTCCTGGCTTTGTCCTTCAATTTAGATGTGCTTTTTTATTAAATAGTCATGCTGTTTACCTCTTGAAAAGACTTCATTAATTCAAAAAAAGAAGAATCAAGCCAAGTAGAAATAGCACTTCAGTTTTGACTATCCAAAGCATTAGGAAATAACAGAAGAAAATCAATCCCCAGCAGCAAGATTGGATTTTGAAAGGAAAAGGGAGGGGAGAGGAGAAAGGAATGCAGCTTCTGAAACCATTAAGGAAGCTAAATGTGTAGCTCAGAGGGAAGGGGTCTTATGTGTTTATTTTAATCTTTCATTTTGGGAGAAAAAAGAGTTAAAATGAATGTGTTGCTAATGGCAATGACTGGACTGACCAAACTGGAAACCTGAACTCTCTATTCAATTGCAGGCAAGACATGACACGGATAACAGTCGGGCAGTATTTTTATGCCCCTTTAGTGAATTTTAGCTCTGAGCAGACAGAACAGTCCTGTGCTCTGGACCTGATGCTGTACCTGGAGGCTGCTTCACCCTAAGGCAGTGGAATGCAGTGCAGCCATCAACACTGGGCAAAACTGCAGCGACCCTTGAACCACAGCAGTACAGACATGGAGATATGAGTGTGGAGTTACAACTTCAGTCATCTTTCTGTAGCATTATCCTGCTGGAACCGTTAGCAACCACACAGTGATGCTCCTTTAATAATGCTCATCTAATAGAACTTAAACCTCATCCTATTGAGCCCTGTCTCCTGCAAGTACTGCAGAGAGTCTCTTCTCTGGAGTAATCACTACTAGTGGTTAATAATCACACAGAGGCTGAATACATAGGAGCAGGTAGATTTTTTAGAGATATTAGCCTTCAACCAGCTAGTAGTAGATGGAAGCCTCATGGCAAGAGAAAATGCATGCAAGAAGCAGGGGTTCCAGTCACAATTTTTGCAGTCATTTTGCTTCTTGCTAAAACTGCCAAAGAGGATCAATTTTGGATTTCAGCTGGGTCAATAATACCTCACTCCTGAGTTCTGGACTGCAGTGCATACCAGTGGTCCTCAGAATAGATTCAGTCATTGCACGTTTGTAATTCACTGAAATTGATAATTAAAAAATGTAAGTCTGAAAGAAAATTTCTATCATTCCCCCTGGGGTAACTATAGCTATTTTTGGCCTTTCCTTAATGCTAAAGCATCTGATGTACTGAGGAAGCTGTTCACAGTTGGCTAGTACAGAAATATTGGCTTGTGCCCAACAGGCTTCTCTCTTGCAAATAATTGCATTTTGCTGGTCCCGTATCTTATATTTGCTTCTATGTGATGGTCAGATTAGCTAGTAGCCCAGATTTAGGAACAAGTCTATAAAGCCTGGTAGCTGCTTTGCTCTTGGATTATCTGCTGATTGAGGTATAGTAACAGGTCATCTGTATTATCAGGAAATGTGAAACTGCAGTTCCAGACCATTCTGTTTTATGAGAAACCTTTTATGGTTGCTACTCAAAGTATATAGTTATCCAACTTTGGTTTTTCAAATTTAGCCTTTGGTAATTTCTTTTCTGATATAAATAGTATGATAGTAGAACATTACTCTGTGCTAAGACAGCAATAAAAGCAAATCTAGTTTTTACAAAATGCTGAATTAAAAATAAACTGCAGTGATAAATAAGATGGACATATTGACTTGTGTTTTGGGAGGTTTGCTTGTTGTAAATGATGCAAACAAATCAAGGGTAATTTGCAGGCACCGTGTTTTGCAAATTGAGAATTGGCAATGATATAGGAAGACCTCACCACTGTTGACACTAGCAATGCTGACAGTGTATGTCATGTTGCATAAGAGTGGACTGTACCATAGACGCACCTACAGAGATCATTCTCCACAGGAACTTCTAGCCATCTGGAAGTTGGATGTGACTGGAACATGGATATGTCAACTGCTGGACGTTATTGTCTGTGGACTTTGCAGTATTAGCCCTCACTGGGCAAAGAATTTACACCTGCTTACAGGGTAAGCCCCCCAGAAAGGCATAAACAGAAGTCCCATTACCTCTTTCCAAGCATCCTTCCATGCTGTGAATTCCCTCTGTGTGATAAGAGGGGGATCATGGTATGAGAAACAGTGAAAGTCAGACGTGGCAGCTGAGGACTCAGAACGAGAGAAATCATTAGCAGAAGGCATAAAGGTAGAAGGTGTAAAGATTTATCTAGCGTCTAGGAAAACGGGCATCATGATGGAAAAATTCCCATCTGGTCTTATGTGCCTGTGCAGTTTTCCAGGTATTTGTGGAGATCTGACCAAATATTTCCAGCTTTTTAATGGAGTGGTTGTAGAGATATAATTTCTTGCTTTATATTGTCTTATCTCCTCCATGGGCCATAGTTTTCCTTTGGTCCTGTGTATGTCCAGTCCGCTAGACAGCACTAGAGGGAGAGACTCACAACATGCACCTATGGATCTGGGTAGTTTCAGGCTGATCCCTCAGAGCGGGTCTGGAAGATTTACTCCCTAATATATCCAAACTGTGTCAGTTGTCAGAAGGGTTTCCACTTGAAGCTCTGAAAAATTTCTAATGAGGCAAAGACCTTGAAATCAGATATGTGAAGCTAGTAAATGATAGCAGAGGCCACCACATGTTCTGGTAGAGAAAATATGTGTTTTCCAGCTTGGAACAGGCTCAGGAACTGAGCTGAGCCCATGCTTTTTAACAAGGATGCTGGAAATATCGTTGCAACATGAAAAGAAAGTCAAAATGCCTTGGCGCAGGTCGACACTGGTTCCTGACACTGAACGCACTGGGGAAGTATTTCAGAGCAGGAGGACCTGACTGCTACCTGTGACATTTGTTTTACCTCAAGGGGATTAGATGAGTTCCAGAAAGAGAACAGTGACTCCACAGTGCCTCTGTGCATCCTAGCAACTGTAAAACTAAATGAAGTAAGGCTTGAAATTCTTCCAAAGTATGTGACAATCCAGATAATGCCAAGAACTGGTATATATTAAATGCTGTTGTGCAAATTTGAGTTTCTGCACAAAATAGCAGTATGATATAGATCTATAACTGTTGATTATGTATGTATTCAGATTATAAGGATGTCTTCTCTTGAAATACTTTGAAATCAGTAGTAATGCCATTACTTGCAACTGGAACTATATATCTATTGGATCAGGCTGGGTTCATACATGGAGTCCACCATCTAAGTGAACCTTATATCAATTACTTTCTCATAATAAGGGTGTTCACCTTTTATCTGAGTGTGAGATAATTTGGAGCTTTGTGTCCATATGCTAATGTGTGAATTATTCAGCACTTTAAAGGAACTTGTACTGTGTCACCATTTGCACAATCCCTTATCAATGTGTCCTCAAAGCAGCACAGCTTTCCTTTCATAGGAAAACAGGACTTTCAGAGGCTCCCTGGTACTAAGCAGGCTTAGCTCTACCTGTCATTCCCCACAGACTTTCTTCCTGACATGGAAAGATGCTCATTTGTCACCATGTACCTCAGCCAGTGATTTGTGCTGCCTGAGCTCAAACAGCCAAATCATATTGCTTTTCCTGTCACTGAATGAAAAAGAAACACAGGCTTTAGATGTAAAGAGATTTAGATGCAAAGTGGGTGTTCATGCTCAGTAGCTGTCAGTGAAGCCAAAGCTCGAGGTGCTGTTACCCACCACCCCTCAGAGGAGGCTCTGTCCTAACCTGACGTACAACGACGTGGACACCTACCCTGCAGGACAGCTGGTGTCTTCACCACATTGCGTGGTGATGAGAATATGATGGGATTCATTATCGGCTGGGCAACGAGGACCAAACACCCTGGGACTATGTTCTGAGCACAGCCCTTCAGTGGTGCCATGCCACCCTCGCTCCACAGCTTTTGATGGCACTGCTGCATAGGGCTGTCACATGCAATCAAGCTGTTATGGCTCAGCTTTGACCGAACAGTCGTACGTGCTCAGCACTTAGCAAATGCACAGAAAAACATATTAGCTTACATCACAGTGAAAATGTTTTGTGCTAAAACTCAAATATTACTGTTATCTCTCTGAGCACGGAGGTAGTCAAATGGGCTGGAATCATACCTTTATTTTGCTGGGTAGTCTCATCCTTCATCCGTATGTATACGTGCGAAGTTAAATGCAGGACCTCTCGCAACAAACTACTTACTGCAAAGGAGTAAACTCTTCACTGAATTTCACTGAATTTTTTAGAGTTGGAAGGGACCATAGAGATCATCTAGTCCAACTCCCCTGCTGAAGCAGGATTGCCCAGAACTAGAGCATGTTACTCAGGACTGCATCCAGGCGGGTCTTGAAAATCTCCAAAGAAGGGGACTCCACAGCCTCCCTGGGCAGCCTGTTCCAGGGCTCTGTCACCCTCACTGTGAAGAAGTTTTTTCTCACGTTTGAGTGGAACCTCCTATGTTCCAACTTGTGCCCGTTACCCCTCGTCCTCTCACTGGCAACCGCTGAAAAGAGTCTGGCTCCCTCCTCCTTCAACATAGCCAATTCAAGATTTCATTTGCTCAGCCCTGCCACAAACCATCAGGTACAGGGAATACCCTGCAGGGCTCAGGGCAGGCAAAACAACCTGTCCCCTGCAAACAGTCCTCTGAGCATTTCTGCCTACCCGCTCACAAAAAAACACTAGAAATAAAAACATGAACTCTATTTTCTCTGGATACCATCTGAGGCTTTTTCAGGTACGTGAAGGTATAATGCGATCACTCTTTGCTGAAACCGCAGCTAAATCTGCCAAAGCTGAGCAGCAAATCACTCTTTTTTCACTGGTGAAACTCACAATAAATCAAATGCTGACCAGGCCATTGACTTCATGTGTGAGAATATGAAAGTGCCATCAATTAAACACCCAATAGGACTTAAAAAATATCCCTCTCTTTGTGAGTCAGGCTCCATCCAGTCATTCAGAAGTAGATTGTGTTTGTGTACTGTGTATCTCAATTGACTCCTTACCTCATGCTCCAGTTCTGACAGCATTTTCCACTGCATGATCTGATATTATGTAATTTCCAAGAACCCCTGCAGGGGGAACAGAGATATCTGATGTCCCCTGCCTGCACTCAAATGTGAATTTACATTTTACAAGCCATAGCAGCTCATAATCCCTCAGTGTCCTTTGTAATGCCAGGTTGTCTCCCCAGGTTGTGCTAATGTGCGCTAATGAGGAACCGGCAATAGGTATTTGGAAAGCAGATAAGCGTAGAGCATGTCCTTCAAGTTCTTTCAGAATATGCTATAAAAAAGACCAAATAATTGTTTTGCTTGGTTGTGATGCTGTGTTTTAAGTCAGCTCCTCCTGCTTTCTCAGGCACGAGCAGCTGAGCTGGTGGGTTCAGGAGATGGTTTCTGGGTAGGGTGTGAAGGCAGCAGGGGAAGCCTCCGGTCAGTCACCAGGGTGCAGCAGTGTGGGGAAGATTTCAGATTGTTTCTAGGGTGGTGGTGAAGGAAGTGTGGTTGTAGGGGGTAATTAGTAGATGTGTTGCATTGTGTTAGTGATGGAGGTGGGGTTATTTGGTTGAGCTCAGCCTTCTGCTGTCTCAAACAACAAATCGCACCTCTAGATATTGTGTTAAGGAAAAGCATCCATAGGCAGTCCTGGGTAGGGGCAGTCTGTACCCTTGCTTTTGTTGAAACCTATATTATTTGGGGCAGAAATCTGTGAAGGAGAAACTTTTGGGACCTTTCAAGCTTCTGTTCCCAGGACTATGCCCGTGCTTTATGTTACATGCACACCAAGGGAAAAAAAAAGTGAGTTTTCTGACCACAGGTCTTACTTGAAACAGTCTGACAGTCATTTAGGGTGAAAGGAGGGAATTTACTGTTTTGTGGGTCTGGCCCACAAAATTTCTGGCTCTTGATTTCTCTGAGGGGAAAGACCCGGAAATATCTTTTCTTCTGTGTAGACTGTGTTTGTGCTGATAAAACCAAGTCCTCTTTCTCTTTCACTTGGTTAGGTCAGTCTTTGAAATTCAGTCCTAGATGATAAACTGTCTTCATTCTTCCTTGATTGTTTCCTCACTCCAGTTTGCAGCCCCTAACCACGTGCAGTTTATTTCATTTCCCAAAAGTCACATGTTTTTTTCCCCCATATTATTATCCTCTTAATTGTTTGATCTTGCAATCACTGAAGCTACTGGAAATGTTCCCACTAGGGACAGAGTAAGAGCCCAGAGATCCCAATAACCAGGCACAAACGAATGAATGCCACAGACCTCACTATTGCTTTGCTGAGAAAGGCAATGCAGCGTTCAAAAATGTCCACTGCTTAACTTGCGTGTTTAAAGTCCATTGAATTCACTTGGAGCAGATAAGAAAATGTCATGAACTTTCCTGGGGGAGGGAAAGTGGTGAGATTGATTTGACATAAAAGACCAGCTATCATTATTAATTCATAATTTGGTAGATCTCAGGCATTTTAAGTGAATGAATTAATTCTGTATTACAGAGTGTCCGTTTCAGAACATAGGTTTAAAAAATAGCATTTTAATTTTCTTTCTTTTCATTTAAAAAAAAAACCTTCATGAAATCTTCTTTTTGAGTATTACTAGTTGTGCTGCTCTAGAAATTTCATTTTTCATTTAGGTGCTGTAAGTCATCACAATTTGCAATGCCAACAGAGTTGGCTGGAACTGGTAATAATGTGAACCTTAGGAAAGTTACAGAAATGTGCATAACAACTGTGGACAGCTGCAGAGCTTGGAACTGCTCCCCACCCAGATGAACGGTCATGGTCTCTATTATTTCATATGTTCTGTTTGTCTGCTACAAGAACAGAAGGGTCTGTGCCCTGGCAAAAAGATTACTATAGAGGGTGCAAGCTTCAAAGCTAATCCAGAGTTCTTGGATGTAATATATGAATCAAATGACGTTTACTTTGAGTTTTGTCTCATGAAACAAAACATTCCTTTAGATTTGGAGTGTAAGGAAAAAAACACCGTGCCTAATGTTCTTGGGAAATGTTAACATTTTGAAGTTTCTGAGCCTGAACTTTCTCCCCTTTGTCAAAATTGATTCCATAACCATCCCTGCAGTGTGCTGCCCTAGAAACAAAATGCAACATGATTAATGCAGTGAATTTCCAGAACGTGCTTACACAGCTTATTGAAAAACACTGCTCTGGCAAACATTGAACACAGCACTGGAGAAACAGATTTTCCATAACTGACCAGGGCACTGGTTTTGGCTACTGACTGGGACCCTGCAGGAGGGCTAGAAAAGCATTAACTTCCCAAATACCAGGAGCTGGGTGACTAACTGGGGACTAGTTCTGAATTTGTTACAAATCCTGATTGTTAAGGTGGCTCAAAAGCATCACCAGACAGTGACTGCAGGCTACTGCTGCTCTTAAACTTGCCATCAGCAGCTGAGTGATAATTTGCAGGTGCAGTCTCCCTGCTGAGACACAGAAAGCTGCTGAAACCACTGAGCAGGTGTCAGTGTTGGCATCAAATCTAGCACTCGTAGCTTTATTCTCGAGACCAGCAAACAGTGCCTAACAGGGCTACAGAAGCTGCTCTTTTAATCATGCTTTCCTTTGAGCCAGGAAGATTTGTGAGCATCTGCACATCTCACTGTAAGCATGACCATGTAGGTAGCTATTTATTCAGAAATTTTAAAGTGTTGTCTCTCATCTGGGCATGAATGACAAAAATATATTTAAATGTGACTTTAATCTGGCCACTGGGGGTATTTCATTTGGAAAGGAATGAAGGAATGGATTCCTAAATAGCTGCTACACATTTCTGAGGTTGAGATGAGTTTGAGACTCCTTCAGCTGTAATGGGAGCTTTCAGCCTTTAACTCACATGTAGACATCTCCATTTCATCTGGAGTAATCTAGGTAGACTAACCGGAGTCTACATCTGAAGCTGAATCTCATTCAGGCTACTGGCTAACCAAGTGAAAAGAGACTTCAGAGCTTCAGTTTCTCCAAGTTAGAAAAATGGGGGAATCTTTCTCAGCATTTTTAATGGTAAGACATTTTATTAACATCTAGAAAACTAGGATCATACAATAATTAAATGAAAATGCAGTCTTTAAGTAACAAGATCTCTACCATTCATTCCATTTTTTTTGTCAAACTAAACTGAACATTTAAAAAGTAATCTAGTGTAAGTGTGTAAGAGGAAGAGAGATGAGGGCTCCAATTTCAAAAATTCTTTCTAATTTATACAGAGGCATAAAAGGTACCCTTCAATGTGTTTTGCAATAAAAATAAAAACAGGACTCATGAAAAAAAAAAGGGCAAAAAAAGGAAAGCCAGCTCCCATTTCTGACTGGAACATTGTCTTCCTAGATGTTTCCAATTGCAAGAACATGAGATTAATGGTGAAACCCAGGATTACTCAAATTCCGTGTTTTTCTGTTGTTTCAGACAGATACACTGTATTTCTTAAATTATGATCAAAGAAACAGATGTCCTGATGCAACAAGTTTTTGATCTCTTTTTTTTTTTTTTTCAAATGGTAACATTTCTGCTTACCCTTTTAAGTGATTGATTGTACTGAAGTTTTTCTTGGGCATCCTTCCTTGACTATATGCAACTACTTTACACTGATTTTTATGTGTTAATTTAACATTTAAATTACTCATGCCTGCCTTTGTTTCCTGAATGAGCTGACTCCTTACCCTTTTGTATTCAGAATGACCACTTTGGTATGTACTGTGGCATAGCCAAAGTATGAAGGTCCAATGTCAACTTTTTATTTCACTTGGCTTGTTTTAGTAGTTTCTATATGGATTAAGAAGTTAAAAAGAAACACATAATTACAAATATTATGCAATACATAGACTACATAATATAGTACATCATGCAGTAAAGTTTCAAAGTCTTGTTAACAGTGTTAAAATTATAACAATTCATTTTAGATTACATAGTTTTAATACTCAATTTCTTTTTAACCAGCCCTGGAACAGTGTTAGTTACTTGCTGGCAGCTTCTCCTTTCAGGTTGCTCTTCTCTCTTCTTCCTTTCTTAGCCAATTTTCCTAAAAATTACATCCAAAGATACTTTTTTGGTTCCATGTCCATTAAGAGTTTTGTTTGTGATAATTCTATGGTTTTGCATCAAATCTAGTTCATCAAAAGATTCTGACAATCTTTGGTTTTGTATATGTTTTTGAATGATTTGTTCACATTCCCTTCAAAATGAAAGGAACATTTAGAATTTAGGGCTTACAATCATGTGCAAAGTTAAATAATACTACGCTAGTTTTCCCTTTCCTTTCATTCTTTAATGATGCCTTTCAGCTGACCGTCTCTGATTCAAAGCTAGCTTGCTGCAAACTTAGTCTTAATATATTCAACAGAATCAAAAACCTTGCTTTAGTTTCTCATTGCATTGCTGGTCTGCCTCAAAATTGGGATACTTCCCATAATGGGTCTAATTTCTAGTAGATGAAGGAAGTTTGCCAGTTAGTGGGTGTGTTGTTTGGGTTACATTAGTCTATACATTTTGATTTCTTTTATTATTTTTTTAAGATCCAACACAAAGTCTGAGGCTTTGCTATTCAAATAGTAACTGCTGCTGTATTTGAAGATGTGAGTACGTCTATTTTTTATATAGAGACACTGACCTTACATATTTTGGAGTTTTGCCAGTTATTAAGACTGCTTAAAGCCATAGCCATTTAGGGCCATTGGGATTGTGTGGTTACCTGTTGAAACTTTTCAGTAAACTATTTCAGGAGCCAAAGGAAACACTGCAGTCATAATAAACTGAAGATAAACCCTGTGACTTTTGGCAGTGTTGTGGATATTGGTGCTGCAATGAGACAAGTACAATTGAATACTCTAAAGAGGAAATAATTGATCCGGAAGGCTGCTCTTGAGCCTCATGCCGCTTGAATTCACTTAATAGCAGTTAATTTAACTCCTTTATTAGCACTGACTTTTTAAAGTAACAGTTTGACTTCAGAGGAAAAAAAACAATAACTCTGGATAGAAATTATTAGGAAGTCTACTTATCTGTCATGGAAATAGCTTAGTGAACTCATGGTTCACAGTATTAGAAGAACAGGATGGACTTCCATCATTGAGAAGAAAATGCAAAACAAAGTGGAAACTTTTGTGTTAATAACCCTCCCTTTGAGCTTAATTTCTCTCCTAATTTATCTCCTAATTTTCACTTTTGGAAGTGTATGTTTAGAGGTTTTTTTCTGTATACCTGGTGTTTCCTACTCAGAAGATTCCTCTAATCATTTTCTCATTTTCTCATTTCTCATTTTCAAATTTTCTCATGCTTTCGTGAGGTTATTGGTGGCTTGGTGTGGTCTGTAATTGTCCTTTGGTTACATTCAGAATGGGTTATAAGCTTCTTCATTTTTCTCAGAAAATTTTAGATATCCACTTGTGTAATTACTGAGCCTGTTTGTATGTTGGTTTTGACCTTTGGGGAAACCTTGACCAGCACAAGTCATATCTACAGCGATATGCTTTCATGTTCAAGACTGCCTAACTGCTGATTTATTTTTCTTAATTTATTTATTTATGCATTTGTGTTAACTAGCATTATAAAAACATATAGATTCTGCATCATGTCAGGAACAGAAGATGAAGATCTATCTTCTGTGCAGAAATTTGTGCAGCATAACTTCAGGTGTGTTTCAGATTCCTAACAAGGAAACCATGGAGCTACAGCAGGACTACTACTGTTATTATTTAATTTAAAAATTTGCAAATTTGTACGATCAGTTCCTTTTATTTGCTCATTTTTTCTGGTCTTGGCTTTGTCACGAACAGCTGCAGGGTCAGGAACTTGTGATGCACCATGTTAAAGGCCCTGATCCGCCACCAGCTGAAGTCAGTGCAAATGGTCTCAGTTGAGATCAATGAGTCCCTGGGTCAAGCTCTAAAAAAACCAGCATTTATTACCTTTGCATATGTTGTACCTTTCTATGCACCTGTGCGTGTTCAAAGGACCTTCTTTACTATATTTCTGCCAAAAATGCAACTGACCTTTCTTTCCATCATTCCACTGGGATTAGGTCAGCCCAATCATGTCATGGTTTTAGTCTTTCTTCATTAATTCAGGATAGTGGAGCAGAATAACTGAACTCTCACTATTCTGGCAGGTTCAAAATTAAAGAACGTGAACTGCCTGCATTTGCAGGCAGATACTAACAAAGACATAAAGTGTGACATTTACTCAACCGAGTGTGAGGACCTACACTCATAGGTGTCTGTACAGATCTGTGATGTAGACATAGATCTGTGCAGACACCTGTATAATAAGCCTGTTTAGACTCCCTCTGTAGATCTCGGTAAAAAGGCCAGAGGAGCCAGGGAGCAATTAATGTAATTCAGAAACAGATCCCATCATTTTGTCAGGTGAATCAGATCCTATCTGTATCCACTGTCTGCAACTGACTGTTATGGAAGCTTTGTTGTCTAGCTCAGAAGTAGTTACCACCATACAGAGCAAAGCAGGATCATTTCTACCTGAGCCCCACAAAACTGGTTCCCCTTGCCTCTGAGGCGCTTGGGAAATCAAGATGAGAGTAGCTGCAGGTCTGGTGGCTTTGCACCATGCCATTAGTGTCTTCAGCCCTAGATCTTGATCCATTTGAGTGAGACATTGCCCAGTTTCAGGATGAAGAACAATTTCTGTCCACAATGAACTTACAAGCTGACTGTAAAACAAAAGACAGAATTACAAGCAGACAAGTATGCAAGGAAGGAAAAGGTATAAATAAAACCCCTGAAAACAGAAGGAAAGAAATTACAGAATGGAAAAGGTATTTGCATCTGTGCATAGGCCCAGCACTAATCTTTAGCTTGGAAGATCAAACCAATGATTTGATGAGTTCATTTTTTAAAATGTGTTGGAATTACAGCTCTTGTGAAACAACCAAAAGAAAAACATTTTCTGAGGAAACACAGATTAGAAAGAGAATGTTGTTATGTTAGGTTGCTTACTCTTTTTTAATTGACTTTAATATAAGTATGGTTTAGCTTGTCTGCGAAAGCAGATGCATCTCCCTTCTGTCTCAAAAAACTCCAACAATTCAAAACCAGACCCAATATCACAGTTGTATCAAAGCAATTTATCATCTAGTGTTTACCTCTAGCCACATGCCTCTTAACTTTGCTAGAAACTTGAACTCCAAAACCTTCTCTAAACCATATTGATTTTGCAGACTAGCTTATCTTTAAAAGATATTAAATGAAGAGCTGTAGCCATGTAACAACAAGGCTAGATATCCTCACAAACAATGAACTGCCTAGTATCTTATGGTATTGACAAGGTCTGGTGCAGTCTAATGAAAAATTTATTTCAGTAAATTGTGTCAGATTCTATTACTTTTTGCTAGAAAGGAAACATGAAGTGAAGGTCAATACTAATTGACAGGAGAGAGAAGTTCACACAACATCTTGTATAGAAAGAAGACAAATGTCCCACTTGCATTTCATCAAGCTGATTACTTTACAGTGGTGGAGAGAAAACTTGATTACAAAAAAAAAGTGTTTATTTTCTGTTTCCACAATGTACCTTATTTGCTAATCCAATCAGTTTTACAAGCTCTGCCACTTGAGTGTCTTGGTTTTGCTTTTCTTTTCATTGTTAACTGCTGCTGCCTGTCTTCTGCAATGACTTCAGTTCTTTTCCTGGTCTGTTAAGGAAGTTAAGTCTCTACTGGAAAGTTCAGGTGTTTTTCTCTGTTTCAGTGCACACAGAAATGTGAGGCAGCTTTGGAGCAAGCTACCCTGTGCCAGATTTAGTGTGGATCAACTAATGTACTGTAAGTTCATTTTCAGTCTACTGACCATTTTGTTTCAGTAATCCCTTACTTTCCTTAGTGGGCAACCACAAGGTTTACGATAATAACTGACTCTATTTTTTTCACGTCACAAAATCCTTATTAATTTTGCAGCCACTTATCTTAAATTTCTATGCTATGGATCAAATAAGTGAAAAAGAACCTAAAAAAAGTCCTCTATTTGTTTTCTCCATTGAGTTCATTGATTCTTATTAATACTATCTTCTGTTTAAAATAAAAGAAAAAAACACTAGATTTTTGTTACACAAGAACTTGGAGAGTATGCAAAGTTGAACTAGCCGTAAGAATGAAAGATGAGATGTCAATGCCTGATCTGCATGAGGAAGGTGGGCTGGATTCAGCTGACAAGCTGCCGACAAAGTCTTCCCTCATAGAGGAGAAATCCCCAGGGGTGTTAGCTGACTAAATGCAGATTGTGTATCACTTTCCCTCTTGGCATGGGAGGGATGAAGCCTACTGGGAACAGCTACAAGATGGCAGTTTGTTATGGTTTCAGCTGAAATGGGGTTGACTTTGTGGCTAGCAGCTGGTGAAGTGCTATGTTTTGGATTTGAGATGAGAGTAGTGTTGGTAACACACTATGATTTTGGTTGTTGCTAACTAGTCAAGACCTTTTCTGCTCCTCACACCCACTGGCAAGTAGACTGGGGGGTGCACAAAAAGTTGGGAGGAGACACAGCTGACCCCAACTGACCAAGGCGATATTTCCAGCTGGGAAAAGAAGGAACAGGGGGACATTCAGAGTTATGGCATTTGTCTTCCCAAGTAACCATTACATGTGATAGAGCCCTGCTTTCCTGGAGATGGTTGGACACCTGCCTCACAATGGGAAGCAGTGAATGAATTCCTTGTTTTGTTTTGTTTGTCTGTGCTGGTTTTGCTGCATAACCACAGCTTTTAAGATAAGAGTACGATTGGGCACAGTGTATGCATGTATCAAATATATAAACCTGTCGGGGGGCATTGCCCCCAAACCAATCAAGTCAAAGAGGAAGACAGCCATCAGCCAGACCAAACTGTAACTAGAAAATTTCAAAGGAACTTCAGAAATGAAGAAAGAGTAGGTCTGAAAAGAAGTATAAAAGAAGCATGAAAAAATGTAATGGCAGCAGAAATATTTGAGTCTAAACAGCAGGAGTCAAAACCTATCAGAAGCTGCCCTGCTGTCATCTCAACCTTTGCTCAGCGGGATGGATCAGCCACCCTGTTGGATGCCATGAGTAGCATTCAACTGGCTAGTGGATTGTGGGGTGCAGCAAGTAGGGACCTGCACCTCACACATGCATATGCAACCTCGTGGTGAGCTTTCTCACCAGCATGGAGACCAGTGGGTTATAGGGAGTAGGAAGTATTCATTCTGAATGTATAGTATGCTGATTGCTGGCTAATTTTATCTTCTTAAATTAATAAACTTGTTCACTCTTGAATTGGTTTAAACTGTGATAACTAGCTTTTTCCTGTGAGAGGTTTTGTGGCTGTTCTTGAGCATCATGCAAGTGCAGCTGAAGTGATGTGCGCTTGGAAGCCCAGACAGGGGGACAAGGTATATTCTGGCAGGCAGGAAAGAGGTAAAGGCTCTGCATGCTTGTATTATCTGCCTTCCACTCTGCAGTCTTTCAAGCTTATCTCCCTTTGTGGAGATGATTTGTAGAGAACACAGCAAGATGAACATTTCTAAGCACAGTTTGTCTTCCTCCCGCAGGCTTGTCAGTGGGAGTGAGGCCTGGGATTTGGGCTGAAAATGATTTTGGAAGAAGGCAAATCAGGGCAGGAGACAGAGAATAACATTGTGAGACATCAGATACCCTGGGAAAAATTAATTTCCATATGCAGTCACCCCATTAATGTCTGCTTTTTGAGCAAACAATCAGGAAAGCCACAAGAGGACAAGCATATATTAGCTCTGAGCAGGTCCCAGAACTGGAGTCTCAGGATGCACATACAGAAGAGCCACTCAGACCATAAGGTATACAGACTTAACAGCAATACTGAGAGGGAAAACAAAGAATATCCTTCACAGCAGAATGAAACATTACAAAATAAAAGCTACCCTAAAATGAGGGAGCTCGTTAAAAAGCCATTTAAAAGGAGCAGGTAACAAGGTAAAATGCTATTAAAGCATGCTGTACCAGAAACTTAGGCCCTAAGAGGACTGTTCCTACACTTCAGACTAGTATAGCTGAACAGAAGAGTAAAGAAAGGCACTAGAAGTGGGAAAAACCCCTACACTCTTAAAAATCTACTGGTATTTACTTGAGACGAAGATAATGGATTGTAGCAAATTAAATATCAATGAACAACAGCAGTCAAAAAAAAAGATAGGAGCAACAACTTAGTAAAGGCATAAATGCTAATAATCAAAACTTCTTCATACATATCAGAAAAAGGGAGCTTGCTAAAGTCAGTAGGATGAATAAACAACGAAGGTGAAACCCTTTGATCCTCATTTCTTGTAAAGGAAGGTGGGGAATTTATCATTAATGCAGAACAGAGAAGAGAATGGTAGAAAACTGTGTCAGTCAGAGTTATCAACAGCAGGCATTTCAGAAATCAATAAACAGAATGCAATCCTCTGAAAGTTGCTATTTTTTAAAAAGAAATTCAGATTTGTGGACTTGCCAAACTACTAAGCAAATAACCTGCTGCTTTGACCCAGCCTCAGAATCAGGACATAAAAAATGGTTGATATGGTACCAGTGTCTCTAAAGGTGACTCAGGTCATCTTGGGAAAGACAAACCATATACTTTCAACTTCAGAACCAGCCAGATTGGCAAGGAACTATAATGAAGAATGGAATTAATAAATATGGATGAAATTCTATTTTTTGGATGAGTCACAGGAATGTCATCTAAAACTAGGAGAGTTTTCTGAAAATGGCATTTTATTGGTAAAGAGAACCTCTCAATCCAGTATGCATGGATTTAAGAAAAAAGGTTGACAATGGCTTTCAGCAAAAGCTGCTAGATAAGTTTTCTGTCTATTAACCAAAATAATTTTTGTCTCTGTCTTGTTGTAACCACATATATGAGTAAATGAACATTGTAGCAGTTTATTGAGCGTCTCAAAGGATATATGGTAGGACTTGTCATGCTCAGCATATTCACAAACAATAAAGGAAAAGAGGCGAATAGCGAGGGAAGAAATTTTGCAGAGGATATGAAATTATTCAAGATAGTTAAGTCTAAAGCTGCTATGCAGAGAGGCAGGAAATTCACAGTACTGAATGACTAGGTGAAGATGAGATGATATTCAGGGCTGATAAATGAAAATTAATCCCCATAAAAGAACAAGAACTCTAATCTACCTCTCTGTCTTTAATGGTAGACATACAAACACAGTATTATCACACAGAAATGAAACTTTGGGGTCATTTGCGGCAGTTCTCTAAAAAAGGTAATGGAAATTTTTTGTCAGCAAGGCATATGCACAGTAGTGCCATGGCAGAAAGCTAAATGAATAGTTCTGAGAAAACCCACACAAAAAAATCCATCCAGATGGGTGATTCAAAATGCTGCTGTAGTAAATTAATTACTTTCAAAAACTTTCTGGGGAAAAAAAAAAGAATCAAGACGACCCAGGATTTGGTTCAAATGAATTAAAACAGGACGTAAAAGTTACCAGTGAAGCTTCCACTTTCTTTGTTGTTGTCTTCGGTAAACCTTTCTCTTTTGATTCAAAAGCTCATTTGGTGATGTAATTACTTTAGTGCATTGCTGCACTGAGAAGGATAGCTGAGTAGCTGCATTTAGATTTACCGCAAAGCAATAAGCAATATTACTGCTGAATATTCTTGGAAGGATTTGCCTTTCAATATATTCTTTGATTCTTCTCAAACTGCTTACTAATATACTTCCTACCAGCTCCATTGAATGACCTAAAAATGCCATTTTGTGATGAACTACAAAAGCTCAAAAATATGAAGTTCAGGTTGTTGTTTTGGCTCTTTGGTTGTTGTTTTATTATTATTATTATTGTTATTATTATTATATATTTAGGAGAAAATATTTTCAATCCTAAAGCACAAACTTTTCAGATCAGGACACTGAGCTCCATTATCCATGACACTTAGCACCTCATATTTGCCTTTTATGTCCTTCTTTTAGTTATCATGGGAGTTAAAGCATTTCAGTGTGAGACTGTCTTTCCCACATCTGCACTCACTCCCTCCTCCAGACATTCATCTCTTTCTAAGTTATTGCAGCGAGTGAAACCATTTCAAAGTGGGGCAAAATGAGATGTTTGGACAACACCTTTCTGCCCTACAAAACCCAAATCACAGTCCATTAGCACCTTGAAGAAAGGAGGCTGAATATACACATGCTTGCAATTCTGCCAGTTCCTCATTTTTGGCTGGTGCAGCCTTCACAGTACTCTGTCTCCAGGCAGATTCTGGGGAGACATTTCTTGGTGTACAGATCTCAAGCTTTTTAAAAATAGCAGACATGAGATTATTTTATTTTCAGTTGTTGGCATGACACCCCATGGCATCCCATGGGTCTCCGTCAGGGAAGCAGTTTTGGACCCTCTGCATGCATGTAGGGGTAAGTCCCAGCTACTGCTTACTCCTCTGGTACCTGTAAGTGGGGCAGGAGGTCTCTGTCCTCTGCTCACAGTAGCTCCTTTCTCCACATCCAAACAAGGCAAGGAGAAGAGCCTGCCAGAAGTGTACTGGGGGCCCTGCAGTGACACCACCATGGGAGGTCGTACTCACCTGGCACTGCCCCTCTTCATTTGCCAGCAGCAGCTCAGCACTGAAATGCAGGCATCTTGGGTTAATTTCTCAGGTTTAATTCCAAGGGAGCATCTTCCATTCACCTGGACCCTTATTCCCCAGATGCCTCTAACCCTGATAGCTTCTGCTCTTGTACCTCCCTAGTCCACACACTGACTCTACCTTGCTATCCCACTTGTGGCATTTTCCCTTGTCAAATTCCCTAAGTTTCCTTTCCTTTGCATCCCTCCTACTGAGCTGTTCTCTCCTACAATTCCATCTGCACTGGTTTTGGCTCCCGTTCTCCATCGCTCCCCAGGTCTCTCCTCCCAGCACTCTCCCTACCTCCTAAAAGATCCCTCTGTCCCTATGGTGCTTGATCCTAGGGTCTGTCTCTCCTCTCCTGACTTGCTTTCAGTGGGGTGCCCTGTAAAGGCAGGCCAGGAAAAGCAGTCCCCAACTCTCATTTTCTGTGCCACCGAAAATGAAACCCATGGGCAAAATCCCCCACAGGCACTGTAGTGAGGATGGAGAGAGCTAAATCCACAGCGAGTCCTTGGCAGATTTAGCTGCTAACCTCTGGTGACTCGCTGCTGCTGGGTGGGAGCAGGTTTTCCAAAGGCTTAAAGGCTGAGTAGTTTCTCCATGGGAACATAAGGGCTTAAACTTTGCAGCAGGGTGGCCTTCATACCTCACCCAACATGACCTGTGTACCGCGGGCTGCTGCTTTCTCTCAGCCTCTGTCGTGCTGTGGCCAGTTCCCTGCGTTCACCCGCGGCGAGCCGAAGGAGGACATCCTGTCAGGGATCGAGGACATCAAGAAAAGTAAACCCAGTTAACCTTTGACTGTTGCAGTGGGAGACTCGGGCAGGGTAAAAGCATGACTCAGGAACATACCTTGCACCTTTCTGAAAGGGAACAGGCAAGACGAATTATAACGGAAAACAATCGTTATAGCAACTGAATATGTACGAGTGCCAAGTAAAAGAGATTGTGCCGAGTCTCCAAACCACTAGTATTAAACTAAATACACAGAAAAAAATCAGGCGTGCATGTTTGAAATCTATTTGACATAAATGCACCTTTTGTTGTGGTAGTTAAATCCCAAGAAGTTGATTTATTTTGAATATCAGACAACCAGTTTCTTAACAAACTTATATAAAATGCCTCTTCTAGACATCTGAAGGTTTTTTAGAACAAGATAGCTTAGTGACTAAAGCACGTTTCTTCTTATAATTTTCAGAAACATTACAGTGAAAAATGTTAGATAGGGCTCCTTCTTTGCCAAGGAGTCAGTTTAATCAACCAAAAATCTTTATGAGAATATAAACTCCTCCTTTCCATGTTCACATAAAATAAATGAAGAGAACTTAAGAAGGTACTAAAAGTGCTTTACTCTAATTCTGCTCTTAATCACAGTTATCGCATATATTTAATGTTTCCTACGTAAGGTCTTATGTAGGTGCTAGATCACTGGACTCTGAAAGAGAGTATAATCATGGAGTTTTCCCTTAGGCTTTAGATTTTGAAGTCAGTTTGAAGAAGAAGATACAGACATTTTTGCTTCTCTAACTCAAGCTTCTGAAAAATGACAGTCTGCGCGTCCTGCGGGATTTCAGTTATTTGGACCTATGCCAGCGCACATCAAAGTTGTAATTAGTCAGTGCTTGTGAGAAGCTGCACAAAATGGTGCAAAGCTTTCCTAGGGATAGAACAGCGTTATTTCTTAGGGTAATTTGCTTAACAAGTCTTGTAGCATATTGCTATTCCGCAATACACTGAGGTTGAAATATCCTAATAATACAGAGCCTACTATTGACTAACAAGAGTTTGCCACCTTGCTCTCAGCCAAGCACGCTCCTGGGAGAGCAGACTCTCTCCTCCTGGGAGAGCAGACCCCGGCGGTCTTCTTGGCAGGGGAAGATAAGACTCTTCTGTAGGTTGTTGAGTTCCTCGGCAGCACGGTGCTGTGCAGAGCACTGCTCCTCAGTCCTGGACACCATCCTTTTCCTCCCTATCTGTCTGCCGTGGCAGCACCCATGTTGGAGAACCCAGGGCAATCAGAAGCCCACCTCTGCTGAGACTGTGCAGTGGGAAAGGAGATAGGTTTATTACAGAGAGAAGCCCTGTGCTCCGTGCTGGTCACTGCAGCTTGGCAGCACCACTGTGAAGGTCACTGAGGAGTCAATGGTCACTCTCAAATAGCTGAGAAAAGAGGCAGTGGGACAGATTTTGTTAAGGATGCCCTTTACAGGAGTCTGGCACCTATGTCAGGAGCAGAAACTGAATGGGACAGAGAAACCCTCAGGGTCTGCTGGTCACCTAGTTCGCTCTTTTATTCTCATTACTCTACTCATCTCAAGGTAATTATTGTATTGTGCAAGTTAAACCCAAAAATTAACATCAGGAAACTTCTTCAATCATATATTTCTCTGGGAAGAAACCTGTATTGTTGTTTCTATAAAGCATCCCGTGCTCTAGTCCACTGCAATGAAAAGATTAAGTTCATAAGCAACAGAACTTGTACTTTCTCCTTTTCTTTGTATTTCTGAAATTCTTTCTTCTGCTATTTACTCTGTTTCTCTTGTGAAGTGTGAAGTAGCTTACATTGAAAATCTTGATTGTGTCTTTAAAATATACTTAAACCTCAGGCTAAAGAAATGATACACACTTTTGGAGAATAGCTTCATTCTTGTCCTGTCTGCACTTTGGATCTTTCAGGATATATGGCAGCTATTTCTCATTTCTTACCGAAAATGGATATTCATTGATTATATGGCATTTCTTTCTGGTCCGTGACAAAACACAGGAATAGCCAACATTCCTGAACCTCTCATGATCTGTCATTAAAATGAAATTTTAGCTATGGTTCAGAGGATGGATAGAGGTTTATTTTGCTAGAAACAATAAAATTATTTAGAATTCATCCCATCAATAACTTTTCAAGACTGGTAACCAGGAAACCAGCCTACCAGCTTCGATATAAGCAGTGCGTCACTAACGAATCCCTTGAGAGCAAGCTAGTCACCACAACAGCATGTGACTTACATCTGTGATTGTCAGTGGTAGAACCAACTTCTGTAGTGCACTTCTGACTGTGCTTTGCACCCCAATCTGATCATCTTTTTGAAAGAGTCTTGTTCTTTGAGAATGTCCTTGTTTCACTTGTACCCATTATACCCTCCCCCAAGCTCCACTGGAGTTCCTGCAAATTCATGCCCCTTGTGAAAGAGAGGAGGAATTCCCTGCAATCTCTGAAGAGTCTCCTAACAAGGTACTGTCACAGCTTAATGTACTCTCTTATTGTGCAAAGGCACAGTTTGAACCTTTTACAACCCAAAGTTTTAAAGATTTATTTTAGAATTCTCACATCTATTGATCACATTTTAACTCTATTTTCACAATGTAGTGGCCATGATAGCATCAGTATAATTTTTGTAAGGGTACGCAACTCTTGAGTAGTCTTTCCTTGAACATTGTGAGTTTTTCTATCTGCAGGGTTTTTTTTGTTGTTGTTGTTGTTCAAATAGGATATTCATTATCACCACCACAGAAATATTTTAACCTGTATTCATTTTGGATATCTCCCTCTTCATCCTTTCTACTCCCAGTGTCTACATGCCAGTCCAACTGCAAAACTGGAAATATTTAGATGTAAACAATTCTTGTGTCACTAGTATCATTCTTCTTGACAAACCCAGCAGAGAAAGCAGAAAGCTTATTTTTCTGCTGCCAGCACTTGCATCAAAAACTCTCTGCTGGTGGCTTTATGAACAGCATTCCAGGGTGCCACTTGGGGAAGAATAAACCTGTTGAGGGAGGAATATAAAAATAAATAAATAGATTGTCCTCAGAAAGCTGGAGACTTTTATGAGCCAAATATTTTATAAAATTTGAAATATTCAGCTAACTCCGATTCTTCCTGTCTTTATTGCACCCACGAGTTTTTAATGTGCTAGAGAAAAAAAAAAGTATAAGGCTGAACAGCATTGAAAGATGAGTTTTTGCACGTTTTCTACAGGGACCTTGAATTGAAAGCATCAGGGCACCTGATAAAATGGACCCCATTAACTTTTCAGAAGGCTCTTCAGAAGAACAACCACACGGAAATGGAAGTTGGTTTGGAGGTGCAGTCATCACTGATTCGAATTCAAACAGCATCTGAGGAACAAAACCAGAGTAATTTGTGAGACTTCTTTTTGATCTGCCTGTGGTGGGTTTTGGCTGTGTGTATAAACAGTGTGTATAAACATTATTGAAAAAGCTATTTGTATAACAAATATACACAGATATTTTTAATAAATTACAGTCCATAAAGAAAAATAGTGCAAATAACAAGTAGTAGGAATGATGAATCTGCTTCTGAAGCTGGGTTTCATGTGGGAGAGTGCACAGAGGAAAAAGAAAGTCTAAAGAGAACAAAATTTAAAAGAGAGATTGGGATTTTAAAATAAATTAACTGAGTTTCTTCTTCTTAAAAGCACATCATTCCTTCAGTCAAACACAGTCAACATACAGACCACTGCTACTCCACATTATTCTGGATACAGACAGAACTGCACAGAAAAAAAAATTTAAAGAGAAACAAAATGTACAGCTAAGTTTTGAGCCCATTAACATGAAGGATAAAATTCCTAACAATTCCCTTGAGCCAAGCATTCACTCCAGAAGTAGTTGGGCGTTGGGTAGGGACAGCAAATAGGCAGGTATGAATTCTGCTGTGATAAATGACTCTCAAATGCAAAAGATATTTTTCAACTGAAATGCAGTGAAGAAATTAAAAAATAACAGATTTAGGTTTAGGTACAGGATTTAGAAAAAAATCCTTACTAACACTCTAGCAGTCTTTGTGGATATATAACACCATAGGTTAGCAGAAGTGTTTAAAGTAAAACACTGGAAGTGATTACTGAAAGAAAACCAAACAAGAATGATTAGATTATTTTTTCTTATACAAAACTACTGGCATATGAAGACCAAAGGAGAAACAAAGATTAGACATACTGCAGTAAAACTGAGTAGTGAACAGAATCTTTATTTGAAGATTGTATTAAGTTTGAAGTACAAGACATTGCACTTCTGCGAATCTGATCATTGTGATTCTTGGCTGTGAATGAGAAGAGGAAATGGACAGTGTTATCCTCTTATTTGTACAATCTAATGAACTACAAGAGTTTTCTGGTTAGAGCCAAGCTGTTTGCTGTTGAGAATTCTTGTTAACAGTGTCCTGTTCTTGAGAAATCTAAAAACATCAGATATTTTATTTTTCTTCTATTTTCATAAGTATAGTAATTATTTTGGTCAGCTGCCATTTAGGAAAAATGTAAATAACACACTGCTGGGTCAATCCAGCAATCCAAATTTCAGCCAACTGAAAAAGGGACAAAACTGTCAGTTGCTGTGGACTTTTCTGGTGCTTATCTCACTCATCTCTTCTGCATTTTGATTTGTTGCAAAAGAGCTGCTGCTGATTTAAACACAGATGCTTAAGTGTGGCTTCCTTCTGCATCTGAACGCTAGAGAGGGAAATGTTCACTCGTGCAAAGTTAAAATGAGTTCTATCCATGGATAGATAAATTTAAATCTGAGGGTACTTATTTTATACATGCAAGCATTCATCTGTAAGTGTCTGCCTGCATCTTGCAAGTGCAGCTTGGATGGAAAATGTAAAGAAAACGTTTCCCACATTGATGGAATTTTAACTCCTCACAAATCCCTAACCCAGCTTAACTTCAGCATCTGATTTCTTGCCAGCTCTGGCACTAGCAAAATAAAGTTTTATAGTCTACAGAATTTGACACCAGGCTCTCATCATCTCCCCAGTGTCTCTTCACTTCTGAAAGCTCAATATGTTAATGGAGGAGATGGCTTTCATGCAAACAAGTTCCTTTAAGGACCTGGAAGCAGGGATTTGCTCTTCCCTGTCATTGCCTGACACATTCTCTCCCTTCCTTTCCCCCTGTTATCATCTGTTCTTCCCAAGAGTAAATGGTGTAATGCTACTGGAAGCTGCATAAACAAACTGAAAATGGAGAGCTGTTCTACAGTGCCTCTAATAAAGGCTCATCTGGAAAAGTCCTATAGTATTTTACTTTTTTAACGGTTCAATAGAGATCGATGAAGAATGATACTACTCCTACCAAACAGTATACTGTGGATTTCTTCTATATCCTAAAGCAAAAATATTTTTTCGATAAATTCTGTTGATAACTACAGAACATTATTGGCCCACTTGCAGTTAGCTCCAAAAAAAAGATGTCTCCTGAGGCTTGGGTGAAACCAGAGCCACATGCAAAATAAGTTCTGTACCAAGCCATGGAAGAAAATGAGATGTGGAGTAGAAACTGCTATTACAATAATAATTTCTGCTATTCATTGACATTCATTCGCACTCTTCTCTTATCAGGTACAAATTGGCTTCGAGTCCCAATAGCATATACTGGAAGAACACACAATCAGCCTGAATACACCACCACCCCCCTTCCACCCCCAGAACAGGCTCAATCAGGATGCAGAGAAACAGAGATATCAAGAGGAAATATTTGGAATTCAGACAGAGCATTTCTATTAAGTTTAAGTATCCGTTTATGTATCAGCACAATATGGTAATATTTTGTCACCAAAATACAGCCTCAGACTTGTCTGGAAGCATTGAAGGAGCTCAGCCCCAGCATAATCACTTCTGTCTGTGCTTCATCACTGTTAGGGAGAGCCAAGGGTCTTCTTTCACTCCCATCTCCAGTGTCTAGTTTTAAATCCCTGCAAAATTGGTTGGAATCTCTTGATCAGCATTAATGGGGTGTCATGAAGATCCTTATAATAAATTGCTGTTCTATATATGAGACTACATACGGCGTTAGATTTCACCAGAACTCATAAATGCTCACTTACCTGTCCTGAATAAAGGTGAATGGCTCAACCATCTGGAACGGAGCAACTGAAGAGTCATTTGGCAACTGTGGAAAAGCAGTAATCTTTTTCACAAGCAGGTACTTCCACATGCAGGCTGTGTAACCTGCTGGCCCAGCAAGCTATTCCCATTAGTCTATTTCTGATGGCATTGGTATAAAGGAATACTTTATATACACGTGTATTTAAAAATGAACTTCCAAACTCCTTGAATGCTGTGAAATACCAGGTTTTCTTTCCATCCCCAAAAGAATGCTTGTTTTTGACCCATACCTTGTGTCAGTGCTCCCTTCTTCTTTTGACATTATAGATCCAGCACAGACACACAAATGGTAATTACCATGGTTCTGGTGATAAAAAATGATAGCAGGAGCAGACAAATTGCCACAGTGAAGCACAGAGTAGCTCATTTATGCTATTCATCTCTGACATAGGTCAGCATCAAATTTAGGGAGGTACTTGAAAACCAGCTATGTACAAATCTAGAAGTCATTTTCTGGCTGCTGTCATCTGATATTTTATTTACGCCTGAAAGCGTGGATAAATATTTCTTACATGTGTAGCTCATCTATATCACTTGGCAGTATCTTTCTACTTGTATAAACTTTTCATCTTTTTCTAAATCTTAATTATGCCCTTGGCCTCAAAGATGCTGGATAGCAATTCTTCAGAGGAGCAATGCCCAAGTAATTGCTATACCATCATGTACAACCAGTAGCAGGCAAACGATACCATTGTACAGCAGATGTCTAATGCAGAGCATGGCAGTAAACATGATTGCTTTTTATTTCATTTCTGTTCATCTCAGGCTCAGAAATTTCCATGCAGGAAACTATGTAAGAAGGCTGACAGCACTGCTGATGATATTACCCATATTTATGTGGAAGATTCTCTTGTTAACCAGTTATTACTGTCATTATACTTGACTAGGACTTAATCACTCAAGATATAACAGTGACTCGTCCCCTTTCTAGCCATTGCATACAATTTTGTATGGAAATCAGTGAGTCCATTTCAAAGCAGTCAGCATAATTCTGATTTATCAAGAGAGTCAGGAGCTGCCAGCCTTCTAAAAACAAGGCTATCCCTGGGTCAGGAGAGGTACAAATATTTCAGTAGCTGTCGCTGCGTTGCACTGTGTTGTTCATTTGTTGGTGGAGCTCTGCCCTTAGCGAAGCAGGCTGAATATTCAACACTGCAATACATCACAGTGAAGAATAAGACTGTAGGCACTGAGACCGTAAAGTAGTAGGAATGTTATTGCAAAACAACTGTGTATTGATTAAAATTTTTCATGTGGATGCACAGATTGCCCAGTCTGGCTTCTGAGGCTCCAAAGCCAGCACTCTGAAAAAGCTGCTGGCATTTGCTAATTGTATTTTGGTGCGTGTAGAGACAAGTACATAAATACACACACACACAAAAACACAAACACAGTCTCACATAACACACATAATGTATGTGAACTCTTATAATAAGCCTTGCTTATACATACAGTGTACATTTGCATGTGTGGAGACTTAAACTGATTCCCACCTCTACAATTCATGTCTTCTTATTCCTGATAATACAAAAACTCTATGTGAAGGCTGAATAAAATTGAAACTCCTGCAAAACTTTGTAAGATTTCCAGAATTTCTTATTCTATAAAAGCACAAAAGCAAAACCTTTCACGGTCTTTTGCTTAACAAAGGCAAACCAGAAAGTGGGTGAGAGTGACAAACAAACCTTTCTTTCATCCTAAACAGAGACTTTGTCCTTGAGCTGAGATATCATTCCCGAATTTTTCACTGTAATGGGTAAATTTCTACCACAAAGTTTTGGTTCAAATAGATATGCATTATTTCCAAGGAGAAAAATTTTTCTTTGAGGACGTTTACACTTAAGGGATGGAAACCTACTGAAACAAAAAGGCATTTAACAGGGACTTTTGACTAAGTAGCTAAGGATTAGCCCCTAACAGCATTTGATTTAAGACCAATTTGCATTTTCAGGTCTAATTTTCTGAATCATCTCACCCTTCATTTCTGCATACTTTAGTCATACACAGATGATAGTTGTAATTATGTACCTGGAAATGAATCTGTTAAAATCACGGTTGAAATTCAGGAAATGTGCATTAAACCCTTTTACTGTTGACCACTTACTACAAGATGCAAAAAAAAAGATCTTTAATTTTTCCAGGAATGGAGACACATCACAAATCCTCTTTATTTTATAATTTCCTTTTAAGCTAGACAGCTGGGCTGTTTTCCACCTGCAAAGGACGAGTTTGTGTTTGTATTTTGCAACTTCTATATTTGTTACCCTTTCTGCTCTTGGTGTATGCCCCACATGGTCTCATCAATACGTGTATTTGTCTTTCAGCTCATAGGCTTTTTTCCTTCTTGTTAACTATATAACCTTCCACATTACCAGCACCAATTTTTTCAAGTAAAAAATTGAAGTTAAGAAGGGAAAAACAGCTCCAAAAATCTTCTCTGACACCAAGAGAGATGTTTTCCAAGGGAAAGACTAAAATGGAAGCAAAACCAGGACCAGACAATTGTGTGCAATCTTTCAGGTTTAAAGATTTTTAAAATTAAAGTCACACCCTAAAATTTTGAGCTAAATTAAACCTGTCAGACTGCGGTCTTACTGCAGGAGGGCATGCATTGAAATGGAGTAAGAGAAGCTTTTCCAATGACATTTCATCCTGACTAAAGTGAGGAAGCACTGGAAATTGAAAAGACGGGCTGTTGTTTCTGAAACTAATTTTGAAAATCCAGCGCGTTATATACTTTGAGCTCTGCAGAAGTGTCTGAGCTCCTGAGAGCTGACAAGAACAAGAAATGATCTCTGAACTTGCAGGTGAACCTTGTGAGATCCAGCTCTCGTTAATAATATCTTTCAGTATCATTGAACTTTTTTTTCCTTTGCTACATCTGTGAATTGGCCAGGAGCCATAGTATTTCAGACAAAATCCTTGTTTTGCTGCTACGTCTAAGATTTTCCCTGCCTTCTGCAAATTCTTATGGATGTTTTCAGTTCAAAGATGTAAGCTTCAGGTTCCCATTAAGGTTTGACAGCACTTCCATAATTAAATTTACTGCCATAGAGATGAACATTTACATTCCAGTCAACAGACTCACTATTAACAGCAACAGCTTGAAATCCTACTGAACCGGTATTAAACAGCTCCAAATGTTTGTTGGAAAAACTGGGGCTGTAAATGAAATGCTCTCCCCTCTGGTCTCCAGCTCTAGCTTGTAAAGCTGCAGCACCATGAATCCTGCTCTGCAGAAATGAAGAGCAGCAGAGGACAGATGACTGGAGTTGGAAGTGCCTTTAAATCTCCTCCAGCTGTCACTGAATTTCTCTGACTCCCTGCTAGTGGCAATTTCAACTAGCAGAACACAGAGGCCATTTTGTCACAAAGGTTAAAACCTTACAAGCAAAAGAGCATTTTGTAAGTCTGAAAAATTAGCATGGACATTTCTCAGCAGCACTCGCAATGGCTCAGTGCACCAGCTCCAGCACGTAATGAAAAGAGCACAGATCATCCCTCAAGCTGATTTTTAAGAAGGATTACAGATTCTATACAAGTGATGTGGAAGGTAGTAAGATGAAGTAAAATGCAACTTAGAATTAAAGAAAAATAAGACCTTTACAAGGGCAGTCCAACCTTTGCCACATTTCTTTTCATGAAGCTCTTCTTAATGTTGTCTTTTCTCATGTCTATCAAAGACCATTCAAAACCCATTGATGTCAATAGAAATTTTGTCATGGACTTTGTTCATCCTTGGATTTAACTGACTGTTCGCTTGCGTGGTGTTTCATGAAAAGGAAAAACTTCTTCATTGAAAGGGTTATCCAGCACTGGAACAGGTTGTCCAGGGAAGTGGTTGAGTCCCCACCCCTGGAGGTATTTAAAAGATGTCTAGATGTGGCACTTACGAACATGTTTTAGTGGTGGACTTGGCAGTGTTAGGTTTACAGTTGGACTTGATGATCTTAAAGGTCTTTTCCAACCTAATTGATTCTATGACTCGATGATTATATGAATGACCTTCCACCAAGACTCCTTCCATTCTTTGAAGAGGAATCACTCAGTCCCTCACCTCTCATGTCTGTCATCAGGCATGGGTGGCCTAAAAAATCATCTGTTGCCTTTAGGTATGACAAGATAACCATTTCATACACGGACATACTGAAAACATAGTTTTCATTTGCTAGTGACAGTCGTTTGTACTAAGATTTGCTTTACACTCAAGTTTTCAGAGATTAGAATAATTTTCTCCTAAAAGGCCCCAGATACACACAGCAGGGGTACTCCATTGCTGTCCAAAGGTAATTAAGTTTTCCTTGTTACCCTGGGGCACTGGCCTCTATGACAGATCACAAGGTATCAGTGATGAATGGAGTGTAAAAGAATAAGCAGATAATAACTCTCCCTTACAATAAACTGTGAAGTTATTATATACTAAGCAAAGTTTTTCTGAAATAAACACTTATGTGCTTTCATCTCCTTTACACATATATTCAGGGAACTGCAAAACTCCAGTCTGGAAGTTAATACATCCAGTTTCTTTCACGTTGCGTTTTTTTACAGTGAACTTTTTTGTATTCATTGGCGTTTCTCCACCTTGTGTCTCTCTCTTTTCCAGCTGGGGACCTGTTGTAATGAAATGTCAAAAATATATATCATGTATGGAACAGCACGATTTCATCACTTAGCTCTTCCAAAACAGGGCAGAGATACATTTGTCCCTGTGTTTAAATCAAACTTTTCACGTAGTTAACTTACTTATCATAGTCAAGACTAAGCCCCTCTGCTGTTCAAACCTACATTTTTAAAGCAGCAACGTATCTGAATATCTTAATAAAAAGTAGAGGAGGGAGTAGTGCCTATTTTACATTCAGACATAACCCTGGGAAAAAAATTTTCTTTAAAAGGTAAAGAAAATGAACAGTCAGTGCTACTTCATTAAAACAAGTTGTCATTTGCAAAGGAGGTTAAGTTATTTCAGGAATGTAACTCCTTCCTGGTTATTACTTGTTCACCACCCTTAAAGATTTTTTTAAATCTCCAGTCATTGAGGATGTCTTATTAAGAACTGCAAAAGGAAATTGTGTTGATTTTTCCTCTGAAGACATAAAACTCTGGCAGGCATGAAAAGACTTACTCCAAAAATGAATTTACAATCAAAAGGAACTGTTTTGAATGTTAAAATCCTGTGTCAAACAGAAGCCATTCTGTATTTAGGAAGACAAAAATGCTTCTATTCTAATCTTTTCTAACGTGTTTAATGCCACCGGCCATATGGAAGTTTTATTGAAATTAAGGGAAACAGATCATATCCATCAAAAGTTTCCCTATGATGTTAGAGGAGCTCTTCCAGCTGGGTGGGACTCAGTATTATAAGCGATACAGTAGGATTTTGTCAGTTTATCTTCAGTCTAGAGTGCCTTCTGTTTTCACCATTTTTCCTTTTTTTCTGCATAAGAAACTGTCATTGCTACTTTACATTTTATGCCAGAGAGAATGTGTTGGTCTAAAAAATACGGAATATCTTTTTAGTGATTTCTAAGCAGATTGTTGTGAAACAAGTTATGAAACTCAGATCCTCACTTACTGGAACACAGGGGATTTTACTGTTGGAAACATTCATTTAGCAATGTTTATTTTGTTCTTCAAAGATATGTGTTCCTCCGCCTCAGATGAAATGTGGGATGTGTCCACTGAGTCTGAAAAATGGAAATTCTTCAATTTAGTAGCTTTGAAAGGACAATGTTTCCCATAACATATTGTAATGCTTATTTCTTTTCTACTGTCTACTTTTTTTAAATAGATAAAATATTTTTTGCAGAGTACTTCAGCTGAAGCAGTGTCATGCAGGTATAGTCAGCTGTAGTTCTAAATATTTTTTTCAAATAAATATAAAACTGTGAGAAACTTCTACATATTTGTTACTTAAAATAATTTTTCTGTTGGGATCCAACAATTTTTGATTTGTTTTTGCTTTTGTTTTTATTGTTATTGGGTTTTGGGGTTTTTGGTTTTTGTTCGGATAATAATTTTCTTAAAGCATTCTTTGTTTCAGCTTTTAACGGCCTTGTTTTTTGTTTTTCTGAACATAAATTGGAATATTAAGTTAAAACAAATATCATTTAATGACAGCTACTTAAGAAAATATATATATATAAAATATTATAGAAAGTCTCAGATAAAATACTACAACTAAATTAGTAATTTTGCACATTAGGAAATATGTGCTAGAGAAGCTTTGTAGGCATCACATTATATTCAGATACACTGCCTTACCTGGCAGAGGTATCTTACGAGGAGAAAAGCTACTTGGAGAAAGATGTCACTTACCTCAGATTCATGATTCTTTAGGTGTTGATTAACTGCCAGCTCATAACTGAAAAGCTCAAGTTTGAAATTTCCATGAAAAGATATGAGGTCACAGATCCAAAGCAATCGTGGTGATTTTCTCCTATGAAATACCAGGGGAGTTGTGATGCCTACAATGGGTCTCAGCAGGAATTCTGGTGTCCTCTGCAAGACAGGGAGGTGGCTGCCATGGTGCCAGGAGGAGAATTCAGATTAAAAAAGTAGAGAAATAGTAGACATTTGGAGGAGAAAAATGTGGTTGTAGCAGAGGAAGGTGATGTGAACATGGATCATGATGGTGTTTTCCCTTCACACGTATATATTGCATATATACATATACACACACATTTATACTTCATACTTAGACTATACATATAGCTATCTCTATATCTATACGCAGACATGCAGATGTAACTTTTAAGCTCTAGCACTTCTCTTTGGTCAGCCCTTCCACCCAATCTTTACATATGTTTCAAAATCTCGAATGATCAATTGAATTAGATGTTTCTATAAAGAACAAAAATGTTTGGGCAAAATATTTCATATGGTGCATGAGTCACCAAACGAAGGTTTATGGCATGGTTTTGTCATTCAGGCTATGCAGGGAGAGTGGTCCTGTCTGGACTGGAAAACTATTGAAAATATCTGGCTAGCAATTCCCAGGCTAATTTGTTAAAGGTGGGATAGCTATCATATTTTTTGAACTAGTTGTTACTTTGAAATTCAAAAAAGTTCCCAGAATATTTCCTGCAATCTTAAAACTAATCCTAGTGGACTCTTGAGCCTCATTACAGACCTGACACCACTCTAAGCAATTTCAGTTTTGTCTTAGTTTTTAAATAATTGCAAAGATGAGTATAGGTCAGATGCAACAGAAAATTGAGGAGGAATAGAGGATTCTTTCAGAACATTACTGAACAATTTGGCAGTGACATATACTTAGAATTACACTACTTATAGAAATACTTTTCCCTGAAGAATGCCAAAGTACATATTTCAGATATTACTCCTGACCTCTGATGACCTGAACACGCATAACCATACTAGATTGTTGAAATCTGTGCTCAGAAAGATATTGACCTGGTATGAGCAAGTTGGTATGTCTCCTATTCTTTTGCGCACATAAATGTTCCTTTAAAAAAACATTCTAAACAAAATCAACTCAAAATAGTCTGGAGAAGGGCCATTTTTTTTCCCCAAGACATGTAATGTTGCTTTTTTCCTTAGATAATTCTTTTATAATGAAAATTACTTCTATAATTTTTTTAAAATGTATTTTCTTTTCCATCAGTTTTGTTTGGACATGAACAGATGTCTAGGAAAAGCATCATGCTGACATTTGTGGAAACTGGTTTCTGTTTCCAACAGAATGTGTTTGCTTGGTTGTTTTCTATTTTTGGGTAGAGAGGAGAACCACTGCAAGCTTCCCTATCCTGGTTTACCAGCTCTCTTAACAACTGAACTGGAGCAATCAGCTGGGGGAACAGAAAAACAATGGGGCAGAGTTTTAACGCCTGCTTGGGCATCAATTAAAAGACCACTGAGGCCATTGGAAGGATTCTTGGCTATTTCAAATGTGCTTTGCACCAGTCACTTTTTATCCTTCCTGCATAAAGGACAGTATACAGATAGCTTTTTTTTTTTTTCCTTCACAATAAGAAGTGAACACTTTAACTAGACTGGAACCACACCCAGAGCTACAGTATTTCAGATGCTACTAATATCAATAAGGAGTTAACAGAGGCTTGATCTAACTTAAATACTTGGTCAAATATAGATCCAAGATCAACAGCCAGGCAGTAGACCATCCCATGGTAGTACCTAAGGATGTAACAGGAATATTTTTACTTTGGCATAGTTTCTGAACCATCATTTATTGAAAGTTTAGCAGAGAAAGTGCCACACCTGGACATCACATCTGTGGCATGTGAAGGCAATATTCCGTGTTCAAAAAATAATTTTCCCAGTGATCACACTTATCAAAAAGAAAAGAAATCTTCAAAATCAAATTGCAATGAGAGGGAGAGTTTGTTCATTTCTAGACACAAACCTCAGCAGGGACAGGGCTATATTATTGTTGCAGATATATTTTTGCCATGTTTTCCCCACAAAACACTCTACTCCCAACACTTTTACCTTTACTCTTAAGCCATTTTTTTCGCATTCTAAGAAACTTCTGGACAAGGTTCTTTGTATTGAATTACTAAGGCAGTGTCACCTGCCTTTAGTGCTTACATATTTGGGGTTTAAAGTGCAGGAAAAATTATTTTGCGTAAAAGGGCATGTTGTCACTCTTTGTTTTTCCCAGTTCTTGCTATTTTGAGGTCTAGACACTGTGTTAATGGAAAAAATCACTAATGGAACTGGCCCAGCTGATGTCTTTAGTGGTCTTTCAAATCTTTACAGATGCTTCTATATTAGTTTGTCCAGTATTTCTCTGTTTCCAATAGCTAAACAAACACAACAACAACACAACAACAGTCAACTCTTCATGTCAAAGTAAGTTTAGCAACAACCTCCCAAACACTGGAAAACAAGGTTGCAGAACAACTTCAGTTCACTCTATGGTCCACATAGGAGTGGTCATCATACACAACCACAATGATAAAAAACACATAATAAGTCAGCACAATTTACCATTGTGTCTCCCCATAGGTGAAAATGGAAAGAAATTTCTGTGTGAACCAATAGCACCTATTGAAAGGAGAGATACACATTAATGAAAAGATGCAGACAAGAGAACTTGGCCAGGCTGTCAAACAGAGACTGTGCTCATCCTGCAAACACAGAGGTGTTTATGGATTTAATTTATGTGTGTTTTTTCCCAGGTTTTTTTTTTTTTAGCCCCATGCTTAAATTAAATGCCAATTTACAGCTGGTCAAAGATGACAGGCTGTCTAACTGTACGTGACCTCTCTTGGACAAACAAGAGCCATTGGGAGGTGACAGCCTGATCCATGCCAGTCTTGCTGATAGTGACACAGAGGTGCCACTTGTAAAAGCCTACTTACCTGTTCCGACACACGTTTCTATGAATCATTTCTGAGACAGTTGGGTTTGAAGGTACAGAAAAGGATCAGTGAGATTCTGGGTTGAAGCTCTAAACGGCAGCACATGCTGTGAGCAAAACTGGCCAAGACAGCACAAACTGATTTAATGGCCTTCATGGACAGCTCCAGGTGAATTACTGTAGGGCAGGAGCATACCAATATTTTTTTCTTTCCAACTGACAGCCTAGCTGAAATAAGGAACCCAAAGGGAGAGAAACTCAAGCAGAAATTTATGAACAACAAAAGATTATGAAGAGGAGAAAACAAGAGTTTGCAAACGTGAAAAGTGATTTTTGCAAAATACTTCACCTTGTCACTGATCTGGAAAACCAAATGGCAGACATGCTTGCAACTTCTGCACCAAGCGATGTATGGAAATGCTCTTGTTCCTGCAGTAGCGACTTCAGAGCTACTTTACAGGCAAAGCAGCTCTTGCATTCCTGGGAATTTTGTGTCATTCCCATAGCTCTGGCTTGATGGAATCAGTCACTCATGCTGGAGAAGCCTGATGAGGTGCTTGGAAAGTAAGTCAGAGCTTTTGCCTTCCTGCTAATTTCTGAGATTTTGTTGTTACGAATCTTAATCTGGCCATTCAGAGCCCAACCAAATTTGCTGTTCCTTTTACCACAGAAAAATGTTAATAATAATAATTGATGTTATATTGTAATAATAATAGATGTCACATTGTCTCTAAAACCCACAGGATCCAGAAGGTACCAATTATGCCAGCTCTGAAGAGACTTTGCTAGCAGTTATAGAGAGCAGAAATATGGTTGAGGGAGCAAAAATTCCATCAGCTGAATAAGGATTATTTAAATTTGAGATGCCTCAGATCTGAGCATTTCTGATTTGTTCATGCTTATGAATTTCCTTTCATGCATTCCCCTCCTGAGCTTTAAAGAAGTGACACATGAATATGGAGTGGAAAGAAAAACCTCTGTTTGTCCCATTTGGAAATAAAACCACAACTCTACCTTGAAAAGGAATATTGATTCAATTATACTTTACCACGTTTTCTCAATTAATTATACAAAAGCCAGTACAAAGATTCAAACAGAAGGAGAATAAATGAAGTGTTTCCTTCATTTCATTATTAAATGGAAACCACTGTGAGGCATTTCCATTTAAAAAAAAATCACCCCAGGAGGCACCTTCTTGAGCTAGTCACCTCAGCACGTCTCCAGCACCCTCGCATAGCAAAGATTTATGACAACTTCTCAGCTGAGGCTTCATTTAATTGACAGAACTTTGTTGCCACCACTGAAGAATAATGCTGGCAGCTCTAGGATATAGAAGCAGTGATTGGTACATACAAACCCTGCCCCAACTTAATTCCAAACTCTGCTCAAACAAAACCCCTCAGAGGTGGCATCTGGTATTTCTCACTCTGAATCGGATGACATCTGGGAATCTTTCTATTTAACTTTGGAAAACAAGCTGCTTTTGTAAGAAAGTGTTTTGCATTTTCAGATTACCATTTCCTGAAATTCCAGCTTGATTGCTCTTTGCAGCTTTGCTAACAAGAAATACTTCCTAAACTCCTAATATTTCATATAGACAACAAGAAATGGGAAAAAAAAAAAAAAAAAAAAAAAAAAACCTGAAAATTGGCATATAACTCTATACAGTGGGTAGGTCCCTGAAGGAGATCCCAGGATTTCAAACATCCTAGTGACACTACACACCTCCCTGATTTTACTGTGAGCAGCACAGCTGGGAAATCAATCCACTCCTTCAGATTTCTTAAAAAAAATAAATAGGAATAGAGTTGGAAATAAGTAATTCTGTCTCATGAGGAATTCTAACATTTCACTGATCCACGACTGAAGGGAAACTTGGATGAAAATGCAAGAATGTTTAAAGACAAAAAGCTCTGAAGATCTGAACTGCAGCCTGGGAAATACCAAAAACATTGAACCTGATACTAATCCATACCTTCACAAGCTGCTGCCTCAGGGGAGAAAAGAAACCTAAAAAGAAAAAAGAGAAGGACTTTGTTATATTATGAACCTTTCCTTGTTGATTTTATGAAACAGAACTTATTCAAAAGAACTTCAAGTATCAAATTAGATTCCAAATGATCTGTGGTTTTTGTAACAGAATAGATTAGTGGTAAAAACATCATGCTTCCAGAAAACATAGTGTTCGGTTCCACAAAATCTTAATTATTTTGTGATATGATGGGCATCAATACTGATTGCTTCTGTGAATTAGAATTTGGGAATGACTTTGTAACAAACAACTACATGGAAAAGTTCTATCAAATGTGACACACCTTTTTTTGGCATCAAGTATAGATCCCCATTAAGTTTTGCATCTTTTCTCTGTGCAGGTTTCTTTGTAATGCGTGACATTATTGCGGTTCCCCTTACAGATAGTTTTAGTCTCAAGGCTGATGTGTCTCTGCTCTGGAAGCAGTGAAACTCATAGGTATCAAACACTTTTTCTTGATCCTTGCAAATCAGAGCACCCAGATTCTACAATTTTGAAATGCTTTTCGATCAGAAAGAACACATTAAGAAAAACCTAAACCAAATGTATGAATTCACAAAAATTACACTTGACTGTTCAAAATAAATAAATATGTTTATGTGTTTGGGTAATTTGCAATTACTTAGACTAGATATTTTTTTCATCTCACTTTTAGATATGCAACTGGACTCCAAGATTTAACATTCTTAAAAATCTGATTTCTTAAACTTAGACAACAACACAGGAGTAAAAAAAAAAAGAAAAAAAAGGGTTTAAGGATGAAAGAAGATAATAGTCTAATAATCTCTCACAATGAGGGAAGTTATCATGCCCATTATTGTAATAGAAATCTGTAAGAAACAGGAATATAATCTATGAATCTCAGTAGGTGTTTTAAAGTACTACATTTAAGGCAACTCCTGTCAGGAAAACAGAATCCAAGTCCTGGGTTTTTAACCCACAAGGGCTAAAGTAATCCAGATAGAGCCGTGATGGATGCCAGATGAAGAGTTACCAGGACCTTTCTCTTCAAGCTGATATTTTCAAAATTACTTTCAATGGTCCCTGTTTGCCTTCTACAAAAAAATCTTTAACAGTTTAACTGCCTGTCTTTTTGCTTCCTGCTACTGTGATTCCCTCCTTATTGTTTAATTCTTTATATATATCTTTATATGATTCTTTCAGTATGGTCACAGAGTAACTTCTGCCTCAATCTTCACAAAATCCGTTAAATTATTATCTTCCAATCAAAACGAATTAAATTCAATGAATTAATGATATTTAAATGAGTTTAATAGCCCAAAGAGATATATTTGCATACCCAAGATACCTCTTTTTCAACTGCTTTTGTGGACACAAATTAGAACCATAAAGTCACTGTTATATAAAGTTATAAAATCTCCATTATATCATGAAGAAGCTTCCACAAATGCATTTACATTCAAAATACTGAAAATTAGCAGTTTTTCTTTCATTTTGAGGAGAAAAAAGAACATACTGGTTTTCTACAATCAGTTATATCTTCAAATTGAAAATGCTGCTGATCTTCAACAGTTGTCTTAACACTGTAGCTGGAGTGAAAAGTAGAAAACTTCATAACAAACTTATTTAATTAGAGAGGGCTGCAAAATACACATTCCCATATATAAACATATGCACAGACTTTAAATGGTAACACTCACAGGAATAAAAATTAAGTTTTCCAGCATCTTGTAAAATGAGTACAGTTCAATAAAAACGGGAACCTGAGATGCACAAGAGTTTGTTGCCTTTAAGACACTGGCTGCTCCACACACGTTTCACTCCACAAAAGACAGGATATTTTTTCCTCTAATATGCCAATTTTTCAAGAAATGAGCTAGTCACTGAGCTGAAGCACTAGTATGAAAAGAACAAAAGATTATAGGAGAAGGTCATGGAATTCTGTAGGCATTTTGTTTGTTTGTTTGTTTGTACTTAAATCATTGCCAAACAATTATGAATAAGAGGTTCACTTCTAGTTAGCAAAATCTATTGACATTTAATATGCATTTCTCAGGTATGAAGTAATTAAGTTAAATCCTGAATTTTAAAAGGCTATGTAATATTTCAAATTAAATCAAAGCTGGGAATAGGAAACGATAAGACAGGCTGTGGTATGTGGTATCATATTGAAGTCTGGTACCTCATCAAACCCACTTTCCAAGAGCTGAAGGCTCGTAACATCTACTGTTTGTATAGCCTGCTTGTGGGATCAGCATTAGTCACTTACACAACAAATTTTGGTATTCCTCCAAGATCTCATAGATGTTCCCAGATGTTTCTCTTAATTTATGATTCAGGCACAGAGACCCCTTCCCACAGACTTCCTGCTTCTTTGCTCTCCTATACCATAGGAGATATATATAACATATATATATGTTATGTATAACATATATATGTGTGTATATATATGTGTATATATATGTATATAACATATATATATGTTATATATATCTCCTATGGTGTATATATATGTTATGGTATATATGTGTGTGTGTATATACGTATATATGTGTGTATATATGTGTGTATATATATGTTATATAACATATGTATATATGTTATATAACATGATATTACTGTTCTTTGGAGGCTATGTATAATACAAACCCTGCTTTGAATTTCTCTAAAGGTTACTAGGGCTCATTGTATAAATGCTCACATTTTTCTTTTGGGAGATTAAAATTTTAAAAAGTAGTTATTGTCAATCACATCTGACTGGGTTTTGTGTTAGTGAGGTGACTACATTATTTTTATCCCATACCATCTGTTAGATGGAAGTAACAAAAATACTCACTCTGTCTAAAATGTATTTTGAGATAATTAATTAATAAAAGGCACATTTAAGCCTTTCAATGCACAATTTAATTTCCCTTGTAGTTTTCCATTGTTGCAATTCTTTTCAGATCTATATGATCGATCACCCTATTTTACCCCCGCTTCAACAAGCACAAGCTTCAATAAGCCTGATACACACCATATGTTGTTTAACCTAAACATGGTACTGTTTTGTTTAAAATCCCCTCTTGCTATTCGTTTACTCGTTTTTGTCACATCTTTTCATTAGGTGATTTGGTTTTAAATGGATCACAGTGTTATCTCCTTTTGACAGTAGCTTTTAACCATGTCGTACCTTCTTCCACTCCACACATCATTTCTGTTTCTGTATGTGTTATCTCCATGAAAACCTTCATCCTGAGCACCATGATTTCATTTTGCAGACTTCTACAAAAGCATCACTGAGCACTCATATAATAACACTATTTACTTTATTCCTCTAGTAGCATATTAACTGACTGAACGTCCTGCCAGCTATTTCATAGCCTTCACTATTTTTCCCTATTCAGGTTTTTGGACGAAGATGGAGGATTTTACTGCAACTCATTTTGCCATGTAAACATTTCCTTTTCCTGCTCTTTACTTCTGCTATCACCTGCAAGTTTCTTTTGTTTGACTATAACGGATTGTCTCTTCACCATTTAATCTTCCCACTCTACAGATAATTTTATCTGTAGGCATCATTGTGCAAAGATTTTTCTAATCTCATGTAAATACTATAATGACAGAAAACAAAATCCCGACCTACAATAACTAAAAGCCACCTCTGGAGAACGCATTTATTCCAAGGATCTTAAGCTGCTTTACACATGAGGATGCGTGCCTAGACACTGCAGCGATGTTGTGGCTTAGCTCTTTGGGGAAAATTCAGCAAGAGCTACACCTGAAAGGGCTCAGGGAAAGTGTCAAGGGGACCAAAAGTCCCTGGTGTTTCCTGCCTTGGGTCCATAGGATTCAAGGTGTCAGTGGAGTTATGCATAAGACACAGTAAACGGATAAAACTCTTCCCAGAGATCATAACTTTTTTTTTTTTTTTTGACATTCAGTCCCAAGAAAAGGTGTTTTCTCTTTAATATCTAGTGTGTGAGAATTATATCAAACTTCACTTTCTTGCTTTTCTTCACTTTTCTTGCTTTTTCACTTTCTTTTTAATTGAAAGGAAGAAACCTCAAGAGATTTTTTTGCCTTGGGCTAGAATGCTCAGCTGCATCCCCGTCTCAAAGCAAAAATGCTTTTAGGCAGTGGCCAGTATATATGGAAATCTATGAGGCTGATAGTGCCCACGTTCTGCTTCCCTTTTGCACCAGTCAGCAATAACTTGACAAAAAGAGAATTATGGATATGCCAAGATCCTCATCTCAGCTGTAAAATTCTCATTGCAGTTGCCTCTTGTTCCAAAATATTCTATTTCAGCCATTCATTTTCACAAAGTTTTCCTATATTATCATATAGCAGTTTGTGTCATTGAGCTATTTTTGTTGCCTTTCTTCTGTATTTTGCTTTCTATCCTCAGATCCAAGGGCTGAGTAACTGGAGAAGCTGACAGAATTCATAATGGTAGACCGAACACAAGACTGATATTAATAGCAATTCCTCTTTATGTCCAGACACAGATTTTAAAAAAGTTAAATGTTACCTCAGTAGGAAATCTCAGAAAGAAGGAAAAATATAAATATAAAAATGGAGACTCAGTTGTAGGAGCAGAGAAGGAGAGAAAGGAAAAAAGGAATGCAATAAAAAAACCTAAGTCAAATTGCAAAAAAATGCTTGTGTTTTCCAGTCAAAATAAAGTTGTGTTTTATTCCAGCACAGTCATTGTGATGAGTGATAAAGTGAGAGCATAATGCGCAGTAATTTTAAATTATCATGAGAATTACCAGCAGTATCTCTGAGCTTCAGTATCTTGGCTGTCACAAACCAATGAGAGGAATCATGGTGTTTGCTTTCTTTATGCCTAATGTTGTGGAGGTTCTGCTTAACCTATCATTTACCAATGAAAATGTATCTGATTTTATTCCTAAGGCTTTGAGAAGTCAAAATTATACCCTGTGTATTAAATTTAACTGAACGTAATATATAACAGTATAAATCAAATTTAATTGGTGTACTATTCCATACAAGAAGTGACAAGATATTCCTTCAGCTGTGGAAAAGATAAAGTGTGATTGATGGCAGAAATTAATAATTGAGGAAAGTAATTCACTGCAGCAGATACAATGTACGGAGCAGTTTTCAAAATGATTAGACAAGGCTAATAAACGGGAAAAGTATTTCCATAGCTCTTCTTCCAGAAGCGCAAGGTTGTGAGATAAATAAACAAACAAATAAATTAGAAGACAAACAGAGCCAAACTACAACAAAAACGTGTTTAAAGAGCATGCCATGCCCATGTCCTCTGCTCACTCAGGGGAAATTTCGGTGATGAGGAGTCCCTGGTGTGGGGCACTGCGACTGGTCCTGCTCCAGTACGCAGCAGCCAGTTTGCAGTTCACGCCATCAAGGCTCACAGCACAGTGTAGCAAAGGGGGACACAGAAAACATTTTTGAAACAGAGATTTGACTAAGTGAATCATCCTGTTTAAAGTTAGATTCCTGCCTGTTTCTTCTGCCTGGTAGAGAGAAACGACAGAGTCATGTGGCAAGGACGCATGTTGAAACACGCAATCTTGCTCTTTGCTGGAGCCAGACTCTCCCTCTGATTTGGGAAATGAGTGTTGTGTCAACTCTTCCTCACTCCTGCCCAGGACCAAAACCTCCTGCAATTGCACAGGTCATTTGGACCGTTCCTGGGAACCGAGGGAGGAGAGGAAGGAGGATGCTGGCACAGAGGTGGGTAACCTCAGCAGCATTAAGCGTTGGTTCTCGTGATGCTTAAATATAGTTTACTCATCTCCGGCCCCTTTTCTTTACCCCTGGCATGATGAAGATAAAAGGGAAAACAAAGCTGTAAAAGACCTGAAAACACCAAACCGATTATATCCAGCTACTTAAAAGAGGTTTTGTGAACTGTCCTTTGGGCTGTTGTGGTGGTGCAGCCCCCTCATTCTCTTCTCCCATCAGGCCAATCAGTGCTTGGCATGATTTCATTCCAACCCGGGCCACATAATCATACAGTGGACCAGAACGTAACATAATGGTCTCACGTGAAAGAAAGAAAAGGTGTGCCCGGTCCCTGTGACTCTTACCATTCGAAGATAATAACTATAATTGATCACTCCTGACAACACATGGCCACAGAGGCGGGGGGTGGGAGGGGGATACCAGGACCCCAAGATGTAGCAAGGTGTGTGCTCTCATAACCAGGGAAAAGTACCAGAATTTTCCATTGTCTGAGCTGGGACGGAGTGGAAAAGTACCTTACAAAAGTCAACCATTCTGTAAGTAACAATTCTAGTATAGACCCTTGGAGCTCTTCTGGATCTCAGAGGGCTGTGTCCAGTATTACCCCTAGGCCAGGATGCCACACAGGCTAATACCTCAAGGACTAGAAGGCCAAGACAGGAGAATCCCTCTTGAGCTCTGACTACTGCCCGTTGAGGAAAGCCGATGAATTGTATTTACCCTAAACTCAGGAAAGGGAAATTTTGACTAGAGGTTACCCTCTTTTCCATCAGACTCTCCACCTATATGTTTGTGATATACACACTAACTCTACAGATGTGGATATTCTTCTGTTCGTCTGTGCACACGTAGTAAAAAGCGGTACCTGTTGGCTCTTTACAGTCACCCGCTGCTAAGAATTTCCTGCTTCCAGTAATCAGGGACCTCTGTGTGTGTGTGCGTACGCGCATACATAAGCTTATATGCTTTGCTTATGTGTATATGTATTGATTTGAGACCTATGCTTTTGCCCCTATGTGTATGTATTGATCTGGAATACCTTGTAGCAAGTTAGAGTGAATCTTGATATCTTTGAGTCTGTGATGAGGTCGCTGTTCAATTATTTTGTTAAAATACTTTGTAAACCTCTAAACAGGTTAATGATTAAGTGCTGCTAAAATTCAACCTCTTGATCTCCCTTAAATCACTAATAAATTTTTAATCACTGTTGAATCATAACCGTACCAAATATTTCCATCTGCAACAGCTGTGTAAGAATTCAGATTTGAACTGTTTTACCCCTATGAGTCAGGGAAAAGCACAGCTCTACCCTCTTCCACTTTCCCCAGCTGTGGGGAACCTTCATGCCTTCTTCCCTGTGCAATCAGCTGATCCAATGAGTGTCCCAAATAACGAGTGGATAAAGAGCTGAGAAAAGCACTCATTCCAGATATCCCAAGTAGCCATAACTTCTTCCTATGCTAATGTCTCCTAGGCAATGTTTTACGTTTATATGCTCAATGATATGCTTCCAGTTGGTAGCCAGAGGAGTATAGTGTTGTGCTGGATTCAGTTTGCAATATGTGTTTCCAACTGTCATGACAGACAGGACATTCAGCTTATTATTTACCTATTGTGTCACAGCCAGGTGACTTACATTATTCCCGCAGAGCTGATCCCTCCACCTCTGCTGTCTCCACAGGCATGTGCTGGGGTTCCTGCCACCCCAGCCTGATGAGCCCGTGACCCTGACAGGAGCCAAAGAGTCCTCTGGGGCCCAGGCTTCATGCATGCAACCCTTGCAATATCGCTTCTTTGTGTTAGTCTTCCAAGATAAACGGTGTTAGGAATAAAATGTTGCAGTCCGCTGAATGAGGAGGGCAAGAGGCCTACCCCGAATCAGGCCCAAATTCAGCAAAGCATCACTTCATAGGACAAATCTCTTTGATGTTACCAGGTTGCAAGCTTGAAGGAAGGTGCACGCTCCAGTGCCTTCAGTCCAGAGGAGTGGCATTTTCCATCTTTCAAGCAGCGTGTAGTTTATGTTGACATTGAATAAAGCCCTTTTCAAGGTAATACATTAGAGAAATTGTTTAAAAACAGTTCATCCTTTATAAACATCATAATGACTGAACTGAACATTTGCGCACTGAATGCGCATGAGATTTGAGACCCAGGTGCAGAGATTAGTCACTAAATCTTTTTTTTGGATTCGACAGCAAGTGTACTTTTTTCCCCTAATGGTCACTGTCACTGTTTAGTATGAAACTGTAAATTAGACAAAATACAACTATTATCTGGATTGCAATATATTATTAGGAATAAATACCTTATAGCTCTCTTGTTGGGCTTTTTCATTTTTTTTTTAAAAAAAGGCATTTTCATTTCAGTGAGGGTGACAGAAGTGGTTAAAGGGCTAGGACCAAGGGCATGCTGCTTGCTGCACCACTCACAGCAGGGATGCAGCCCTGGCTGCCCTCTGCCCAGCGAGGAGAGTCTTAACCCTGGGCTCTGACTGCTGCCTCTACACCAACCTGTGTTAAAAAGTGTTAAGTCTTGGCAGTTAATACCGGCTGTCTTTCAGCTTGTGTGGAAAAAAACCAACAAATGAACTCCTCTGAGAAGTCTGCTCTTTGCCATTGAGGATTCTGGTCTGAAACTTTGCTGGTGGGCATGGATGGAGACCTTTTTGCCCTCCAGGGGAGGAGTTAATAAAGCATCTCAAAAAACACATTTTCAGATATGATGCAGGCCAGAAAGGAAAGGAGAATTTTGCCATTTGTTCAGTTGTTCTCTTCATATCAACAGTTTTGCCCCCCAGCCTTGCTTATCTCTCTCATTCTTTCTTCTCTTTTGGTTTTCTCCTTTTATTTATTTCACTTTCATTTTTTTCTTTTCTCCCTGTGACTTTCCTATCACTAATCCCTGCCCCTCACCAGCAGAGAGCTCAGCTGGAGGTGTACAGCAACTGGATCACTTCCCAGCCTGGAAGGGGAGAAGCTGTACTCCCAACAGTGGAAACCCCATGTGTGAGCTCAGTGCCCTGAGGTGCGGAGGAATGGTTCCTCACCATCTCTTCCAGTCTCCCCAGCTTCTCACGAGGGCATCATCCCAAGACAAGCTGTCCTGGAGCTTTTCTCAGGAGTCAGTAATGCACATGGCTTCTTTTACCTCCATATATCATTTTCTATTTACGAGAAGTGAATCCTCTTATAGTCAAACACTTAGGCTGAGATCCTGCTGCTAATTCTCAGACAGTTATCAGTGTCTCTTGCTACTCGTGTTAAGGCTGTGATACTTATCCACAGAACTGCTACTGCAATTCCTCTGGGGGTGATCCTGCTCGTCTCTTACCTATTTTAGATTTTCTCAATGTCTTGTAAATACAAATTTTTCCCTATCAATTTGAATAGTTCCCAAATTTCTCTTGGAAAGGGCCAGATTCTGACACCTTTATAGCGGATGTTCACTTCAAGGAGCCATCCCACTGAAACCAATGGGACCACTTAAGAAGTGAAAGATTACCCAACTTTAGAAAGCTCATTTTAGCAAGACAACTCTGTTCTTCTGCACTTGAGAGTTTAATTTGGCTGTCATGCATTGGCTTGTTTAGATTTAGCAAGTTTGTGCTGGAGAGTATATTTAACTTCCTCCATTCAATTTGTTATAAATATTTTGCAGATTCCCTCTCCCTGTCAAAACACTGCACTTCATCACAAAATAGACATGAAAGGTTTCAATACAACAACTGGCTCTCCTTTTGCAAAGCATCTTTTAAAGTGTTATCTTCCTTGCTTTTTGAGCTGCAGGGACCAGCTTGTCTTCCCAAGAGTGGAACAAGTTTCAAGTGTGAAAATATTCTGAGGTTTATACACACTTCTGCGTAGTTCGTCTTCACTTGCAGTTATAAAGAATCCCCACCCTGAGAAACAAACATAGACCATCACCACATTTTATCTTATTCCGCACTTGAAAGTCAAAGTTTCATGATTCTCATGGAAAAGTATAATTTGGTAGTATTCATACTATAATGACTCCTGACTGATCCAGGATATTTATGAGTTTACAAGCAAGGCAGGCGGAGGCAGAAACTCCTGAAACAGCTGGCATTGCTGGAAAATATGGGAAAATATTTATGTACAGGACATTTCTTCAGGTCACCTGCACCTGTAGCAAACATATACCTCTAAAGAACAGTCACAGAGTTATAAAGGCACTTGACACCTTTTATTCCAAACTGCAGCACAATGTTAAATGATACTCAAATGTGGAACTGGAGCAAGGACTGTTCCTACTAGCCTCAGAGTAAAGAAGAGTTCAAAGTCATTCCCGCATCATTCCTCAACCAGAATATGTACTTTAATAACAATAAAGCTCCAGTTATATTGGACCTGCAATTTTCCAAGGATAATGCATAATTTTAGCTCAGGACAATGGGGTTATTACATGGATTTTTTTTCTGGTTTTCAGCCTTCATTTTAATTAAGCCAGTGATGTATATATATCACAGAAAAAAAAATAATTATGGTCATTACAGAGCCTATCAACTAACTAACTGTACTGTAAATATCCTATTAGAAAATCAAAAAATGTCCTATGCGAAGCCCTCTGTTTTGCTTTTTCTCCCACCTCCTGTAAGATAAACTTTTAGCTGTGCTCAGAGCACAGCGAGCATTCTGTTTCCTGCACTTTGAAATGCAAAATGACTTATTTTCTACCTGAAGGCAAAAGCCATGTGTATGGGTGCATTGCACTCAGTGCCATGATGTCTGTAGCAGCCAGATGATCCAACAACTGCAGTGAAAATAATCATTTCAGTTCAGTAATGCATTCACTCCTCCTGATTAGTGTTACTCATTTGCACAGCCCTTCATGTACCCAGGCGCCAACAATACAAGGAAAAAGCCTCTTCCTTGAGGAGATTAGAGTCTTATCTGAGTTATGATCTGAAAGAGGGGTTGAGAGGTGAGGAAGCAGTCCCAGGCTTTGCAATAAGAACTTCAGAGCTAACTAACATCAGCTTAGCTCTTTGCTGAGTCAGCAACATACCTGTCTTCCTTAAGAGCTGATAGGATTACAAACAAGGAGTACCTGGAGAACCTGCCCTGTTGCAAGGACTGCATGGAGCCAGGTGGGTAGAAGAAAATGCCATACACCTCTTCCAAGGGATGCTGTTGTCTTGCCCTTGGCGTGCAGGGATGCCTCAGTCAGCTTTCCCATTGCTGGTCTTTCCACCGAACCTTGTGACAGAAAGCTGAGGAAGGGGAAGGTATCTGCTGAAGTGTGTCAGGAATTAAATAATAGAATTACAGAGCAGTTGAGGTTGGAAAGGGCCTCTACAGTTTATCCAGTCCAACATCCTGCAGAGCAGGGTTTATTTCACAGTTAGGCTGAGGGCCGGGGCCCCTTCAGTCTTGAAAACCTCCAAGGACACAGCCTCTCTGGGCACATATTCAAGGTGATTTGTTTTTTCCTCTGTATATCCACCAGAATTTCCTTGTTGCAGCATGTGGCCAGCAGTCACCTCTGAGAAAAGCCTGGATCTTTCTCCTTATAGCCCCTCACTGAGGAGGTACAGAGAGCAACCATATTCCCCCATCACACTTCTCAGCCTTCCCTTCTCCATGATGGACAATCCCAGAGTCCTCAGTCTCTCATCACATATCATGTGCCCCAACTCCCCAGACCTCACAGGGACCTTCTGCTGGACTTGTCAATTCCCCTCATATGGGGGACCCAAAAAGCATTTCAGAAGTGGCTTCCTAGGCCTTGAGCAGAGGGGAGCAGTCATCTCCCTTAACCTGTAGCAGAGGGGCAGCCTGAGCTGGGGACTGAACTAGTCTTCACTGGGGTACTGTTAAGAATAAATGGGAAGATGGAAACCTGTGTTGGTACTAGTACCTGAGAGCTACAATGGTTTGAATAAGACACAAATGAGCCTTCAGATGTTTAAGTGTTTGTTCAAACCAGCCCCCTAAAACTTGTGAAGGTCTCCCATCCCTAAATAATAAGAGTAGTTTCAAGATGTTTCTGTTTTCCTCCATCTGTTCTTGTTTCCTTGGGAATTTGTTTTACTGAGAGAAAAAGATGATCTTTTTTGCTTTCTATGAGCACCACTGACACATTGCTATGGAAACTGGAAGTTCAATATTTTAGTGTTATAACTTCAGGAAAAACATGCAGGTACAGTCAAGCCCATTCTAGTTTATTTGCATAAGTTTTTCTTTAATTTGCTGCCGTTTCTGGACAACTGTGATTTTCATCCGTACTAATACTATTTTGCAGAAGCTGGCCTGTTGGCACATAATTCATCAAGATGAAATGTGGGTTCCCTTCAACATGGTAACGGCTTACCGGCTTTCACGGAAATTGATTTACCAACTTCACTTAGTGCAGAGGGAGCCATACAGGTGTGCACAGCATTCAGGTTTTCCAGTGACTGGGAGCGAGTGATTTTGGCAGTCTCAAGTTTTGATTGTCCCATATGAGATGGTAATTTAACTCAGCATATTCTGAAAAGTCTGCCCAGCAGGCAACATAACTATTAACTGCTCATGACTGGCAGTTAAAGACAGTCTGGACAAAGCGCCATCCTTTACCTGGGCACTCATCCTACTGACCAGCCACATGGAAATTATGAAATGAAATGCTGTCTGTATTCATGGTAGAAACATCTTGATGCGTACTAAATGCTTTTTGCTACTAAAATCAAATAAGCTTTTTAACAAAATACACCGTTGCTCTGGCTTGTCCAGAATAAAACACTTGAAAGACAGCAGAGATCTCATCCTGTGGAAACAGCTCCTGCACTTACATCACAAAGCATGTGGCTAGCCTTAACCTGTCCAACATACACATGCTCCTCTAAGTGATAATTGCAGATTAGATCTTTTTCAAAATATTGAGTGCTTGTTAACACTGCAGTTACATCACTCCACTGTTACAATATCAGCTGTCAAAGAGTTGTCAAACATCTACTTTCTTAAGTATCTTAAAAAATATAATCTGCCTTCAAGGACACTCAACGCCAAACTATCATTGTTATCTGGTTGGCAAACATTTCAAGTGATATAATAACACATTACAGGGTTAATTGTGCTCATTACACCATTAGCTAATCTTATGCCTTCTCTTACATGTACATTTCTGCCATGCAGAACACTTGTGCTTATTACACAAACCTACTAAGCTGTTGGCAAGGCCTCTGAGCAGAGCTCTTGCCTCCCTACCATCTCCCCCTACTTTTTTCCAGGTGAGAGCAGCAGTTGCTTTGTCTTGCTCAGGGACGTTGCAAGTTTGGCTAGTCCCATGCCAGGTGAGAAAAAAATGATGCAGGTGGGGAGATGAAGGTTCTTGTCTTCTGTTGAAGAGGAGTGTTACTGTGAAAAGTCCTGACGCTTTTTAAAATGTATGCATTCTTCATTTATTTATACATAATTCATACTGCTCGGATGAAGAGGAATGGGAGTGACTTTCCATTATGTAAGCCATTTCTCAAAAATACAGTTTGTTATTTAAAAAGTAAAACAGACTTGATGGCAGCAACTGTGAAATAGAATCAGTGTTTCAATGAATTATTTAGACTAAAAACAAATGCTCCAGGGTGGAAGAACATGATTGTTTTACTTTAAAACTCATTGTCATCAGTGAATGTGGTTTAAACGGAGAAGTAAGCGGGAGCTGAGAAGTGGTTGAACCCAAATAATTTGTTTCCTTGCTAATAAACATGATAATACGATCCAGAGAATGGCACTGACTCAACCCACCATGAAACAAACCGGAGAAACAAAGGAACGCAGTGTGTCAGGGCAGCAGAGTGAGGTTGTGCTCCCTGTAATAAGGCAGATGTTGTTCACAAAAGATATAAAACTGAGATTTCTAAATTTCTGTGTTTCTAGCTGCTACATACTCTTGATTTGGAAAGGGTCATGATAGCAGGAGCCCAGCTAATGTCAGTCTCAAAATCCTTGCGCTAGAAAAAGCTACTGTGCCCATTAGAAATCTGTCTAATGGGAAGCACATGGCAGTATTCAGAGAAACAGCAATTAATCATGCAACAAAATTATTCATCTATATCATACACCAAATTAAATGTGAAAATTACTCCAAGGACATTTTAAATATTAAAAAGAAATTGGTACGTTAGTATTAGGGAAAAATTATTACTTCACTGTTTATTAAAGTCTGTGTACTCATGATAAGGTTACACTGACAAAATAGGGAGATTTGGATTTTCTTTGCACTCCAGAGTACCCAAGCAGGTATTATCTGTTAAGAATCATCCTTATCATCAAGGGATCCCCAAAACATTAGCTTGTGTATTTTAACCCAAAAAGAACACCCAAGAGACCCCAGTTTACAGCTAAATGTAGTCAGAAAGCAGAGGTCTGCAAGGTCCAAAGGCCAAGAGAGCTTGCAGATCTAACAGCAGCTGGAAGGAAGGTGACCTTAATCAGGAAATCGTTCTTAAAATGCAGGTTAGTGTAAAAATTTAGACTGTGAAAAATGTACAGTTCAGATGAATCTACATTGAGTTTGGAGGCTACCAGTCAGATGTAGTCATTTGTTGTACATAGTTGGTATATCTCCCCTATAATATGTAGACTACATAAATATTTGCACTCAGGGGCAGTCAATTCATTCAAAAGACCATTAAATCCTGAAGCTCTTGCTTACTTAAAAATATTTTTTTTTCAGTTCAAAACATATAATTAGGCATAGAGATTGAAGCTGAAATTGTGTTCCTTGCCCTCAGTGCCACATTGCTACTCCACCATATACTCCCATATTAATAAGTTCGCAGCTCTCACAAACTTTGCCTGAAGTCTAAGACCCATAAACTTTATTTGTCGCATTTTTAGTCTCACTTTAAGACAAATGTTCTTTCATTTAAAAGTGCCAAAAATATTCCTGGTTGTTTTAAGAATGACTTTGCCTTAGTTGCTGTTCTCCACCATACCAATAAGGGGGAATGATGGAGTGTGATGGCTTGTCAGTATAGAACAAAATGCCACCAGAAAACCAGAAGGTCTGTGCTTGAATTTCGAACACTTCTTTTCAAATGAAAAAAAAGAATCACAGAGATATAGACAAATTATTGCGTATCTACTGTCTCTAAATTGCTATATATCTACTCCCACAAGCAGTCCTTATGACATAAATGTTCCTAGTGATTTCAGTGACTTTCTATTGAAGCTGTAAGATGTTACGTACTCAGAGAAAATATGCAGAAATTTTTTCAAGTATATGATTTATAAGCCTAAGATCTAATCTTGCTGTGTTCTACAAAGACAATTTAGACCACAAAATTGTTCTCTACAAAAAACAAACACATATATCCTTGTGTCAGTTTTTTGCAGTTCACAAAAGCAAGTTTTAGCAGTAGTACTAATTGCAGTAGGATTGACAGCAGTATAAAATATGTTGGCAACTTCAGATCTTTTTGAGGGCATCCATTTGTATGTCAGAAACCTAGGAGCTACCTAGCCATAAACAGTGGTTATGTTCTCATGTGGTAGCTGCTATTGTAGCAATTGATTTCATTTCAGTGCAAAAAAAGATCATTTGTCTACTGACAAAGCACTGTTCAGGTCTCAAGTTTGAGGTCTGATGATGCAATGTCCCTTGTGAAAACTGGGGAGTCCAGTTGCAAGATAACTTTAATAAAATTAATTTACAGAATATCTGATTTAAAATACAAGTTTTATATAGAGAGGTCATATCCTTCATTAGATCGACTAGTGAAGTTGGAAAACAAAATCATAGGTTTTTGAGTATAAATACTTTTTTGCATCCAAAATGAGTTGGAAAGCTCAAAGCTAAATGTGACTAAGAACAACTGCTCTGAATTTAATCAGCAGTGTTAATCAGTCTGACCACATGAAAGAAAAGGTGACTGGTAAAAGTAAAGGTGATAAACTGGTTTTCTCTTGAGAATAAAAGAGGAGCAGGCCATTTATTACCTGCAGAACATTGAAAAATTAGTAGGAGCGAGCAATAATAATGGTGCAAGAAAACAGTGTGTCTCTGGGGTCCATGACTTCACTACTCAGTAGAATTAGGAATTATAATTCCAAGAACAGAAAAGTCAAAGGGGAAGGGTCTTTATAAAGAAATATTCCCATACTGCTAATGGATGTTTCTGTCCTTTCTTTGTTGTCTGTATGTGCCCCATTTATGGTGATGCTCAGTTACTTGAAACATGATACTGCAACAAAAATCAAAGCTGTTGGAGTGCAGAAGAATGTCAGTCAGTGGCATAGGTCAGTATCGACATTTCCCTGGAAAGAGTGGCCACGCTGTGGTTATGTGAACTGTTCCATGTCAGTAGAGTAAGTGCCAGAGGAATTCTTAGCAGAACCTGGAAGAAACAGAATTAAAAATGGTCCTTGCTTCTGGCTTCAGAAATGAGTGTGGACTCCCCATGAATGTAGGGGATGAAAGCCTTACCCGTGACACAACCTGTGGGGGTAAGTTATTCTGTCACTTGTGCTCCCCCCATTCCTCACACCTCCAGGCATCTGTTTTGTTAAAAAATTAAAACAATCAAATATTTTAAGGTTCTTAAAAGAATGTGCATGTCTCCTGTTGAACTTTCTAACTTGTTGTTTATTAAGCTTTGGTACCTATGTCCCCATGTTCTGAGAGATCCCAGCACCGAGAGCAGACTTGACCACAGCATTTTCCCAACCAGCACCGACATCCCTGGGACATAAAATGGGACAGACCAAGGGGAGAGGGCTGAACGGGCTGGGCTGAGATGACTGGAAGAAAGGAGATTGTTAGGAGTGTCCCAGAGCGCTCCTTTTCTGCAGTCTAGATGCAGCCAACCTAGTCTGACCCTCCATGCCTGTCATAGCCACATCTGAGCGCATCCTTCTGCATCCTTCTGCACAAAGGTTTCCTCATGCCCTTTCCTGCAATAGACCTAGCAAACATTCATATTTGCTTTGAAAAATAAATTGTTGTTCTGTCCAGCTGATTCCAAGAGTACTATGGGTCCTAGAGTTCCTAGGGTCCGTGTGGCATCTGACAGGGGCTATGCAATATACATAAAATTTTCATTTGGGCTTCCTTAATTGATGATATGAGTGGACATTTGGGGGAAAAAAGAATCTATTTGCAGTTCTAATTTCAATCTCTCAGTTTGGGTTTTCTAGTTTTCATTGTATTTTCTTTTATCTTCTGAATCACAAGCACTTGGTATGATCCTGCGACCTTTCTTTTCCTCTTTTCCTCATAATCTACCACTTTATCAGTATATAACTTTCCAAAAAGAGCTGACGATGTGAATGGAAAATATTCTTCCATCTCCAATATTTGCTTGAGCTGGCAAGGAATACTGTGTTTCTCTCTTAAATAAGTTTGCAAAGTAGCTCCATGTCACCATAGCTCTGTGAAATATACAATTTTTAATTTTATAATGCCAAAGGTAACTTAGATGTGGAGGAGACAAAGATATTTCAGGAATAGCTGAAGTCAGCACAATAATCCACTATGATCTCTTTTGTCACACAGGCCACAGAATCACAATCATAAGCATCTTTATCAAGCCCCAAACTCTTAAGGAGAGGTACCTAGCCTTGACTGGAGGCTGTGAGGGGCAGAGAATCCAATGTGTACCCAGTAAATAATCCCAGTGAGTATTCACCCTCACTACTAAAAATATTTTATATTTCTAGTTCTGTATTACTGAATTTTCCTTTGATGCAACCAATCAATATATTGTGATACATACTCAGAAATTGTTGCAAGTTTTCCTCACTCTTCTTATACCATATTGATGATTGTTGTTTTTCTAGTTACTGTTGGATCAATTAATGACATTCCCTGAAATTTCCTTCCCTGTCTCTGCATTGACCAATGTTATATTAAAGTACATTTAGAGGAAAAGGTTAAAACCCTTTCATGGTAATGCAATTAGAGCTAACATCCTTTTTCATCCATCAGATGTGAAATCCATTGCACAAAATCCAATGCACACAATGGATTTCAGCTGAAAAACTCTGCTTTTACTGTCTCTGATGAAGTCGAAGGTTTATCAGCTGAGGCAGATATTTAATTAGAGTTATCTGGAAATTTAAGGCTAAAATGTGTCCACTATCAGGAATAAAGACAAAAACTCTGACCATTACTGCAAGGTGGGAATAATTTCACTGAAATCAGTGAGAATTGCATTAAAGAAAATTAGCCGAGAGCCTTACCTAACTTCTTTTTTAAACACATTACAGGTCAGCTTCTGCCATTTTTGTTAGTGTTAAATAATCCTTTTCACAGACAAATGCTGCAGAAAATGACCCTTTAAAGTGTACTCATTTCTGCACTAATGGTTGGAAGGGGATGAGGAAGTATCTGAATGAAAATTTGGAAGTTATGTTAAATCTCTGTTCTGTTCCATTTCTCCACAGAAAATGCCAAGGTACTTATTTGAAGTGCTCAGATGGCAAATCAGCTTTTACCAGCCTTTCTGTTTCAACCACTGATTACAGCTATAAACCTTTGATAAACTTCACAGAATGGGAAATTAGCCTCATTTGACTTTCTAATTTTAATTTTTATTGGTTGCTGCTGTTTTAAAAAATATCCCAGTTGTTTTTTATTGCTAGAAATAAACAGGAACCTGTAGTTTCCTTCCCACTTCAATGGCTAGATTATAAACACTAATTTTAGATTAAAGGTAAATAATGTGATATATGTTGCTCCACATGCTAGGCAGTGTGGAGCCAGTCTTGTCTGCAATCCCAGCTGGCAGCGTGGTCCTGAAAGTATGGATTGCTGAGCAAAGTAACCACAGCCCCGTGGTCCTACTGCTGCAGAAATGTCAGGAAATAGAGGGAACATTTGCAAGGAAAAATAAGCATGTTACAAAGGATTTCTTCAATTACAGCTGCTTCTGAGAACAGAATTCATTTAAGTGCATGAGTAACACAAGAATTTGAAATCTTTTGTATCCTAAATAGGATACCTTATTTTAAAGTGTAGAGCCTAAATCCTATTTTTTTTTAGATTTTTTTTTTTTTTTTTAGTTTAAAATCAGGAAGGCAAAACTGATCATTCAACTGATAATTTCTAAAGCAAACACAACTTTATAAATACCTGCCATACCTAGAACATATTTCTGGAAAGGAATTCAATCTCGAGGAAAAGATTCAACTAATGGTGAGTTTACTACCACTGCTAGCAGCTATTTCGTTGGTTAATTGAGCATGAAAAGAAAAATACTGCACTTCGTATTTTTATAACTTTAATATTTGACTAATGGATTGAAATCAGATTTACAGGAATGTTTTTAAATATTTGCTTTATAAACTGCAAACTGAAGTCCTCACATGTATGATCACAATGCTGAATCCTGCTAGATTACAGTGGTGCAACATCTCAGAGTTGAGACTGATATCTTGTTTTTCTTGTGACTTGTTTTAGCTTGTTTTTTCTTTTGAAGATTCCCCTCTCCAGCAGTCTCAGAGTACAGTACTCTTTCAGAGTTTATCTCAGTCTGGAAATTTTCTTTGAGCAATTTTACAACATTATTTTAATGTCTCAAGACCTGGAAGAATTTTTCTGTAGAAATCAAGGAAATCTCATTTTCTTGTTCCTCGTAACATTTTTTTTTAACTTCCACTGCCCAAAATCTCCCTGGAAAAACATATTGAGGTTATCTACCATTAACCTTAATGTCTTTTCAGAATTGCTGTTTCTAGAACACAATCTTGTAGTCTGAACTGGTCCTTCTCAATTTTGATGTTTGTGACCTCTCTAAAAGCGTAATACTCTATGACTAAATCTACTCTGGTAATTTTTGGAGCCATTTTTTTCCTTTTCATTGTGCATTTATACTTCACATATTAAAAGGCATGGACACTGCTGTTTGACTTGGGATGTTCAATGGACCCTAATATTTCTGTCAGGTCAAGCTAAATGTTTTTCTGTTCAAACCCTACAGCTAAATAGAGCAAATCCTCATGAAGGACTCTTTGTTCCTAAATGTCCTTTAATTTCCCTTTGTCCGAGAAAGCTCTTGTCTTAAGTGTCCACTTGGAAATATATTCAAGATCCCACTATGATTTTGTTTGACCTTTTGTTAAAGCCTGTCTCTGCTAAGGCACCAGTTCCTGACACTCCCTTGAGTGGCTGTTCAGCAAAGGCTTAAGGATGCAATATCAAAGCTGACAACCTCTGATTCTGTTTCAGTATCATTTTGAGGTATCTCTGAAGATCAGGAGCAGAAATAGCAGTTTCCCTAAAACACCCATTGTTCTCCTCCACCACCTGTCCAGGGAATGGGTAGGAATGAGTAGGAATTATAAAGAGCGACAACCCAGTATTTCCTCTCCCTCTTCTGAGCATTAAGTTCCCACAGGACAGAGGTAGCTCTTTTTAAAGGGTGCTAGCAGCAGCATCAGTTGCCCCCCGATCTCCATGACCATACAGTTTGCACAAAGTTGGACACCAATGCGGGCAGCATGGGAAGGGCTCCACCCAAACCACCACAGTGAATGTAGGAGTGTGCTCTCCCCCTCTTCTGAGCTTCTCTTTAACCTACCATGAGATGAGACAAGGACTCTCATTTCGGAAAGGGTAAGAAAAATTAAAAAATCAATCTGAAGTAGTATCAGTATTTTGACAGCTGTTTATAAGAAACTAAAATATTTTTTTTTTATAAATGTAAGAAGGAATCCAGCTGGTTTTACAGCGATTTACTCTATTAGAAACTAAAACTATTCAGTCATATAAACATAAAAAGAAAGCCAGCTACAACATTGATTCTTGTCCTACAGGTCAGGTTACTTGCTCTGCAGTGAAGAAGGCATATGTCTCTTACCAATATAATTTGGACTGCCTTCGTCAGTACATTTGGAACAGTGGTTGTTTCCACACTTTGTAAGTGTGCAAGTGAGTGAAAATTATGAATTATGAAATTCATAAACTGATGCATATACTTATAAACTAGAAACAGATTTTCTTAAGCATCAGAATTTGGCAGCTTTCAGATTCTTTCCTAGAACAGTATAAAATGGTGATAACATAATAGGATGACCCATGCTTTGATTCTATCAAGTTCTGATGTTAGTCAAATATTTCAGATTTCAGTGTTGTGAATTGACACAGATCCTCAATATTGTTACAGTCCCAATCTCTGAACAGCTTAATATTGGGGGATAAAAAAGAGAAAAGGATTTTGCGTTCAAAGAGGATGCTATTTTGCTCTCCCATCAGAACTAATATCTTAACACCTCTAGAAATTACTGGCATGGCACCTCTTCACTCTTTACCACCGTCACTCCAGTAGGATCAAAGGATATGTCATTTAGGTTGAGAGGGATCTCAGGAGGTTTCTAGTCCAACCTCCTGCTCAAAGTTGGATCAGCTCAGATCAGCCCGGGCTGCTCAGGTTCAGCGGGGGCTTGAAAATCTCCAAAGATGAGACTGCACAACCTCCCTTGCAGTCTGTCCCACCATTTCACTGTCTTCATGGGGAAAAAGCTTTTTTCCTTGTTTCCAGTCTGAAACTCGATTGTTTTACCTTAATCCTATTGGCTCTCTCGGAGAGCCTGCCTCTGCCTTCTTTCTAGATAAGGGAAAGCTACTGTTAGGTCTGACGAAGCCATGTCTTCTGTGGGCTGAACAAGCCCAGGTCCCTCAGCTGCTTCTCACAGAGCAGGTGCTTCAGCCCTATTCCCACCTCAGTGATCCTTTGCTGAATTCACAGCAGTTTATGGATGTCTTCTTCTGGGGGACCAAAGCTGCGTGCAATGTGGTCTAAGAAGTGTTGAGTAGAGGGGGATGATCACTTCCTTCAGTCTGCTGGCTCTGATCCTGTTCAAACAGGCCAGGTGTTGTTGGCAACTTTTACTGTCAGGGTTGGCTCATGCTCAGCTTGCTGCTCACCAGGACCCCTCTGTGGCAGTGTTCTCCTTCCCAAGGGTAGGAATTTGCATCTCTCTCCACTCAATTTCACAAGGTTCCCATTAACTCATTCCATCTGGAAAAAATGCGAATAGCTTTTCTTCACAATATTTTGGGCAGTCCATTTTTGGTCCTAGTCACAGATCGCTGCAGATTCCTGATCTCCATTCCACTCCTGTTTTCTCTGTGAAATGGCCAACTTCTACTAGGGCTAAACATTACCTCTGGTATTTATCCGCTTGGAAGACTTGTTTTATTTAAATAAACCTCAGTAAAGCTACCTCAGAAAACATAGACAATATATAGGTGCAGGTAAATAGCACTTCTGTTGAAGCAGAAAGTTGCTTCCTGAAAAAAAAAGTGTGATGCTGTTTTAAAGGCTGTGCTACGGAGCGCGAGATTAGTCACTTGCCAAGATAATAGGTCTGATTCTCCACGGTGCTACTCCAGCTGCACTTCTTCCTGTGCATACCCATTGTAACAGCGCTTAAAACTGAAGTCATACACAGGTGAATCAGGCCTGGAAAATTTAAGAAAATAAGAAATGGAGGTGTGGTGGGAGGTTAATTTCCCTCCTACAATATTTCACAACAGTGAAAGCAACAAAACTACCTTTTTTCCTTTTTTTTTTTTTTTTAACTGAAAGAAAGGTAATCTAGCTCTCAAGTGCTATTATTTAACAGATGCTTATATAAAAGTCCCTGGTTTGTATCATAGGAAGTTTTCTTCTGACTTGTTTTCAATGACAGTTGTCATTGTCTGGATAGACAACTAAAATACTGGAAAATGCACTGATGAAATATGGAAAGAGGAAAAAATAAGAGGAGAAAAATAGGAAAAATAATATTCAATGAAAGCACATACTTCAAAGCACCTAGAATTTAAAATTTTAGACCCACAGTTTGCTGAATGTCTCTACAATATAGAAGAATTCATCTTATTCTTCCAAAACTGGCATGATGGCAATGTTGTTTGAGGAACTGGGATATAGTTCTAAGAGTTGCAGTTGTGTAGAGTGACAAATAAGATCTCGTGTTTTTCAATAATGCTGAAGAAAAAAATTGTGTTTAAAGCAAGCTTTTAGTTTACTTTCCTTTGTTTATTACTTTTTTCTTAACCCCGTCCTTTACGATCAGTATATGACAATAAGACAGTAAATAGCTTATGGTATATTTAGAAGTTTCTAGCAAACTGTCTACATATGCTAACCCATAGAGAACATGATGGACTACTGAAGCATTTCTCTTGGTTTCCAAATACATCAGATTAAAACCGTGATCAGAAGATTTTATTCTTAGCCTTTTAGTTCAGAAGAAATGGGTTTAGAAGTTAGCAGATATATTTGGTGTTATTTAGGGAATTATAACTTCTCTACATTGCCAGAACATTATGCTCAATAACACTCTAAAACAGTACTAATTTCTCTGCTGCATTGTCAAGTTATCCCATCTTAGTAACAAGAAACGCAGTATGAAACTGGTGAAAAGAGCTGCATAATAGTTTGATTTTTGTATAATTGAGTTTCCCAAGTCTGCCCTCAGATGCTAAAGCTCAGCTCTGTCTCATTTGCAAGAGCAAGAGACACACATATCTGAGCAAAAATCAGCACTTACTGTTTAATTCCTTCACATATCTTCTTAGTACATTAACATCATTATTCTATTACTCTATTATTACTCTTTGCTGGGCCAATGTTCCCTGACACAACCTTCCCCTAAAGGGTTTAGCTTTCCTGACATAAAAGGAGTCCAGACTGAAGATGTAACTTTGGTCTTTGTTTTATTTCTGTGTTTTGCAAGAGAAAATGTGATTGTGGCAGCAATACCAGCAGCGAAAGGGTAAGCTGACTGTGATTTGCCTTCCAGCAGTGAAGCAAACCTGTTCCTTTGCTTATATTATTAGCAGTCAAATTTATCATCTTTGTGTTTAATGTTATCCAAGAATAGATCCCCAGAGTGCTTTATGAACTCAAATCTGAGGTGGTCGCTGCCTCAGAGGTTTTACATTTAAAATTATTCAGATGGGAAATGGAAGAAGAGCCGTCCACAAGCAGAGTCAAGGAATACTACAATAATGGGAATGAAAAGGGGTCTAGGGAGGGAATTAACTTAGGGGAAGGGAAGGGAGGGCTGGTGAGGAGGGTATTTCCAGAGAGAGCAAGGGGAAAAGACAGACCAAAATTTGGATAACGGAGGGTGGAAGCCAACACCAATGAGAACGGGGCAGAGAGAAGCCCATCAGTGTTAAGGAGCACCTGAAACCCCCTAACGTATGACTCCAGGTCTCACCAGCTGGGTTCTCACACCGGTTATTCTGCACCTTCACATCGGAGCCTCCTAGACAGCAGTGATCCTCTTCCACTGCCTGCAGCCATTCCTGACACAACTTTTGCTGTTCAGAAGCCTGTGCTTGGTCACCCTTATCCACCAGAGGAGCTCCCATGAGGTCACTTAACACCGCCGCTGCAGTACAGTGCTGAGACTGTTGCAACAATACCAGAATACATAATGCCATGGTAGCTGCGTTCCTTGTGTAAGAGAAACAACATTTCTAGAGTTTTTGCATTCATGGCACATTCCCATAGCCAGCCCCCACAGAATGGGTACTGAAAAAGGAGAAGACTCAGTAAAGAGTGTACCATAAGGGTAAGGGTGGTTAAGTGTACCACCAGGGCAAGCCTTTCAGAGTTTAAGAAAATGAGTCTGCAGTGAGGGGGGAAAAAAAAAAAAAGAGGTGTGCCTTCTCACTCATTGCAGATTTGCATTTGAAAACCCCCATCATGTTGGAGCAAGCACATTTAATGCTTTTTCTGCTAGGCATAAGGTACCCTAGGAAAGCAAGCAAATTCAGCAGATCAGACTGCATTGCTGACTGACACAAACAAATGTTTCTAAAACCCCAAGCATTTCTGCTATGGGATTATTGAGGAATTGTTCTGAAAGGTCAAAAAAACCAGCCATTACAAACCATACCTAAAGATTTCCCTCTGCACACAGGTTTATTTAAAGAATAAAACTTTCTGTAAGAGAATATGACTAGGAAGTCCTAGATCTTATATTACTATAACTTTTATATATTACTTAAACTAATGCAAATTAACTTGTCAGCCTCTGGTCACATATATTAGAAACTGAGGAAGCTGCAACCGCATGTAACCAGCACTGTCAACACGAATCTGTCACTGGCAATGATAATATTGGAAGAAGTGTTTTTCTGACAAACTTCATCAGAATAAAAGAACATATTGGATAGCCACACTGTACCATAGGTTTTCACTGGGATCCACACTAATGATGTCTTAATAAGAATTCTGTTTTAAAACCATTTGTTGACAACAAAGTCTGATTCAAACTCTACTAGTGCCATTGAAAATGAATTGTCCACCTGTAGTGGAAACTTTTGCCTATCATGTAAGTGAGGTGAAGCCAATGCATGAACGGTGCTGAAAAGTGCTGCTATCTCATCTCATGCTTCTTTGAGTCTTGACCCACAGTGAACATCCCAAACAACAGCTCACTGAATACTTACTTTTGTTCACAAAAAGATAAAATAAAATCGTGTACCAGTAATTACATTCTTCCCATGTCAGCTGAGCAGGTGGAGTGGAACTAGGTACAGTTCCTCACACTTCTAAAAGGCTCTTCCACCATCATACACAGCCTTGGTGTCAGTGCAATGTTGTAACCAGATAAATGGCAAGACCACAAGCATCAATTTTTCTACCAACTACCTCTGCCCTCAAGTGCTTAATCAATTTGCTTTATACAAAGTGAGTGATTGAGGCTACAGTAGAAGTCTTCTTCATGCTCTTTTCACGCTTCTTTGGTGAATAAAGACATCTCCTCCTGAGCATCATCTGTCAGCTCTCTTTGCATTGGGTTTCATAGGTGCTTAATTAGCTCATCTCAGATAGCCTGGAAGAATTCAGAACTTACTGCTGAGCTCCTTTGACTGTGTTCCTCGAGGGACAACCGTTGGAGGTGAAGATGGGGATGTTGCTATGGAGACAAACAGAGTCAGCATTCCCTCATGTCCCACTCTCGAACAGTGACATTTCAGTACGTCTGTAGTAACAGAGGCGTTTCTTGGTCCGTCTGCCCATCTGCAGGGTGAGACAGCAGCCCTTAAGGACTGAGTTGCAAAGAGTGTTTGAGGTGACTGTAGGTAACTTTCACAGACACTCAAATAAATAGTTGTCTTCCCTTGGCTCACAGCACAATACTTCTGCTACCAGGCAGCACCCTGAAATATGGAAAAGAAAGTGATAGGGGAGTTCCAATAAAAGATAAGACAGAAGTTATAGTTTAGGATAATATGAGTTTACAGAATTAAGCTCTGTGTATTACAGACTACAGACTTGCCTCTGTCCTTTCATGTTCCCGTATATTTAGTATTTTTACACTGTGAGTTTTTAGAGTGACTGGTCCACGCTTAAGAAGCTGAGTTTTATTTACACCAGACATCAAAATAAAAATAATTTCATCCATTTTTTCTCATACTGTGCATTTTGATTCCTGAAAAAATTGTAATGGAACTCAAAGGATGTTGAGAAATGCTTAAATCAGAGAGCTATTGGCAGTTGTTATTGGAAGTTGTCACCCAGGTGAAGAGGCTGAGTATTTCTAACTGCAGCCAGGAATTTCAGCTGGTTCTCACTCTCGCTTTGAAAGACTTATGATGCTTCCTGCAGTTCCAGGTAATTATAATCTCCTGGTCAATACAAATGTTTCAGGGCAGTGGAAGATTGTATGGAGATAGTTGCACCCAAAGATGGAAATTTTGTGGTTTTAATTAGCAATCTATTATTTGCATAATCTGTGTAATCACAGAGCAAGCTGAAGTCCTAAGGAATAGGCGTGGTATCTTCTTGGTCCTCCTTTAGTTTTGTGGTAGAACCAATGTGGAAATAGTGCAGAAAGGAACAGAGAATGATCTTACATTTACTCAGCAAGGATTTCACACTCAACTCAGTGAGGATTTCTGATCCTTTCAGTGGCAGGATCACCTACTGAGTTAAGGTTCTGCTACTGGTTTTTTGCTAACATTTCTGTGTCTCTCTTTCAGACAAGATCCAGAGGTCCAGGTTTCACTACCAACAGTTTTAATAGTGCCAGCTGCTTATCTCCATTTACTTTCAGTTCACCTTCCTGAGCAAAATTTGCTAAATCAGATTTTTCTGTGCGATAAAAAGAACTGGGACAGATAGCACTAAGCACTCAGAAAAGGGAAAAATTTCCAAAGATCCAAAATGAACCTCTGAGCAGCTGCTCAGTGTTTTCAAAAAGATGCTATGATTGCTCATAGAGTATGAAAATGAACAGGGCAATAACAACAAGCTGCATATCACTCAAGTGTCAAGTGAAACAGTAAAGCAAATCACAGGGTCAGAGGGCGAGCTGAAACTCAACAAAGTACAATTAAAAGAGAAAATCAGTCAAAAAGGCAGAAAAATCAGTCAAAAAGACATGCACACAGAAGTTTATATGCAAGGGCAGTACTTCCTGTAGAGTTTTGCCTCATTGGCTTTTACATCATGAGCTGAGAGTGATCTACCTCCAAGAGGATTTGGGTTAGAGATGTTCCTATAAAGCATTCATCAAAGGCTGTGGGAAATGGGGGCATTGACTATGCTTCCTTGGATATGGCGAGGAGCTTTCAGATTCAGTGAGGCAAATGGACCAGGGTGGGTGCTACAACATGAACAGAATTAACAGGACCTGCCTGGTCACACACAGGGAATGAGAGAAGCAGAGAATAGGATGTTTTCTTTTTATGCTAAAAAGCCACAAAACTGCCAGCATGATTGTTTAAGTGTTGTCAGTTGGTTTATGGTCATCTAGTGGATAATAAAAACAAGCCCTGAAAGAAGAAAACGTTCAAAGGATTGCAGCTTCAGGCTCTGTTTCTATTCCCTGGCTGATAAAATTGCCAACTGACAAGCAGTAACCCACAGCAACCAGAAAAATTTATTGAAGATACCAGTTAATAATTACAGTGGTGCACTGTGCCTGTAGCTCTGGGATAGGCTGACATGACTTCTTGCTGTCCCTTTTGAGCTAGACTGTAGAAATCCACATCCTGCAGTTATGTCCTTATTCAACCAGACAATGAATGAAGCAGATCTCTGACTCCAGATTGAGGGCTCTGACTTGCCTTCCAGGAGCATCTGATTTCCACCTGAGACTGTGCAGGGAGTGAGTTGCATTTCTCCCCTTTGAAGATTTCCGTCCCTCATACAAATATTTTTCAGTTCAAGATGAATGACCTTATTTTCATCTAAGGTGTACTTCTTAGTAACTTATAACTTTTCATGCTGCTATTAGTATCATCACACCCTTAAATCTCTTTTCAGCTTCTTAGACTCTGAAACTCTGATTTTTCACCATTTGTTTCAAAAAAGAGGTATCTTTCAGTCTATCACTTAACTCGATTAACATCTCATTTTTCTTTGACAGCACAATGTGTGTTATCATTATGATTTTCATGATCTACTTAGGAACTCAAAGCAGGTTTTGTTTTTTTTTCTCCTCTCATAAGTACTCCTCTTTGCAAAAGCCCAGATTCATTAGGCTTAAATTAGGAGCTTAGTCACTTCTAGAGAGTGATTCAGCCCACCTCACACCTAAACTGACCCTTCAAAGTACCTTGATCTATGGAAGGAGCCTAAAGCGATCAGACTTATAATGTAGGTGTATCAGTTATGTGTGTAGAGCAAAGTGGGAAGGACCATAGTCCTTTGCCTTTTGTGGCAAAATCTTAATTCTTTGCTATTGTTCATAATGACAGTTAATTTACTTTGCATTCAATTACAGTTAATTCCATTTGCCTTCTTTTTTTAAAAATATACCTCAAATAGCATGCTGATCGACATGCAGTTTTGGAAATACAATATCAGCTGTTCAATCTGAAATCATGGTTTGCAATATCAGATCCAGGTTTAATTTCATGCATTTGCAGTAGTACAGAATTAGTAAAAGGGGAAAAATCTCCAACATGTAAATAAGTACGTACAGAACAAGTTTGCAAAGCTGGGGTGTTATCTAATGACCTTACATAGATAAAATGCCCAGTTTTTACTGTTAGTACGAGTTCTCGTTTAACAGTACTTCGTTATGTTTTGACAGATAAATAACTAAAAATAAGGTAACAACTTCTTTCTAGGAGCTCTTGTAATTGTCATGAGCATACTCTTGCCCAGTGGTAAATGCTTTGACTTTTATTCTAACCCTGACCCCTCGCTAGTGCATGACGAACTCAGTACTACTCTCTTTCTTCCTGCTGCTCTGATCTTTGTCATTTATCGTTAAAATTTACCTGCATTGCACCTGGGTTTTCTGTGCGCTAAGGAATCGGAATGGCAGAACAGGCTCATTCTGGAATCCGCAGTAAGGTGAGTCAGACTCCAGTCACTGCAGAGCTCAATGAGTGTTGTTTGGAAGAAACGAGTTGGGGGAGCAGAAGAGATACAACTGACCTGCAGACCAGCACCAGAACAACTCTCCTCGAGTTGTATCGAGACAGCAAATGTCTCCTTGCTTTTGGTTTGCTGTTTCTTTGAGACTTTCCAACTCCTCGCATAATTGATTTAAAATAGGTTTTGTTTGCACTCAGAAAAACCTCCCTTTTCTTCCATTCTTCTTGTCCCACACCATCAATCCTCTTTCACACTGTCAACAAACCTGGCAGCCCATCACTGATTTACTGAGACATAAATTAACATGTCCTGTACTCAGGATTAAAAGGAAGCAGGAATCCAGGGTTTCATGAAAGGATGAGCAAAGTGCAAGGGAATATAATTTCCCTCTCTCCCCACAATAAAATCTTTCAAATCAGGTGATGTTCTAAGGCACATTCTCCTTTCCTGGATTTGTGCTTGAAGCAGTATTGATAATACAGGGATATTTTAGTTATTCTTGAGCAGCCCTTAGACAGAGTCAAGGACTTTTCTGCTCCCCACACCGCCCCACCAGCAAGTAAGCTGAGGGGGTGCACAAAAAGTTGCAAGGCAACACAGCCAGGACAGCTGACCCCAACTGACCAAAGGGATATTCCATACCATATGACAACATGCTTAACAAAAAAAGTAGGGGGGAGGTTGGCTGGGGGCCATGGCTTGGGGACTGGCTGGGCATTGGTCAATTGGTGATGAGCAATTTCTTTCATCACTTGTCCATCCTGGGTTTTATTTATATCTCTGCTACTTTACCTTTCATTACAATTTATTATTACTATTACTGTTATTTTATTTCCATTATTAAACTCTTCTCTCAACCCATAAGTTTTCTCACTTTTACCCTTTCAATCCCCTTCCCTCATCTCATCTCACTGCGGGGGGAGTGAGTGAGCAGCTGTGTGGTGGTTAGTTTTTGGCTGGGGTTAAACCACAACAATTGCTCTAAGGAAAGCATGTAGAGAAAAGTAATCAAAATGATGCCTGCATAATGGTGAGCGTTGAACTAGCAATGGCATTTTAGGAAAAATATTATGGGATCATCATGACATCATGAGTATTACATGTACTTTTGGTCTCCAAACCACAGTTTGGACTCGTGATGATAGAACAGGTACACAGGATAGCATCAAAGCAATGGAGAATCAATTGTACGAGGAACAGTTATGAAGGCTGGGCTGTTCAGTTTCAGAAGCAGATATTGCTGAGACTTACAACATCATGAAAGCAATTGATAAGGTGATTGATACACCAATTCTTTTAGTAGTAGAATGAGGAAACACGAATTAAAGCTAGTCGGATGTCAAACATAAAAAATTATTTATACAGTTGGCCAGGAACTTCTGGAGCTTGTTGTAACAGGAGGCTTGGTGAGAGATGGCGTCATCAGCTTCAAAAGGAATTAGGCAAATTCATGGTCTAATATTTAAAGGTCTAAATAATAATATACCTTTTAACTTTCCTAATCACGTGACTGTGAATGCTGGGAGGAGTATCGAAGGTTTGATCTGCCAACAATGGTACCACCTAATGCTGTTTTTGGAGATATAGTGCAGGGGTAGCTGGAGTATGTATCAGGCCAGTTAGGGCACTCCTTATGGTCCTAAAACTAATTGAAGACATGTGCCAGCAGCTGTCAGGCCCAACACTCACTGTCCACCATCTGAAGTCCTAGTTAACCTCCAAGAGGTACCAACTTGTGAGCACATTGGCTCAGATCCTCACCTCAGTGAGGTGATATCAGCATCCTGTGGGCAAGCGTCTAACAGTGTAAAAAAAACAGGCAGTCACACTCACTGCATGTAAACATGCATTTTAAAATATGTGTTAATTTTTTTAATTTGAAAATGTTATTAAAGCATTTTGCAAGGACGAACTGCAGTTTGTATTTAGAGCCTTGAACAGTCCAGGGTCAAGAGCATTTACAAAAGTGTTCACAAATGTGTGTTGAAACTCCAGCTACCACAAGCAAAATAACCCCCCTCCCCTCTTCTCTGAGCAAAGCTGACTGCAATTTCATTTTGTGAAATACCTGGGAAATTTGCTGGGTAGGAGATAGAGAATGCAGACCCTATGAGCACTACTGCTTCTTTCTGCAAATTACCCCCTCCAAGACAGACAGTGAGACATTAGAGTCTGCCTTAATTAAAAAGCTAGCAGGCAGTCCAGATACTCTGTTTGGTACAACCAATTTAAAGGCAAACTCTGCGGGCTTAACATCCTCCTGCCTCTACCTCTTTAATGTATTTTGCCTTAGATTGCGTTGAATAAGCAAGTTGGAAAAAATATCAAATTCCCTTAAATTACATTTATTTCTTTTACTTGCTATATTGTTTTATTACACTTGCAAGAATGGAAAATACTTGAATAAAATGCAATCCCTTGTGTAACTGTAGGAATTACCATCTCAAACAAGAGACGATACAGTAAAATTGGATTTACACTTGGAACATTGTGAGAAAATAAAAGCTATGTACCTAAAGGAAACACTTTAAGCGTCAGGTCTACTAAATAGCCATATTTCCTTGTGAGAAGAGTCGTTTGGCACTGGGTTAATCTGGAACTCAAGCATTTAGAACACATCCAGACACACTAGACCAACCTGACTAAATATACATCTGTCTGCAGTCCCTCTGGGGCCATCATGGATATCCACATGGACCTTTGTAGTTTCTGCTCTTGGACCCATCATATTTTTTTTAATCACTTTCTCCCAACATTTTCTAGCTAATAATGGCAATGGAGAATGTCTACAATAACAGATATTTTGTTTGTGGCTATTAGTTTGTTGTCATTTTAATAATATGTAGGCCTCCAACAGACAGAAACTTTGTTGTACTAGCATGAAGTCAAGGATATTGTTTCACCTGAGATAAATTACTATACAACAAGGGGAGCAAACAAGGTAAAACTACAAATGGCCTCTAAGTGTAAAATGCAATGGCCCAGATTCATGATTTGTAATTTCTTTTTTGTTTTTCCTGTTTGTGACAAATAAATCCCTCATGAATAGACTTATTCCGGCAGAGAATTGTTCTTTTATACTGTAACATATACAATACTATATAATTCCGTATGCTGATGTTTACCTTTCACCACAGACTTCTTAAAGTTGCCTATTAAAATTAATCAGTATTATCCTTGCTCACATCCAGCTTTAGCAAGGGTCATGTACCAAGATGAAGTTTTTCTGGTTGGTACTTCACATATCATAGGCTGTTGGAAGCTGGAAACATTTTTCACTCTGATTGAAATCTGCCATAACTTCTACAGTACATTGCACAATTGTACGCTTGTGAAGTAACCCCAGAGGTCCCATTCCTTTTACAGAAACTATTTGTAGGGACAGAACTGGTTTCCATGAGTAAGGTGGCCATGGTCTCATTGTCAAAGGGAACATTCAAATATTTCTCTTGGGAAGCAGCATCTTCTTCCCCCTCATATTCCCATCAATTTCAACTAGACTGTGCCCATGGGGGAGTCTGACATGAATAATGGTAGATTTTAGCCCCTTTCTAGTAAAGCATGGTATATACTTCCAGCACTGCATAATAGGTTATTATAAAATTATTATTGTTAAATAAATTGAGTGGGTTTTCAACAAGGAAGAAGTAGAAACAGAATTGTTTGGGATGCATGGTCATGCTGTAGGACTAATACCCAAAACGCAGAGAAAACTGGTTTTCACAGTCAAACTCTATGTTTCTGAGAGATTTTGTGATGAGACAAGGCTCTTTGGAAGCTCATAAGCAGTGGCTCAAGAGTCAGGGAACAGGGTCAGACATGAGTTGTGGGACAAGATAGTGGGAAGCACAAGGAAAGGAAGGTGATGAAAGCAATTAAATGTGTAAAAAATATCTTTTTTTCCTAGAAAAACTAATTTTTCTTTAATATTACTGCTGAAAACATAAAGTTGTACATTAAAATGATGGTATTTAAAATGCACAGTGAGATCTAGATAACTTCTTTCCAATCATGATGAGCTTCAACACTGTTGAGCTTTTGCCAACATGGTTTCAGTCCTGTATGTACTTACTGCTACCAGTAGGATGCATATTTATTATCATTTTGAGACTGCTCATAGTGCATAGCATAGAGCAGATGGCTCTTACAAAACAGAGTTTAAAATCAACTATATTTCTTCACACTGTTCCGGGGTGGAACAGGTTAGAGTCAAAGACAGAAGGCGATCTGTGATTAAAACTGACCCATAAAAATCCCCATAAAAAGCTCGTCCATATCACCACTTGCTTTCTTATGGTAAGCTTTTGATTCTGTAATGTTAATATCAATTCTGAAGCTTCTGCATATAAGGAAATTAGAAGAGTTTTCTGCTTCTTCAGCTATGTCCATTTAAAACCAATATACCTGTATACTTGTGCAGCAGAATGAATCACTGTGTGGATACAGCTGTACTGGTATAAGATGCTTTGCACTTTTCCATATTTGTGTAGTTTTTCTTCTTTTACAATGAAACATCTTTCAACCGCACTTGGTGAAGTCACTGATAAAGAATGAATAACATGGAGAAAAGCTGATCTTCTGTGGCATCTCTTGTAAGGCTGTCCTAGATGACATAAAGTAAATTCAGAAACCTCAGACCAACATTTAATCCAATAAATATAGGGTTTCCATTTGTATCTATACATATCATATGTGTATATTTGTCTATCTGTGGAAAACTTGATTCACTCTGTAACTTGCAGTATTAGTGAAGTCCATGTATTTTAGCAAAACTCAGTGCACTTCTCTACTTTGAATACAAAACAAGTGACTTGTTAAACAATAACATGATTTTATGGGAGGTATTGACTAAGGATAAAGAATTTTAAAGGTAATACAAAGTCAAATTAGATCATCAGCTGCTCATATCCTGGTAGCTAACTATCAAATGCTGAAACTCTAATTAAATTCTTTGTGGTTACAGTATACTTATCAGCCAGTCTAATAAGATTTGCTTCAATGTTTTCTTCAATAATTTAAATCAGCTTTTGAAGATGTGTTATGAACATTTCTGGAATGCTAATATTTGCTGTGTCTTAATAAAATAATTCAACACCACATCAGTGATATTCCTCCAAAAGATTTGGTTCCTTTAAGTAGAAATATTAAACAAATTACACACCTGCTAACTTATTTATCTTGAAACACAACTACAAACAGAAAATCAAGTGGGCAGTACTTGTAAGCTCTTTAATGGACTGTTTCTTGTCTTCATTTTTTAACTTGATGAACAATTTAGGAGAAAATATTGACTCTTCACTGCTAACATTTGCAGAGAACACCAACATGAGGGAAGTACTAAAAAATGAAAAGACCAGGCTGGCTGACCAGGAGTGATCACAAACCATATTCACAGAACTAAAACTAATGTTTAGGATGAATTTTTCTGAGCGATTTAGGAATATTAAAATTTTTAATTCCTAACGAATGGTTACTGGAAGTGCAAATCTCATTAGAAGTTGCATAATTGTAGATTATCCAAACTTACTTTTCATGGGCACCTTTGGGACTTCTTTAAAGTATTCAGTAGACTACAGAGGACCACAAGCAGTGCTTTAGATCCAGATACTTATATGGACAGGTCTCAGAGGTCCCTAAATATAAAAGAGATTTTCAAACACCAGAGCAGAAGAAACACAGCAGGAAAAAAGAGCTTGTAGTATGAATTGCAATTATATAATTTCGCAGTAGGGAGAGAATGGATTTCACATAGAAGTATAAAAAATCTCCTGTAGTTCCTGGAGAGGAGAAAAAAATAACTCTTTGATAAGTATCATTAAAAATTGTAGTTCTATAATCAAAATTGCCATAGGTCTCTAAGAGGCTTTCCTGTAAGCAAGACTGGAATAACTATTTCTTCAAATGTTTGGTATGGACTATACCTGCATTCTCCAAATGAGGTTTTCTCTGGCAGAATGAATTGAATAAAAATGTTTTGACTGTGAGATTGCTGCACTATAATTCTTTCATCTAGGCAACAGGAAAACTTAAAAGCTCTTAATTTTAATCACACCTCAAAAGAGCAGTTTAGATCATTGGCTGGAATAAATTGATATAGCCACATGAAATCGGTGAGGCCAAGCCTACTTATATAAGAAAAAGATCTGTCTCTAGACCTAAACATCCGAGAAGTTCAGATTATGCACGCAAATTCAGCAAACTCCTATTCAGATGCAAATTTTCTCCGTGGGAAGAGGGAGAAGGGTAGGAGAGAGGCACTTCACGCTCACCTCCGCTCCCGTCCCTGCATGTCAGCACAGCAACACACACAGCTCCCCGTCTGAACGCAGCCAGATCTGGCACTAAATCCACAAATACGGAAACATAGTGGCTTCTCTCTGTCCTCCTGGCTCCCGAAGTCTTGGGGCACCAGTTCCTTTAACAAGCACACCCCAATGCTTGTGGCCTCCCTGAATTGTGGAAAGGAGGCTCATTTTTCTCCATGTCTGGTGGTGGGACCCTCCAAACTGTTAAAAACCTGTAAGTCGTGTGCAAGGGAAGGCAGGAGGGCCTCATTCTTTGCCTGCCCTGTGTGACTACCCCACAGCTGAAGGGATGCAAAGGGCTTGCCACCAGGCAGGTGGGTACTAAACAGGCACTCTCAAACTGCAGACTGGCAAGTTGACAACACAGCAAGAGGGAACAGAGAGTAAAGCTGAGGATAACTTGGGGCTGAGAGTAGCAAGGGCAGGTTTAGGACACAGAGAGGGGCTGTGGAAGTGTGGAAAGCATTGGGGCATCATGTTATTAAGGGTTGAGCATTTTTATAGCAAGGAAAGGCTGGTCTTGCAGCAGTGAACAGGATTTAGCACCAAAGTGTTTAGGACACCAGGCTTCATTAATTCTCCTCGTCATGGAGGCAGGAACTTGTTCTACACCAGGCAAAGATTTCTAATATCTCTTCTCTGGTGGAGGAGTGGCAGGAAACAAGTATTTCTTGAAGTTGTTTTCATTATCTTTCTTTGAGGAGAACAAGTAATTCCTTCAAGTTTATGCTTTGCCAGATTAATTCGACTAGGCTAGACTGGTGGCCCTGTACCAGGAGCACATGTAAAACTGTATGGGATAGAATGAAATGATAAGCATTACACAGAGAGAGTAAGATCTACGTTTGGAGTGACCTGAATGAATATTGAATTCTTTTATTGCCATGCGACACAAAGAATACCATGTGTGAGGATTATGCAGACAGCGAATCGTTTAAGAAAATAAAATCATTCCATGTGATAATGTCTTCTTGTTTCACGGTATTTAGTTTTTTATCACAGTTAGTTCTTAGTAGCTTGGAGTGTTTATCTTAATACTGAGGCTGAATCTCAAATTAAGGGATTAGAAATCCTCAGTTATGTGAAGGCTTTGCATTGTCAGGAGAAGCATAAAGGACGAAACAAACCGTGCAGCTGAATCACCAGGCAGAGCAAAAGCAATCTCCTTCCTTCAGCATGTGGGTGCTCACTGAGTCACGCCAAGGAGCATGCTCTGCACCACACCAAAAGCTGCCGCACACCACGGATGCTGATAGACACAGCTCCGTGCCATTGCTTTGGTGTTAGGCAAATATACATATACTTGGAAAGACGTGCAAAAATACAGGACAAGCCCCGCATCCCTAATCTTTCAGCATCATCTGCAAAGTCAACGATTTATTAGGCTTGATTTAGAAATACTAATTTTGCCTAGGAACTCTCTAAGCAGCAATCTTAGTAAAGGGTAATTTTACCTCAATTTGGGTGTGGAAGTTAGGTGGTTCCCTGTCTAATAGGGGGTGAAAACATTCAGTAGTCTTCCCCTCAGCATAAGCATTGGCATGCTTTCCTCCACCCAGAGGCTAATTTTTCACAGAACTTGTAGAAACTTAATACCCTTGAGATCTCTTGTCCTTTACAGTTGATACTGACCAACAAATTAAAAAGCTATTGTCAGGTCCCAAAGGCAGATGGATGCATAGACTCATTCACCAGTGCAATGTCACTGAAGCTTCATTTCCTTATGGCTTTGACAAAATTGGATCCTGAACCACAGGCACTGCACGGTGCTTGTCACCATGCAGAAACCATGTGACGCCAGCATACGGCGTGATAGTCACTTTATTAACGTGCTGGCAGGAGTAGTGAAAGTTTCCAAAAAACATGCCCAAGGTCAGTAAAAACAGAGCCACATCCACTTCATCCCAAAAAGCAAGAGTCAGCAGCCTCCTCTGTGGAAACACTACTTTAAGGTACTCCAACCAAAATCCTGAGTACTGGCTCTGTCTCGCTTGCCTTCCATTCGCCCAATGGCTTGTGTGAAGAGCACCCCTTCTGCTCAGCTAGTGGGAGCCTCTAGAATGGCAAAGGTGGGCAAAAGGCCTCTGTTGTATCTGCTTCTCTCTATCCCTACTAATACAATTGTCAGTCAGGTCCTTGGAGGAACAATCGTCTCCTGTGAGCTCACCCAGATGGAAAAAGAGGAAGAATTCTTCCTCCGGAAGCACATTAACAGTGGTCGATCTTGGGTGACATATCAGCATCTTTGTTATTGTTTGCTTTGAATTACAGGCAAAAAAAGTCTCCATTTTTTTTAGTGATCTGAAGACATCATCTGCAGCTAGTAAAATAATTTATAGAGAGACAACTCCTTTCTATAAAACAGTAGAAAACTGTATTTTGAAGTTTACTTACTTTTCCACCATCCAGTGGAGTCCTCTAAGGCTTGTCAAATGAAGCACCTCCCCTTACCCTATGCTCTCTAGAATGATCTGTAAATGTGATCTATATGCGATCTCTATGGGATCTATGAAAAGTTGTAAAACAAACATGCTGGGAGGAAGCCAATTATTATTAGGAGCAGAAACCTCCTAACAAAGTGGCATCAAATTGCACTTCAGCTTCTTTTTTGGTAACAAATTGTTGAGACAGTGAAGGAAAAAATAACCTCTCAACTATTCAGGAAAGGAAGGATGAAAAATTACTTTGAGGTGAGCCCTCCAATTCCAGTTAAGATTGCTCTACAAATGGAAATACTAGTTTTGTATTGGTAATTTTGCATTATGCAGGTCCAAAGAAGCAAAGCAGTTACAGTCAGGCAGGGCATGATGCCTGCATGTGATTTGTGCACACTATGTATCACAGCACTATGTCATTTTGACCAACAGTGGGAGATGATATACACTGGTAATGTTCTGTGTTTAAAATGAACTATTAGAAATTAGTACAGTCAGTTCAAAAGTAAGAAAATGTGTATCAAAAGTAGGTATTAAAAAGAAATAATCTGAAAACCATTAAACTGCAAAAAGCTAGACTCAAATTAGGGGCAAGAATGAAAACTAACAGCTATACTATAATTGAATTGTAGTTCCTAAAAAGCACTAACAGAAAACATTTTCTGTAGGTATTGAAAACAAATTTTACCTCTTATTGTGTAGTAAAGTCAGAAATCCTGTTTCAAAGTATGATGCTTTAAAGCCTAAAAGTTGAAGCTCCCAAATGTAAAATGATGTCAAGTAGGTTTATGTTGCTGTGAAACAGATAAATAGTTCATATTTACACTTTTCAACACTGAAAAGGGAAGACGTTGGAAGAGACCACAGACCATTTTACCTTTATTTTCAGCAGTTTCCCTGCCATTAATCACTTTATAGTTGATTTCAACTCCTCTCAACTTAAACCTTCAAAATAGACATAAAAGACTCCACCAAAAAAGGTCCTTCAGAAAGACGCACTCCCGCATTGAGAGTGTCTGAACATGACTGATGGCTCGGCGACAAAAACATCAGTATTAACTTACCACAGGAATGAAAGCTACTGATGCACCAAATCATCCATTCGTCTCCCCACAACACACACCTGGAATAAAAGTGCGCTGGAAAATTAGGAATTGCCTTAGCAACCTTAGTTTGCTCTATATGCATCTGCTTTGTTCCGCTATCTTCTCTTCTGTGGCCACAGGACTTGTTCCCTTCGAAGGTGAGAGGAGGGATGGAACCATTGGGCAGGCAGCTTTCTGATTTGTCCTCATTGTCCAGAAGGTGGCATTGTGCTTGGTCTATTACACATGATTAAAATACTGTTTGTATTGAGAATTATAAGAATTCTCATAATATAATAAGTTCCTGTAGCATTTTCTGTAGTATTCATCTTTATAGTGTCTGAGTGCCTTATGAGCACTAGGTACCTAAACTTTTACTGCACTACTCTGGGTTAAGTATATTAATTTCACAGGGTGGGACCTGATAAAAAGGTATTGCATGCAAAAATTTCCTGCAATGTTGGGAGCTCAGTTTACAGGAGCTATAACCCTAGAGGACACATATTAATTGTATTATTTTCCTTAAGATTGCAAAAGGTGCTTTTTAAATTTCATTTACATTGGTATGCATAAATCTGTTTTACAGACCAAACTCACAAGAAGGTTAGATTTGGATCAGTATATGCTTCTTCTGACCCACTTTTCTCATCCCCAACAGAGACAAGCTCAGGCATAGGCTCAACTCCTCACAGGGGGTAATAACATAAGACATTATATCCAGTACTACTTCCAGAAGCAAGATTTTTACTATCAACTTCAGCATAAGCAGGACATTTATTTATTTTATTTAAGAAGGCAAAAACATAGCACTTTTTTGTTAGCTGCGCAGAAAGGGAATACACCTTTTAAGTGCTGTGCAAGTAGGATAACTATAAACAAAGCAAAATAAACAAAGCAAAAATTGCCAACCCTTGGAAGAGGCTGAAGCAATAACGATGGATTACAGGATTTTACCTTGCCTCATAAAATAAGAACAGGTTACCAGTGTTTAGAGTCATGCTAGGTCTTTTCAAGAGTGATTTCAGTTTGTAATTCTACAGCAGAAAGGAGTCTGAAAAAGCAGCTTAAATCTAAACTGCCAAACCAAAATATTTTTATTATTTTCCTTGCTAGACTTATGTATAACATATATAACTTCCATATAACTTTATATTCAGATCAGCCAGAACATTAAAGGGCAGTAATTTTCAAATATGAAATCCTAGAGAGGCTTATAGTTCACAAAGCTCTGGGGGAAAAAAAAAAAAAAAAGAAAAAAAAAAAGCTCTAAAAAGCTCTAAATCCAATTTCAGTACCAGAATACAGAGAACAATGTAGGACCCCAAACTGTCCATTACAATATATGCCTTGAAGTGTGTCACACACAGAAATAGCTCCCTTTCATACTCATTACAAATACGTGCTAAAAGCTGCATTTGACATCTTTTGCTGGGTTCCTTTGTAGCTCATTGAAGGATCACTTACCGGTCCAGTACTTTGAGTTAAGGCATATTAGAAGTAACCCATAATTTGGGGCACTCAAAAAGTGACAGATCGTTTTAAAAGTTTTAAACCTTTTGGGAGCCCTTCAACATGTCTCATGATTAGATTCGCAAAAATGGTTACCTGCATTGACTAGCCATGTTAGAAAATACAGTAATTTTCTTTTAGAACTTTCATGCTGTGAGTTTCTCTCTTCTTGACACCAGCATTTTGCAAAGAATCATCCTGAAGCATAGAAATGCTGAACCCAATCAGTGTGACACCAACAATCCTATACTTGACTTTTTTCCTGGTGCTGGATGTTACACATACAGTATTTTGGCACTGAGTTTTGTTTTGCAAGGCGAAAATAAATTTCAAGCCACCATGTTTTATCAAAACCATATGGCTTAACTCAAAGTTTTTCAGCTTGGCAAGATTTCCTTGTGGAAGCAAACGTGACATGAATAGCTGAATTCCCTCTGCAGTTGAAATGTGTTCTTGGAGATGCCCCTGACTGATACTGAAAACAAGCTGTATTTGATTTAAAGTGATAATCACATAATTTAATTCCAATTTATATTATTAAAATGAAGTTAGATATAAATAGCACAAAAAAGGAAAAACTAAATGGAGACTGATATGGCCCAAAAGAGATATGTCAAATACGTAGGTTAAACTGTAGGATCTGGTGGAACCTCTCCAATGACTCTGTAGAAGACCTATTAAGTCTAATGCTGCCTCAGGACTGGTATTTGAGACTTCTTGAGAATGATGGGGTACAAGATGCTTTTTACAGTCTTTCCTTAAGTAACTGAAGAGAAATAATAGTGAAAAGAAAATGGGAGAATCCCATTTTTGGAGATACCACAAATACAAATTCAGGCAAGATACCCCTTCTGTTGACAGTGGAGTAAATCAACATACTAAAAGCACTGAATATATCAGCTTCAGACTGGCAGGAGAGAAAAAACAGGCCTCATTATATTTTACCTGTATTTGCTAATCTCTACTTTTATCAGAATTTATGTACAGGGGCAATTACCTTAGTTGCTGGTGAGGCTCAAAGGTGGAAGGAGCAGGGTTTGGTTTGGTGCTGCCTGTTGTGTTTCAAAGAAAATATGCTTATATTGCATTTGAAGTGGCAGTGAAGTTTTCACCAGTTGCCTGTCCTGGGTGTGCAGCTCTTGTATGGAGAGACCTGACTGCTGGACCAACTTGCTCCATGTAGCCAGTTAGACTTGGAGATGGCTTTCACCCACCCAGATTCAGCCCTTTTTCCACCAGGAGGGAAACCACGTCCAGCACATGAATGCTCAGATGTGCACTGCCAGACTCAAGTACAGGTGCACACCAAATTTGCACCAAAAAGAACTTCTCTAGAGCTCTAAATTGTGAATGTAGACACATCCATGGGAACCTAGCCCCTGCTCACACACACAAAACACTAACGAAAACCTGAAAACCTCAGCATCAGTGTGAACCACATACCATGGTAACTAACTTTTTTTCTTTTTTTAATTCATAGAATCATAGAATGTTTAGATTTGGAAGGGACCGTAAAGATCATCAAGTTCCAACCCCCCTGCCAGGGGCAGGGACACCTCCTGCGAGACCAGGTTTATTGATTCCCACCAGCAGGGTCTTGTACTTTGGATATTAATATTCTTTTATTTTAATTTTTTAAACCATAGCAAAAACCAGTCCTCATGCAACTGATCATGTAACATACTAGTTGCAGCAGAATGCAGGTTTATGCAGCCATATTTCTATTTTGAGATTTAGCATTACACTGCAAAGTTGGAACAACTCCAGTAACATCAATGGAATAGCTCTGGTTATACATATTTTAAACCAAGATTAAAGTTAATTATCAGTAACCATACACCAGCAAATCTATCCTCCTCCAAAACCCTTTGCCAAGCAACCCCGCTCAGTTCCTCTGCATCAACTAACTTCTAAATCCATTGCAGTAAAGGTAACTGCAGCAACATACATTTTGTGGAGCATTTGGAGTAGATTGCAATGGCAGTCAGAAATTGCCTTTGCATTCCCTTCACATTTTGTTAGCTGAAGATAATCTTGCTCCTTCCTCACCATTTCCAGCTAAACTTGAGCTCAATAAGTCATTGGCATGACATGGTTGAAGCTATGACTACACACAGTGCGAAGCTGGGACAAGATTGGAGAGATGTTTCATAAAATGTTCTTAAGAAAACCAAAATGTTACAGACTTCCTCTCCTGACAATTAGTATAGTATAAAGTAGACACATGATGCTCATCACTTCTGTGAAATTTAGGCTTATTCAATGATATTTTGCCTCACTTAATTAAAACCAGAGTCATCTTTACCAAAGAAAAAAAACAACCCTCACCTTGAATGGTAAGAATAAGATTGAAATACTAGTGAGACAGAAAATCACTTTCTTTAGGAAAAATATTTCTTCCAGATAAAAAACTTCAAGAGAAGTCACATGTAAACAATGAATATGGTGTTTCTCTAAGGACTCAGGTTTCCATTCTTCTCAGCTGTAAGTGTATTTGGAGTCATTTACTTTTCTATTGGAATTACTATTTTTCTTCTTAACTAACTACTTTGAAGTTACTTAAAATCTGTGTCATGACAACAGAATCACTCAGTTATATATAATCTAGATATACTGATGTCTTAATCTGCATCATATTAATAAGCATGGATAACATATGGGAAAAATCAATTATGTATATGCTATATACTAAATATCTCTGACAAAAGCAGATAGATAGAAAGACATGCCTGTCATGGCCTTACTTTGGATGCTTAGATTATGTCTACATCTGATGGTTTTGTCATTCATCTGGCTGTTCCTTGTGTTTGTAGTAATAACAAGAAGAAAAACACCACTGCAGTCCTTTGGCATTAAGGTTGCCTAAATTCCTGCCCTGCTGCAAGTCTTCCTGGCTAAGTCAATATTGCTGTTACTGGCTGTACTTGAGACGACTTGTAGGTGATAAGGGACCACTTCTGCGAGCACCTCTTCTGCACAAAAAAAACAGCTATCCTTTATTTGAGGTGAAGCAAGCAATTGGTATCTACCTTTGAGAATAGCTTTCTCTATTTCAGGCCTAAAGAATAACTGATGTGCCTCAACACTGATGTATTTTTCCAACAATATCAGTTGGTCTAATAAAAGATATGACCTCTTCTTGTCTTGTTTGTATCCCTTGATCATAACAGTGACAGCAGCGCTACTACTGCAATAAAAATTAGGCAGTGGAGAAGATCCTAAGCATGAAAACAATAAGCAGTCTTAAGAGAACACTTCCCCTGTATTTTATGAAGGCCACATTTCATCATTTTTTCAAATATAAGCATTTCAGCCAGTTTTAGATTCATACCAGTCATCTATACACAGAACCTAGATACAACAGGGACACAATCGTCAGCACAGCAGAGAGGAGATGTCAGCTCTTTTGTACGGCTTCTCGCAGCTATTGCTTTGTTGCTCAGTCCCATAGCATGGATGTCTCTGCTAGCAGGTTCTTCTGCCCCTGCCTTCCCACTTTTCAGATCTCACTGCAAAAAACATGAAATCTTTGTCACCTTCATCTGTATTTTACCTATCTTACTTTGTTTCATTATCCATTTCATCTACCAAATTTTTCAAGCTTCCGCACTTTTTCTTTGAAACAAAGTGGTTATCTTGAAAAAGAGTAGAAGTATATATTGCTTTAATTCATTTCATCATGGAAAACAATTTGTGTTCTACCTTTTACTGTTACCCTTTTCTCAGACCACCTGTACAACATTTCCTGTTATGGTCACTTCATCTCAGGTTTGGGTTCATTATAGCCTTTGCCTCACATTGGTTTTAGAATTAAAGCATTAGTTGGTATACATTTGGAGTTGCTCTTCTAAGGAGCTTCTGGGTATGTTCATTATGTCCCACATTCAGAAGACTTTGACAATCTTTAATAAACCCTTAAAAAAAAACAAGCTTTGCAAGTTATTCTCTGTTTTCTACATGCTCCCTCACACAATCCACACAATCTTGGCTGGTTTTGTTTGGGTTTTTTTTATGATACACTTCCAATACAGGCAATTCCTTCACAAGGACAAAATGAATGAATCACTAAGCATTTTATTATTTCATACTCCTGCCTCAAGCTCCTTCAAAACCTACATTGAGTTTATTGCATTAATGGTCAAGTTTTTAATCATGTCTATTTTCCACAGCATTCTAGCACATTACATTTAAATTATATCCCTTAAAGCAACACAAAAGGAGTGTACATCAACAACAGTATCATGATTGCTAATCTGCAGTATATAGCTGGGGTCTAGGAACCGTTAACCTTTATTATTCTTCTTTGTCAAACAGCCACATTCAGGTCTCTCTATTACTATTTGATGTGAAACTTTCTTGGAATAATTTACACACTTTTGTTTGTGACATTCATGCCTGTTTAGCAGTATGGGATGTTGGTGCTGAAGGTCTGAAGAATATAGAATTTTCTTTGAATTTGAAGAATATGAATGAAGATTTGTTTTATTGGTTTGATTCATCCTTCACTAACTTCTTATTACTTCAGATGAATCCGCACATTTTTATTTCACTTTTAGTTGATTTTCCCTCAAATACTGCCATTCTGTCGATCAAAAATATTAGCATTTGAAATTCTTCAGCTCAGAAAATGGGAAAGTCACATACACAGTGGGGCAATAGTCAAGTAACAGGTTAAAATCCTGAAGGCTGTTTCTCAGGAAAGTGGAAAATCCTGAATGTAGTTGAGGACACTGATTGCCAACACCAAGATCTCCAGAGGAGACATCAAATCTCTCTCTAAAAAGTGGGCCCAGGTGTTTGGAGGACAAGTCAAGGGATTCCATTTTCAGTATTTTCCTTTGTTATGATTGGCCCTACAAGAATGCTTTTCAGAGACTTAAAAACTCAAATAATAATTCCAGTAACATTATGAAAAAACCTATGAAAGTAAATAATGCATCCCATCCGAAGTAGAGTCAGAAATCTCCACGTTAGCTATAGAGAAGTCTTAACATCGGAGGAGTCGAGATGAGTTCTGAAGACTTAAACAGATGGTGTCCTCAGTTTGAAGGGCTTATAGAAAGCGAGACACGACTGGATGGGAGGATGAGATCACAGATTCCTGCAGGAGGGAAGAGGAGAAGAGGCTGGCCCATAGAAGTGTTTTTTTGCCCACAGCCTCTTTGCCTTACAATTCAGGCATGACCACAGCCCAGGCAAGCACTCTTGTGCTGGTTTTAATCCAGCCAATTTAGGCAGCAGCCACAGAGAGAAGATCACAGGCACAGAGAGCAGCCCAGGCTGCCCACCCAAGGAGACACCCAGACACCACGGCAGGCTTCTGAGGTCAGGGAACCAGGAGGGACAGGAATCTAAAATCAGAAGCTGTTTGCGATGCTAGCCCTGTGTTTCCCTTCAGGAATGGGAATGGTGGAAAGCAAACTTTAATACAACTAAGGATATATAGCAAGCATCAAACAATAATGGTGAACACAAAAAATCACACAGGGCAGGATGAGAGGAAAAAGAGTTGCTTTTAAATTGAATAGGTAGGGTCTCGGAAAGAAGAAACCAAGAATTAAATTAGCAAGTCTACTGAACAGGAGATTCGATTCACTGAAGACCTTGTTTATGTCTATATGTCTATGCTTATAACAACCATACTGAGAAAATACCTCGCTGCTTCCCAGGCAGTAAGTGTGCTTCTCTCCCTTTCTGTCCCTTAGAGGCTGACAGCTGTGTCATTCCTTCCCTCACCAACATCCTTATTTGCTCCACAAGAATTGACCATTGTTTCTCTGAAACCGCCTCATTCATTCAAGAATACAATTTAAACTCTTAGCAAACCCTTCAAACTGTATCAGATTTTGAATTTTCCTGTAGAAAGCAGGATACCCTGGGCCTAAAAGGGTGCCAGCTTCTCCAAAGTATGTCACTGGATATAAGATTATTTCTCCCTATACACTTTGCTTCATTTATGCCCTTAGACTGTCTCTGCTACTGAATTCTCAATAAAACACTTCAATATGAAGAAATAATAGTCTATTTTGATCATCAGAAATGATCTTGCATTTAAAAAGTAAAAGATCAGTTGCTCCTCTGTGAATTGTTATTTGCCTGTGCTCCTTTGCTGTCACACCAAAGCACTGTCAGTGCCCATCAATGTAATCCAGAGTGTGCATCCGTCTTCTCTGATCACAGCCAGGACTGGTTAACACAGAAAACAGACTTTGTGTGTGTATTTATTCAGGAAAATGCAAAAAGTTCAGCCTTAGAGAGACACAAATATGTTATGGCACCACCACATCTAAATTACAAATATTGTTAAATTTTTTTGCGTCTTCTATCCTCATATACATGTGTATATCCTAGAAGAAAAACTCAAGGGCACATGACAAACATGGATATATGCCTTGGGTAACTTAACATCAATTGCAGTCCACTCTTTTACAACACATGGCAGGGTCTATTACTCCAGTTTTCCCCCATATCTTCTGCTGATGATGCTGTTCTGCATGGCTCAGAGCAAATGACTTCTTTAATGTCATTATTAATGTAATTGAGAATTCTTGATGAGGTCCTATCTCCTCTGACACTCATACAGTGTTAGGATCATGCATCTTCACGCTTTGCCTTTGCAGATCCTGTAACAAGCTGGCTGCTTCTGTAGTACCAAGAGGGAAGCTTATTTGAGGTTATTACAGCAATGACAGCAGGACCCAGTGCGGTATGCTGTTTTGAGGCTTTGTGCTCTGGTTCATACTGGGATTTGTACTTAGCAGCAGTGTCCTAGAAAGAAGATTCAAGGGCTTGTAAGAGCTGAAAATTTAGCCTGTGAGAACCATCTAGCGTTCATCCGCTTACATGGGTACAAAGGAGCTCACATCACTTTAGCCTCTTTCTGTACTTATAAGCTGATTTTGCTTCGGAGTGCAAAACCTGTTAATGTTGGCTCACACACAAGTGGGCTTTGTATGTACGAAATGTATCTTTGGCTGAACACGATACTGAGTGATTTTGGCTGTGATACCGAATTGCAAACCCCCTGAGTGTATGCTTGTAGTGCTGAAATAGAAACTTAGAACTGGGGGTAGGAGCTTTCAAAGGAGCAATATGGAAACTTTGACATTCTTCTGCACCCTTTCCTGCCCTGTTTCCTCTTTGGAAAATGCTGGAAAGCCTCTCTCAAGGGCCATCATTATGTGCCAGCATATACTGTCTCAGTTTGAGTGTTGGATGTGCCATTTTTAGCTGCAAACACATATAGAGCTCACATGGTTTTTAAGAATGATAAAATTTTCATAAATGGAGCAGAATGTTTTTTGGAAAATATTCACACTTCACATGCTTTCTGGAGGCATCTCATAAGATTTGCGAGATCTAAGAAATTAAAGTTACAGTTCTTTATTGTGCTAGGGAAAGGTGGTAGGACTGACAAGACAGTCTCCAAACAAAGTTTGAAGTTCATTCAAGGAGTTAGAAAATCCTGAATAACCAGGTATGGAAGGAATGCGTTGTGGTTTGGGCCAGACTAGCCATGGAAACAAACAACAGCTGCTCTCTGACCACTCTCCTTCAGAGAAGGGAAAGCATCTCCCTTCAAGGAGAGTAGGAAGAGGGAGAAAGAGACTAATGAGTTTAAAATAAAATTAGATTACTTTAATGAAAATATTAATAAAATAATAAAAGATAAAACGATGAATTATATACAATATATACAAAACCCTATCAAGCTCCCAGGATGACAATCACTTCACCAGAAGGCACTGGGACAGTCCCAGAATGGACTCTACTATGGACGGGAACTTTTATAGAGAGCATGGGGCCGATAAGATGGAATACGCTGTTGGTCAGTTTTGGGTCACCTGTCCTGTCCTCTCCTCCCCACAGGTGCAACCCCTCTATGCCCTTCTGCTTCCAACCCTCCAACAGGCAGTTATAGAAATAAGTAAAAGCAAGAGCCTCTCTGCATAACTTTCCTTGGCACAAATTACAAACAATCAGGTCTTATCACTCTGGGAGTGAACTACTGTCTTAAAAATATGCCATTAATTTCAGAGAGTTCAGTTAATAAGAAGAGGCTTAACTGATAAGCAAAATTACTAAACAGAAAATTGATTCTGTTTTACGTCCAACCAGGACATTCTGGTAGTGAAAAAACACTTTTTCAAAAACGATATGCAGTGATTTCCCTGCCATCAAACCCAGCGTTAATTTGATCTGTTCAATACCATGTGTGTTTTCTGACTTGCTGATTAGTACCTGTGCTATCTTGACTCTTTCTGATTAATGCTTTTTGTTAATGCTTTGTAATGGATTTGTATAACACAAGCTCAACTACATTCTTTCCACTGACCTGCCTGCATAAGGTCTGTTACGGAAGAAATGCGCACACTTTCAGGGAAACAGTATAATCTTGTACACGCTCTCACATCTTTTGTTCAAAATGCAGTCTACTCTTACTGAAATTACAGAGCTCTTGAGTGTGTTTGATAATAAAGGCAATAATTCTTCAATATGAACATGGCACTATCTTCTTTTAGTGTCTCTGATCCCTTTTTTTCAGAGCCTACTTGTATATATGTTTGATAATACAACACAGCTGTTGATGGAGAAGAAAAGCTTTCACAGAAGACAGAGAAATACAAAGATTTGAATGTCATTGTTAGGCTCCATAAAATGAGTCGGCATGCAAAAATAGGTTTGTTTTCCAGTGCTCTGATACTTTTCCACAGTATACAAGAAACTAAGGCTTTACTTGGAGAACACAGCATCACTTAGCATTTCATAGAGAGTTTTGTTTTTGTTGTGGCTTGGAGGCAGAGGTAATCACCGACCTCCCTCTCAGGAAGTAACAGCTAGAGCCCGTGCTAAGTGTATGCTTTACAGTACGGTAGAGTAAAGCTGGGAAATTGCCAAAAGCACTGTGTAAATCAAGAAGGATTAGAAACAGGTGACTGCCAAGCAGCTATAGCAGAAAGCCTCTATATACAAACAAGCAAAAATATCTCCTGCCTTAAGAAAAAAAAAAAAAAAAGCGCTTTAAAGAATCTTGAAGTGTAAATACCATTGAGATATGTTATAAATCTTTAGAAATTGAAATGTTAGGAAGAGAAGGCTGATGCAGCCATAGTTTTTTCCACTCAGACTGGATTTCCCAGACTCAAATTCTGTTTTATTAGCCATGACACCAAGACAGAAGCATGGTGTGGTTGTTGCCTTCTGCCAGTCTCCTGGCCAGTCACTGAAGCCGTTAAAGTGCCAGAAGGAAAAGAGCTGCAGAAATAATGTACATACTGAACAGAATCTATACTGTTTTTAACTATCCCTACAAGAATTGTTCTTGCTTTGTTCATTTTAAACAATGCTTCTTTCTGATACTTATGGCTGAACATCTGTTTTATAATCCTTGGAGAAAGCTGTGCAGAATAAATTCCCTGTCATTAAATACAGAGCAGTGTTGATCTATACTCCCCAATTCAGAACACTGCTGTTATTTACGGGCTTGGAATGTTTCTCTTCATGGCCAATAGATTGTGATCCATGTGACAGCTCCTCCTCTCTGAACAGGAAACATCACTAAGGGACTCTTTGCCTTTCTTAAAGTCTGTATTTCTAATTTCAAGTTGGCTGTTCTCATCTAGGCAGTGGTTTTGATGGAGTTAGAGTGGAACCATGATCAAAACACGGATCAAACCCAGACCCCGGAAAGCCTACATCAGGTATCATCTACCCTGCCACAAAACCTAGCCATGAAGAAGCCAAACTGCCCTAACCAAATTTGAGAAGAGTAAGTATCCACTCACTGGGGAATCTGGATTGTGCCTCCCTCATGACACCTAAGAGGGACACTTAGGCACATGGCTTCTAGTGGGAGACCATGTGAAGCACCCAAGACACCACATTTGCTGCTGCACAGCTTCCAAGCTGGTTCTTGGAAAACCAGTCAGCAACTTAATTTGCCAGTTAGCAGCCCCATTACAAATTCACTGGTGAAAAAGAATCCCTGACCCTGTCATGCTATTACTCAACTTTCCACAGCACATTCCTGCTTGCATCCAATGCTTTTACGTGGTCTCCCTCTGTATCTGCCTCACTTCATTCCTGCTCCCCAGCAGTCAGCCTGCCAAAACTGGCAGGCTTTGCTTTTTTTCCCACTATTCAAAAGCATACTGTGGATAACTAGATCTTTTAAATTGCTTTGGTCCTTTCTCTCTCGAGGCCTGGTCCTGTTCCTTATCCCTCTGCCCCACATCATTTTCCTGTGGGCTCTGCTTGCTGCTGCGATTGGAATAATCTGGCGATATCACAGTGCTGATCACAGCTGATCACAGCAGCCAAGCGTGAGGTTGCTGGGAGGTAATGACTTCAAAAGGCCCACAGAACAAAAAAAAAAAAAAAAAAAAAAAAAAAAAGGCAAAAAAAAACCCAAACAGCTAGGGTTTTTAGAAATAACTGGGCATCCTGTTTTTCATTAAATTTTAATGGGAATGGAGGTTGTACACTGAGCTCATGACCCAGCACTGAGCTTGTACCTAGGAGAAAGAATACAAACTGAAAACACTATGATTATATCTTTGTTTTTTCTTTCTTTCTTATCAGTTGAAGTAACTGCATTCTCTGGCATGCTAAATCAGTATTTTGTTTTTTATCTTTAGTTTTGAACTAGAACTATTTTATACTGAGTAGAAATTATTTTCTGAACAATTTTTTAAAAAGTGACTGTGCAAGAACTAAAAAATACAAGGTCAGAGCAGAAACCAAACACAAAGATGGCAGTTTAATTTGAAGAAAGCCCCCTTGGGGTTTGGAGGCAGGAAGCCTGAGCTGTCACACTCACTCACCATTGACCTCAAAAGTCACATAAGTGAACACCCTAAAATACATTTACAGTTTTGGGGCCCAGAGCACGGAGCAATAGATCCCAATTCTTCCAAAGTGTATTTCCCATAAGTTTCCCTTAAGTGTGTTGTCCTGCCAGAAGCAAGACAAACTCTGTATGTCTAAATGTGCTGCTCAGAATTTGAGAAGGTGAAAAATCAAGAATTTTGAACATATCTGGAGTTTTTCTACATCACCAATGACAAAGAAAAGAGGGGGGATACAAAACAATATTTTGCTGCCTAAAGGGACCTCTCATTTGGGACTTAATGATTATTTGAGTAAAAATGATTACAGACAAACTAACACGCATACTGGAAAGAGAGACAGTGGTCTGCAAATAAAACAACTTTACCTTCTTGCTAAATCGGATCCTGCAAGTATATTCACCATTCAGTGTTATACCTGATACACAGGTTTTTAAATAGCTGCATAAGTACTGGGTGTGTTTGATGCAGGGCTGCAGCCTCCTTTGTGTTTGGCACTACTGCAGGAAGGAAAACTAAATGAGGAAATTAATATGCAGTGCTCAAGGCTGAGATGATCAGACAAATTTCTACTGCTTCACTGCAAGCTGAGACCTACTCAGAACTTCATTGTCCCTGTACAGTGTGACACTTAATCACTGTTTCCTTACTCTAATTGAATGGCTTCCTGGGTGACCCTCAGGATTGAGAGGCTAATTCACTTTTTTAGGAGTATTAGGAGTATGTAACCTGCAGTGGCTATGCTCAGACTGAGCAAGAGGTCTAACAATGTGAAAAAAAGCCAGAGACAGCTCCAAACTGGTGGTTGATACCTTAATAGCAGCTTTTCTCATAACATCTTCACACTCTGTCTGTACTTGCCAAATCAGGCACACCATTAACAAGGGCTGAGGAAACAGACAGAGCAGAATTGTTGCTAAATTAAACATTTTGTTTGTTTTGCATCACCTTATCTCTTTCTTTGTGAAAATTAACTTGGCATTTTTCAGTATCTTAATTCCAATATATTCCTTTCCTCATTTCTTTTTCAAAAATCTAAGTCTGTCTATTACGGTCTTTGAAATTTTCCTCCCTAGCAATATTTCTCTTCCCTGTACCCCCAGATATTTTTCTTTTGCCCTCCTAGTTAGCATGGATTCCCAAGCTAGAATTTGAAAAGTTTCATATAGTAATTAATTGGGTTACGTTGGCTTAAAAGGGACATTTAAAGGCCATCTAGTCCAACCCCCCTGCAATGACCAGGGACATCTTCAACTAGATCAGGTAGTTCAGAGTCCTGTCCAGCCTGACCTTGAATGTTTCCAGGGATGGGGCAACTACCACCTCTTTGGGCAACCCGGTTCATTGTTCTACCACCCTCATCATAAAAAAAAAATCTTCCTTATATATAGTCCTCCTTATATAGTCTTGGTGGATGTTTTGTGAAATAAGTGCCACGGAAAGCAGGAGGTAAACTGGGAGGGGGTGGTGGGGAGGGGAATTTACAAAATTTTTACAAAATTACAAAATTTTTAGAAAACCCACAAAGAACACCTTAAACAAAAGATGTTTAGGTTAACTAGTCTTCATCCTGGTAGAGGCACTTGTACATCCCCCCTCCAAAAGAACATGGAGAAAAAAGAAGTTCAGAAGGAACCACAGTCATTGTTAGGAGCTGGGGGCCCAACCAGCCAGCACTTAGAAGTGTGCTTACAGCTTCGCTTCTGCAGGTGTAGAGCTCCTTTTTCAGCCGGTGCTCTACAAAGTTTGTGAGATCACAAGATCCAGACCAAAAAGAAATGGTCACAGCAGTTTAATGAGGTGCCACTTGGTTTTGCCTCTGTTCTGAGAGGCACCCTGTGCCTCCAAGTCATCTGGGAACCCTCTGATGTAGTCTGGCATGTCACCGAAAAGTTATCTTCTCATCTGTCCTTTTAAGTCCTCTCCTTACTGTCCTTTTAAGTCTTTCATCCACAGCCGTTTCTGCAAGTTAAAAGCTTTCTAGTTTAACAGCTGACATCTTCCTGATCTGGAGCTTAGTGCTTGCCAGAAAACAACTTCTACCAGAAGGGAAGAAGCCAGGTGGAAACTCACATATTGAAGCTTTTCTCCTTCATGCCTGCAGCCTTATTTTATACTGCCTGAGCACAGACACTAACCTCATTACCTCCAACTTTAAATGACCCCAATGCAGACAACAGATCAAGGAACAGAGCATTTTTGTTTTGTTTTGAATTACTCTTTAGCCAACAGCTATCAGCTTGCTTTATTTATTTATAAAAATTTAATTTTATCTGCTATACCCTGCATGCGAATGCTTTTAAAGCTCATGCCTTAAGGTTTGGAAATTAGCAAGTACAGAGCTACTCGTTTGGTCCTCGGGTGTTATCCACATCTCAGCAGGATTTCTAATGGATTTTCCACATCATTTAGCGTCTTGCAAGATACAACAACACATTGTGTCATTTTTCAAAAGCAATTAAGCTTAAGTTATGATTTGAGGGAAGCCGCCTGCCACTTCACCAGAAAGCAATATGCTTCCTTTGCCAAAGTTTAGCCTTCACAAAGGGAATGATTCTAAAAAGAAAAACTGATAGGATCTGAAGAAATGTTTGTAGAACAGCTCCCCTAAATGGGAGAAGAGAAATGGAAAACAGACCCTGGAGTTCCTCTGTTTGGCACTACAAGCTGTGTGGGCATAACTGGGTCTGATCCAAGGGCAGCATAGCCCATGTATAAAAAAACAACAAATCCAGGTCACTCTACCTTGGTGACAAGCTCGGGTGAGGCACTGACACATCAACAAGGCTCCCTAGTATGCCACGTGGCCATCCAGGTTGGACAACAAGCAAAGGATCTGAAGCTCCTCTAAACCTACCGATGGAGACAAACCCTGAATCCACCCAGTCTCCTGGGAGAAGTGGTACGGAGCAGAGCCCACACTAACAAGTTGTGCTGGTTATCATTAATAATTAATAGTGTGTTGGAAGGAAGGTGGTGGTTTGGATGGTCAAAACAATAAAACAGAGGAAGGCGAGGTTGCAGCCAAGCTCCAGAGGACAAGGAATAACCAGGAGTGGAGAAGCGATGAATATCAGGTGCTTCCTAGAAATCACTGCTTAAAGCCGTCCAAAAACTCCCATGAAATATCTTTAAACAGACGTATAAACTGCATGCACACAATGAGCCAACTCACTGATTTACAGACAACAGCTATTGGTAAAATTTCATTTTAAGCCATTTTTAGTAGCTTATAATACACTAATTTCTTTTAATCTCATGCTTTTTTATGTTTCCATCTATGACAAAGATGAAATATTTTGCTAAAGTTGAATGCAAATCAGCTCACAATTTCTGATCCAAGTTTAAAATATAAGCAATTTTGCAAACCTAATTATACATATTTAGAAAAAGCTTAGAGGCTGGTTAGAAAACGTTCCTGCCCTGGAGACCTTACAAGCTTATGAAAATCTAGGGATCAACAAAGGGCAGAACCATCATGCTCATTTTGCACATTTCATTAGATCTAAAGAACAAGCCAAATGTGTGGTGAGGAGGAATAGGGCAGGGTAGGAGGTCTGGCTCATAGCCTTAGTTACGTGCATTTGCAATGCAAATTTCTCACATATGCAGTAAAGTTGCTATTACAGTTTGATCAAGAGATGGTTTAAAAATATATGAACTGAACAGTTTATGAATAACTTCTTTTCGCAGCTTGTAATTGGTTCCAGTTCCAGTCCAGAGAGCAAGAAACTTCACCTAGGACATTTGCATTAGGACCCAAAGGGATATCAACCCTCTTGCTTCAAAGCACAAAACAACCTGTAACTGTGGGAATTGCGAAGAAACCCCAAAATATGGAGGCTGTTGGCACTTACCTAACTGAGACTTTGCTTTTCCACATGGTGTAAAGCCTAGGTACTCTAAGGAAAAGGCACTACATTAGAATCAGTTGGGCAATTCTTCAGTACCTTCTTTTCTATGCACCTGATTATTCTTCAGATGATCAAATTCTTACTACAGATTACAAATTCTTACTATAGATTAGTCCTACAAATTCTTGAAGAAATCATCGAGTTCTAACCCCCCTACCATGGGCAGGGACACCTTCCACTAGACCAGATTACTCAAGGCCCCATTCAGCCTGGCCTTGAACACTTCCAGGGATGGGGGATCCACAACTTCTCTGGACAACCTATGTTCCAGTGTTTCACCACCCTCATAGTGAAGAATTTCTTCCTAATATCTAATCTAAATAGAATCATAGAATGGTTACAGTTGGAAGGGACCTTAAAGATCATCGAGTTCCACGATGTATCGTGTCATCAAATTAATGTTGAAGGAAATGTTCCTCCGAATACATAAATGCAGATACCATGGTTTATTTGTACTGAACTCTAGAATTCTTTAACCTTAAATGCCAAATAGTTCACACTTTATGGTTTCAATTGTATAACAAAAAATAAAAGGAAGAAAAGGAAAAAAGAAAATAAAGGAATTTTGGTAAACCTGTCTTTGTCCAGTCCAAGGTAATTCTCCTAGAGAATTACCAGTATTTTTAAAAATCACCCTTCTTCATAATTGTCAGCCAAAGGACAAGAGTTTTCAAAAATAACACAGACTACTTCCCACACCCTACAGCTTTGTCGCTATGTTATATGCCAATATACCAGCATCCCATAGTGTTACGGCAAGCCACCTTTCCTCCAGTAGATGCAAGAACAAAACAGTCATGTTTTCCACTGGAGCTTCTTGTTGAACGCACCCATCCAGTAATTAACTTTCCTTTACATATCCTTTCTGTAAAACAAGGGTGCAGTTTGAGAGTCACTGAATGATCTTCCTCAGCTCTGGGATGCCAAGCTTCCTATCCCGTGTTGAGGCATTTTGAGACCATATTTGACACACTGTAAGTTTGGAGTTAAGACTTATAGATGACATACTCAGCATCAACAGAAAGCTTTGATTTCTATTACGAATCTTATAGTTATGTTGGCACCATTCTGCAATACTTCTATTTCAAAATTAATTTACCAAATTCCACAATCAACATAAAACAGTCAACGACAAACTGCTGTATTAATGAAATGGAGAAATTAGTATGACTTCTACAATATTTTAAAACTGATCATTTATATCCAGGTCAGTATGACCTAGACTGGAAGAAGACTGTATTCTGAAACACATCTTCTGACCTCTCCCCTCCCACTATTCACCTGAGCCTACAACAGAGCTCAAACTCATCATAGAAGCCCATCCACAAGCTGACAAATGTTGTTTGTAACCAAACTACCCCAGAATAAAAATTGCAATACCTTCCATCCTACCTTTATAAGCACCACGACGATTGTCCCCCAGAAGAATGTGCTTAGGAACTCCAAATACAGCATGTGGGTATTTCAATGAGCGATATATTTCACCCAGTGCATGCACTTTGAGAGATGGAAATTAAATTCACTACTTAAAAAAAATAAAATAAAATTCAGAAGGCGCACCAGTTTTATAAACCACTGTGATATTGTCCTCACTCTGTCCTGTTTGATCTTTCTGTTCTGCCTGTGCAAATGACTTCTCGTCTTGGCTGTTCCACCGCAGCTGAGCCTGTCACCTCCATACCTGCTAACTCCAAAAGTGCTAATTACTCTTTTTTTTCCTCATGTCATCTAATTGATTAGTATAATTAAATTGAAATATGAACAGTTGTTTCTAACTTGTGGTTAGCTTTGAATTTGTTGCTTCTTTGTGAGATACCATGAATCTACCATGTGCCAGAAAGGCTTTTATTTCTGCATTAGACTGCTTAATAAAACCTGTTAAATCTCCCTATGTATTTTTTTCTCTTATGTTCTTTGACTAGTACAGCTACAATGCAAAACAGCTGTTACTATATATTTGTACCACAATTTCTGAGTTAATTGAACCAATTCATTACTGTAAAAATAAGTGAATTTTGTCTTGTTTAGATTTCTCTTCTGATAGAATTTTGTTTGATTCTATCCACTTTAAATAAACAACACATTTAAACAGTCATAATGGGGAAAGTTTAGCAAAGTGTCATGCACTGAACCAAAACTCATTGCAGAGAACTTCTTTGATGTTAGAAGTCCTGTAATTTTTTTTTGTTTGAATCAATTTTCTACTCAAAACAAGAGCCAACAAGTAATTTTTTATATCTGTTTGTTTTAGCTCTGGGGCTTCCTTTGGTTTTTGAAACTTGGAGTAAACAGCCTATATTTTAGGCTCTGTAAAAGATTTTCAGAGCTCTGAAAAAAAAATTGCAAACGTCTCAGGATGTAGTTACATAGGAATACAGGAATATATAGGAATATGTAAGAATAGATAGGAATATATAGGAATATATTGGAATATACGGATTAGTGTAAGAGAAAATTTTTAAGAAAGACAGTATTAATTTTCTTCTTGAAGTAGAGTGTTGTACTCCACACATAATATGTTCATTATTAAACATTTACATTTTGGCTTCTATCATGATTTTTTCCTCTTGACTTTTGGCAGTTGTCAGAATTTATAGAAGAAATACAATGAACTTAATGCCTAATGAACTTTTCTGGTTACTTCCTGTCTGAATTAATCTGGAAAGTGTACACTGGCTTTTACAAGCATTTTTTATCCAGCTCTATTCAGAAGACTTTTCAATGAGACTCTTTGTCATTTATATGCTGGAATGTAAGAGGAATTCATCAATTCTATGTGTCTTCTGGATTCTCTTCTTTTTGTAAAGTCCTTATAGTGATGGATAATTAGGGGTTATTGGTATGGAAGTGAGAAGGATAAATAAAATAAACACATGAAGAATAAAAGGGATTGAATGTAAACTGGGTTCATGATAAAATGCTCTTTAAAAACCTGTCTTTGAGAAATATCTTGATGATCTAGACTATTATGTAATACTAGGTCTCTGCAAGACTTTCACACTTTCATCCCTCCTCCTCTTCTCTATTTTCCACATTTGCTATATATAACCTCTGATTAGATGTAAATACTGAGAATCAGGCAGGGGTCACCTTGAGTTTGCACAGCACCTAGTTCAAATGAGTCCTATTCTTAGTGTTATTACGGGATGTCATAAGATCACCCTCCAAATAGCACTGCAAAAATCAGTTTCATGGGTCCCAATCTTGCAAAGACTGACAGAATTAATTGCACCATTGGGTAAGCATGAAGTAAAATAAGGGCAAATAAGTCCTTGCAGGATCAGAGTTGCACACTGGAGAATATGTATACATTCTCTGCTGCATTTCAGAGGAGAAGTCTAAGCATATGGAGCAGGTACGCTGAGCTTATGTTACTTAGCATTTATGGAATGAGCAACAGTGAAAATACTGTGAAAATGTGTGAAGGAGAGAGCTAAACCTTTTTCATCACATTTTTCACCATAGAAGTCATTCAAGACAATGAAACTTCTTTAGTACTAAATACACAAGGTATGCTGCCATTCTTTATTGAAAGTTTCAGCTGAGTGGAAAAGAAGAAAATAAAAAAAAATCACTTTCAGATAGGGAAATTATTCCTCGGTGTGGGTGTAGATAGAAAAATAAGGGTAGCACTTAAGATTAAGCAAGGAGTGGGAGGAAATGTCTGTACAGGGGAAAGTAGAATTTCATATCCTTAAAGTACAAAGTTAAAAGATATCTGAAATATATCTGAAATACCACCAGAAATAACATCAGTAAAGAGAATGCAAAATTATGAAGCATACCTTGATCATTTGTCAATACGGGTCAAATGCAATCTCATTTATTCACAATGAAAATTGAGCTATTTTCTTTTGACAATGAAAAAAGTTCCGTCAACCCCAAATAAATATTCTCTTTTCTGTTTTCTTTTTCCCTTTTCCTTTTACAGTCAAAAGAATCATTAAACTGTTGGAGGAGGAATCATAGCCATCAGTCCAGATGATTTTCAACAGCTCTCAGTATGTGTGTGGCCTCAATTTATTTCCTGCCTCTACAGCTCAAAAGGCTTAAACGTCCATCTCCTGCCTCCCAAGAGAGAGACCTTGGGAACCTCCATTTTTTTTTTTTTTTTTTAAATTGTGATTCCATCAGGAAGCTGTTTCAAACCTACAGCAAAATCTCTTTTCAGCAAGTGGTGAGACTGTTCCTGAGGAATTAGGAGACCATTCCACCACGTCAAATAGCTGGGCTGCACCAGATCTCTGAATATGGTAAAATGTAGTACTATGAAGGAAACTTTCAGGTACAACTATACATTAGAATAGATAAGTAAACCAAAGGCAACACAGCAGGATAATTCACCTACCACAATTTTTGCTCATAGGTCCCCAAAGCAGAAACTCATCCAACCCTGCAGTGGGGAGTCAGATGGAGACGGCAGGGAGTGCGGGAGCAGGAAGGAGGCTGCCCAGAAGGAAGGTCCTGGCACATCACCTTCTCCCACCTCCTCTTCCGGCCAGGGAGACCTCTGACAGGGTCTCATCTGTGCACGTGGCGCTGTAGCTCTCCACTTTTCCAGCTCCTGCCATTGAAGGACCTCCTTCTCCCCTCTTCCTCTTGCTTCCATTGGTTTCTAGTATGTACTGAGGCTTTTCAGCTCATGTCTGAGGTTGGGCAAGCTCTGGGCCAAGCCTTTTCTGGCTGCCTTTGAAGTACAAAAGACCTGGATGCTTCCCAGAGGGGTACTTCAACACTGTTGCACTGAAGCCAGACAAAAGAGGGGTGGTAGGGCCTCTGGAAGAGATGGAATTGTCTTGGGAAGCTAAGAGCAAAAATAAACTTGTGCCAAAAAAAAATATTGTGCCACTGGCTGGATGTTTTGTCTCTGACTATAATTTAAATACAATGAAAGGACACAGTCTTTGTCATCCTAAGCATACAGTTCCTGTTGTCAGTAACCAGCATAGTTTTCACTCTCAGTCAGTCAGTGTGACATTGTCCATGTTATATACTCACAACCATTGGCTCAGTCTTTTGGCTGCCCTAATGTAGACCCGTACAAGATTTTCAAGATTAAGATTAAAGTCTTTCTCATTAAGCTCAATATCCACGCCATAGTTATCCTCGCATAACTCTTTCTGTTTGCCTCCAGGTAAGCCAGCCTGTTCCACCAGTCCACCACATTTCAATATTCAATTTGCAGAGCCAAAGGAAGCTTAAACTCCTCTAAGTTCACTCCTTTCTGTGCTACCTTCACCTTTGAAGCAAACATTATGGAACACTGCATAGAAACTACAGCATGAGCAACTGTGCAGAGAAAGGCCATGAATTAAGGACTCTGTTTCCAATGTTATCAGGCCAATGATTTTTTTTAAGTGCAGTGCTAAATTAATTTGTGATAACAGACAGTTGTATGCAGTAACCTTCCCTCTATACGTTACACAACAGCACAAATCTGACAAATAATTCAGAAGGAATTATTTGTAACATTCATAATCATACTTACTCACAAATACGCCATAAAGCGATCCCAGGCTGGCAGTTTAATAGCTTTATCTCTGATTACTGCTCCCATAAAAACCTTGGAGAAACAGAAGTGCTTGCATTTGGATGACAAAATCCCCAGCTATTTCAAAGACAACTAAAATTTTAAAACAATAAAGATGTTTTTATTGTTCCCTACAGTAAAAGCATGACAGACTAAATAACGATACTAGCATAAATTCAAGGAAAGCCTCTCTCTCTAGCAGAGGCTGAGACAGGCCTCAGGCATTAGCTCAGTTAAGTATTCACAGCAATCTTCATAGCAATTCTTACTTCAAAGCTAAACCAGCCCATGTTAAGATAAATTTGAGCTACTTTTTCAGTTTTAATGTGTTTTTTCTTTCAGATATCAAAGGTGCTTGGCATAGGGTTTTCAAAACAGTTTTCTTCTCTCAGTGCATTCTCCACTCTGTACAGACACGGTAATTGTCAGTAAAACACATCCCCTGTCACGCAGCTTTCTCTTTATTCCAAAACTGCAACTTGGACCTCCATCCCTTCCTGAGCTGGCTGTTATTTGTCTCCCTACCACTTCCTTTCCATAGAGCATCTTGGTCTTCTCCATGCCCAGACAGAAAGTGAGGACTCCCACTTGGGGAGTAGAACAGCTCTGCACTTCCAAATACTGCCCCCGGATTCGGCCAGAGGCCACAGAGAGGGCTGTGCTGAGATACGGGATCTCACTACAGTTTCTAAAAATATGAGAAATGTCACAGGATTATGTGGGAGACTCGGTGCTTTCACCAGTTCCTGATCATCTTTAATTTCTGATATTCAGGGAGAGATTTGTGTCTTCAAAAGGAGGTTTTTACAACTGGGCTGTAGTTCTGGCAGCCTCTGTATAGCCAGGACAGAAATGAACACTTCCAGGGTGTCTGTGGCACCTTGTTTAAAACACCTGGTTTTCTCCATGCCTTATAAATTCAGTTTGTACAGTTAACTCAGCCATCTGCACTGCAGACATGTAGAGGTGTGAGAAAAGGGGGAGATGAATCCCTACCTTAATCATCAACACTGTAGTTATAGCACAGTAACTGAGGCAAAAATAAAGAAATTAAAAAAAGGTGGGGAGGGATGTTTTAAAGCAGTTATTTTTATAATGGCTATCCTTATTCCTCTTTAATTAGATGTCATTGGGCTGAGCAGGAATTACCATTAAGAAAGAATGAGGAAAAAAATGGTTTTGTTCCTAAACATGTACCCATAGTGATGATGCAGTAGAGCTGCTTCTAAGAGGTCATGTCTATTTGTCTTGCCAAAACACATGTATGTGTATGGCCTTCACAATATTTGAAATTTCTCTGAACCATGTTGTCTAGCCCAGTAAAATATCAATCTTTATATTACTCTAATATCTCCACAAGGATATACTGTATCTGCAAATCATATTATTCCTCCATTTCCAGTCAAAGAAGTATCACTTGAGGAATGGCTTTTTATCACTGGAATTTTATGTCCTCTGCCGAGAACCTACAATGTTCTTACTGGTAAGGTTTTATCTACAGAGAGGAAACTGCGATGCCTGGAGTGCTCTGGGCGTAAAAAAGGGGATATGGAACTAATCAGCGGTTGCAGTAAGAGGGTTTGGAAACAGAAATTTGTCTCCCATAGGAAACTCTTACACTTGAAATGGTTTTTATTCTTAATTTGAGGGAGACAAAAAAAAGGTGTTTGCAAAAAGATTAAAATTAAAACAGAGAGAAAGAAAATTATTCATAACCAGCAAGAGACTTAGTTTCAGTAAGGTAAAAGCAGAGAAAATGAAAGATAATAACTTGAAACAACAAAATAGAAAACTTATTTTGCCAACGAAATGAAATGTGTTGAAAGGAATCCTTTCTACTGCCTTTTATACAGAATTTCATTAAAACGGATACACTCTTATGAAGCTTTTCAGTTCCTAAAACTGTCCTTTCTGGATTTGCTAAATGACATCTCTCAACAGCAATGTTTGCTCTCCAGTTTTTGAGCATCCAATTTTTGCATCCAGTTTTTAGAGGATCAAGCAAAAAGGGTTTAAAAGCTCCCAGGAGCACACTAGTATGGTTGGAGCCAGATTGATCTAAGAATGCAAGCAAGTGGAGGTTTGTGGAGAGAGGCTACAGGTTTCCACAGGCCAACTGGGACAGTCACAAATACAGGTGAGGTATAAGGCTTTCTGCAGGGTGAGTATAAAAGCAGCAGTCTCCACAGGGACTTGCCCCTGTGGACAAGTGCACCAGCTGAAGTTAGGCATTTGGGAGAAAATGTACATGCAGTCACAAGTGGAGTCATCAATGATAAAACAGAAGGGTCAACAAGTTTTTAGGGATCATTACTGTTTGAGAAACAGTTAAAGAAATAAACAAGTTCAGCAAAAAACCAAGGCCAAGCCACTTCAGTTTAATATTTCTGTCAAGGACCTGGATGATGAAATACAGAGCGCTTATACTCTTCCACATCTCAAATAGGGCTGGCTCTGAGCATGTAGGAGAAATTGGTTCTGTTTCAATGTAAGCTTGATAACTTTGAAGAAATCGTCTGAAATCAACAATAGTCAATTGTGACAAGCATCTTTTCAAGAAAAAGAAATCAAAGAGATGCATACAAAATGAAGAAAAAGCGTCTTTTCTGGTAGAAAAAGAGCTAGAGGAGGTGGCACTGGGTCACAAAATGAATACAAGTTAATGGGGTGCTCAGTCTTTGGGAAGTGTCTACATAAGAACTGGAAGAGAATCAGCAATGATGACTGATGTATCCAGTTTTAAGCAACATACCCAAAGAGGTGGGTTGAAAGAGAGAGAAAAACAAGAATGATAAGAAGTTTGGAAGAATAATCTTTAAAGAAAAGAGGATGTTTAATATCTAGACATCTTTACTAATGAGAATTGTACAATGTTTTTATCTGTGTATCTTAGACTCATCTTAATTGCCAAAGTATTGTGGATTACTGGCTTCCAATTGACTGTACTATGTTCTGTTTATCTTGTGAATTGTTGGTTTGAAGTTTTGACCTGTACTGAGAGAAGGATTTTGTTAGTAGAAGAATTATGCTTAATGCTGTTGGCTACTCATACACACAAAAAGGAGTAAATTTTAAAGCAGGGACTTAAAGAGGCAGCAACTGTCAGTTTTCCATATTTCCTTCATAATTCAGAGAGAAAATAGTACTGGGTCTAGTCCCAGATTGCAGAGGAAGAAGAATAGGGAAATTAATTGTCTTGTTTTCAGTGTAAGACAAGAATTTCAGCAGTTTTATTTGTAACTTCTGACTGCAAGCTCGAATGGCAGGAGATTTTTGTATGATGCTAATGCAGCACTGATAAGTGAGTACTCTGATGGTGCTCAGTAAATTATTATGCTTTGTATTGAGCCAGACACCAGCCAATGCAGAGATAAGACAGAGCTTTGCCAAGTGGACAAAACCGTACAGTCTCTGACTTGCATCATTTTTTTTTTCCTTTAAGGGGAAAAAGGATACAACAAAATGTATTTCTTGGCTAAATGGGCCTTATCTCAGTTACATGGTTGTACCCTACAGCGCTAACCCTGAGTACAATTAACCTTATTCCAGATATAAGATACTGAAATGGTCATCAGAAGCAGTCCTGAAATTTGGGGCTAATCTGCTATATAATAAGACCAGATCGAAACCCGTCATGTACAGCGCTTATCTAAATAACTGCCAGAACCAGTCAATGATTTGGAGCCCTTTTATAGCCAGTTTCAAATCTGTTTTTGACAATGATCCATCTTTTCAGAACAATAGCCTCTAATTAGGGACATGTAAAGTTTGTGGACTTTTGGTGCATGTTTACCTAAGCATACTGCTGTTTCTATTTCACAATCGTGTGTTGACAATTACCACTGTATCCTCCAACGCTAAACTTTGGCAGCTTTTTCAATTGTTACCAGCTGACAGTGAAGATGACAAGACATGCCATAGGGACCAGATGGAAGCACCTGAGTAATTTGGCACGCTTAATGCTGACCTACATTACAGAGGGTTGAGACCATCCCTTTGTTAAGGGTATATATGGGTTGACAATGTGAGAGTCAAAGCTCCAATATATTTACATAATGTTCCACAGTTTGGAACATATCCTAAGAGACTCCTTTTCAAAAAGCTGAAAAAAATTTGGTCTGAAATATAACGAACTGAGAATTGCATTGCCAGTATTTTTGCTACAGATTTGCTTTACAGTTTTGTGCCGAGAACAAAGATGCAGCAGGAGAGAAATCCACTTCACTATAAACAGGCTTTGCACATCAAATCCTCAGAAATTTTTAATGAAATGAAATTATTTTGCTTGTAATTTTTGAAGCACAGTAACCTTCTGCAGCTCCTGTAATAAGTCTCCATAGAACAATTTTCATGTCTGTATCTCACATTTCAGCAATAACTCATTTGTCTGATGTTTAATGGCTCATGATTGTCATGTACATTATACTACACAATAAAGCTGGGATCTAAATCCTGGATCTTTTACAAGCCAGGGAAAGTTCTTTCAGCACTCAGTCTTCTCATCTGTAAAAATGGGATAGAAATGACACTTCAGAGAGGCACTGCAGTATCGACTCATCAAGCATTCAGTGCTTTGTACAAAGCTCTCAGAGAACCATGGCTAGATACTCTTTGTAGCGGTGTCAAATGCTAGACATATTAACAGAGGGTAGCAGGGCAGTCAGGACGTAAAGTTTTAAAAACAAGACTTCAAAAATATTCTTGTGTCTGTCAATATCGAAATGTCGTTGCTTTGCAAGTAAAGGTGTAGGGCCCAAACAGCTTGTTCAGATGTCCTCAGAATTTAATTTTTTAAAAAAGGATGTTAATGCTGCAAATTCTGACAACTTAATTTAAAGCCCTTGTCCCAGCTGCATTATCTGTAAAATCCCATGTTTCCTTCCACAGAATTCTTCCTCTTTCGGTCAATTATATATCTACTGGGGATCTCTGTCACTAATATATTAAAGAGCAGATTTAATACACTAATAGCACTAATGCATTAAAGAGCAAAAACGTGTTCCTCTCCATTCAACACACATTTGCCAGACCTTGTTATACTGCTCACCGAATTGTAATAATTTACTTTCCTTTGGAAATTCTTGAAGAACAAAAGGGAGAAAGTCTTTATGTAAAGGGCTTAAAAAGACAGCACAGCCTTAGACAGCACAGTCTTTGCGGCAAATGGAGTTTTGTCTTTGCAGCAAATAGAGTTTTGTCTTTGCTAAGCTTGTCAATCAGCCTTTGGCTTCCAAAGGGGAACATTGAACCAGGAAGAACAACCAAACAGCTATTAAATGAGAAGTTTTAATTTTTACTTATTTTTTTTTCAACAGCCTAACACAGAAGAAGACCATAGGTTATTAGCTACCCCCAAAGGTATTTTTTAGTAAATCCTAGTAGTACAATTCCAAATTTTGGGCTTACATATCTATATTCAACTCCACTTAAGTCTTGCTATATAAATCACTCCAATCAACTGCCATCATGTATATTTACACTACACAGGTAGTGTGTACTTCTAATAGTATACTATTGTAATAGTATACTTCTAAAAGCTATACAGGAGTACTAAGAGTATCTAGAAAAACAAGCATTCAACACTCCGGAAGAATTTTTTTCAGTTTTATTGATTACCTTACAAATTGCAATTATAGGTTTAATTTATTTATCTTTCCTGCAAACAAGGCCTGAAGACCTTGATTAGAGCATGCTTGGATTGACAGAAATCCTGTCTGCTAGCATTCAGGCATTAGCAGAAATAAGCTTTTAATTTCTCTATGGATATGTTAATGCTTAGACTCCAACATTTAGGATTACCATTCTAATAGCTGGGATCAGGAGCCCCAAACATTGGAGAGCTTATATCTGAAAACACAATTACAAGTAGAGAAATATAGAAACAAATGCTGTGGTGGGAGGAATGTGATAAACAACGTGATGTAAGGCATCCTGGAAGTTGCACATGGGTCTCATCTTACATTCTGAATGCTATCCATGTGAGGGTTACTCAAGTACCAAGGTTAAAAGTACTCAGCAATCAGGATCTGTATAATCCACTGGTAGATACCCACTCAGTTTATTTTTAAGTTCTTCTGTCTCTTCTAGATCACGTAAATTGAAAAAACTTGAGAAGTTAATGAAAAGAATTTAGTCTATTGCATGGAAAACGTGACATCAAAGCTGTTTTGTGGAAAGGCAAAAGGTGGGAAAAGTTCTCCATTCTCATTCTCCCTATGCAAGAGGCACGCTTTAGATGTGCCTGGTAGGAAGGTGCTCAGCTCTGATGTTGAGGGAATGGCTGGTCTTGGGATTCTTGTGCAAGCAACTTGTTGGAGCATCACTGCAGCTGGGATGGTCCACAACTGCAAGGGACATGGGATTGACTGGGCAAAAGTACAGGCTCAGAGCACTCAAGCCTTTCTGTGCAGAGAAATTCTCTGTCTTTGCTACAGAGTATTTAACCCATGGTAAAAGTGAGAGTCAGGGAGCAATAGCAAAAAATAGCATAAGCAATAAGACATATGTACCTGAACCTTTATGATGGTGTTGTAGTCTTACATCAGGACAGTTCCTTTGATTCTGAGTAATCAAGTGAACGACTCAGACATGCGTATTTAACGAGAATGCATTCATTCACTGTTTAATATTCATGAACCCCAAGCAAATTTTTATATTCCTTAGTTAATTTGTTTCCTAACATATTCTAGCTCTATTGTACTTGGTACTTGTACTTTAAGAGTCACTGCTCACCGATTTTGCACAATTTACACTGACAAACGGATATTGTAGGCTGAAATTGGCAAGTAGATTTCTCTGGGTTTGATTTAGTCATTTTGAAAGATACAGTTTTTATGGAAGGTGTCTGACAAAATAAAAGAATAATTATAGATCCTTGAGTAGATTGCAGCTAAACAAGATTAAGTCCTTGATTCTCTTATGCAATCCTCCAAACAAAGCTCTTCAAAGAATTGGAAAGGTTTTAAGAATAAAGAGAAGCAGAACCCATCTTTAACAGTCTCCACAAAGGATATAAGAATTGACTAATAATCCAAAATTGGAGGAATGTTAACTTCTCATCAGAAAGAAATTTGACATGGTTAGAAACTATTTGGATATTTAGCACATTAAAGAAATATTCAATATATTTCTGTATTTGTAACTGTGCTGGTTAGCATTTTTCTTACTAAAACAAGATAATCTCGTCTCCTCTTGAATGGATCCTGTCCCTTTCAGATTGTACTGGGAAATTCTGCAACACTTAAATAACTGAGTTCCAGTAAAAAGGTGTTCTCAATTCCCATGTCTTCCAAATGAAGACCAGCTGATAACCTTAAATTTCATCTTCAGTATAGAGTTTATAGCTACAATAAACATTTAATCTTTTCCTCAGCATGAATTTTTACAAATTAGACATTTATGTCTATTGTGTAAGACTTACAGAAAATTAAGCTGATATAGAAGTGATTTAGTAATTGCCATTGCTGCAGGAGAACACAGAAATGATAGTGTTAACAGATTAATGACCTTATACTAAATGGACATAATTTGATTTGAAAGCACTGACTAACTTAAGTGGTGGTTTCCAAGCAGAATAAATCAGCAGGTGTACTTCACAGAGTAAATGCAAACAATGCTAATGTGCTTGCAGATTTAGATAAGCACCAGCTATATTTCCTATCACATCTCTTTTATTTGGTGCCAATTTGAAAGCAAAAATATATTTTTTCCTTTATTTCCCAGAGCTCCGTTTGAATAAAGTACATAATTCCAGGCTAAAGGTGCTAAATGCCTGTCTCAATGAGAAAACCCAAAAAGCTGAGGCCTCTCTCTTTCTTTCCCCAGTAAATATCTGTGTTTTCATACAGTAATGTTATGCTGTAAAACATTGCCTTGCCCTTGTGGTCAATAACCTTTCAGAGGTTTTGGTAACATTCACCACCTAACACATCTTGAACAAACTCTCCGTTCAAACAGTACATAACAGGATTGAATTTGATAAGAATAAATCCTAAAGAAATTACAAAGAAACCTTATTCAGTCTTCTCTTCTCTCTTTCCAGTTTTATCTTGATTTTTTTGATCCAGTAAGCCCTTTGAAAGAGAAGCTCTTTCTGTCTTTGGCCTGCTTAGTAGTGAGAATACAGCTAATGCTTTGAAAAAAGATTAGTAAGTTGGGTGTTGCAGAAAAAGCGCCAAGCCTTTTGGAGTAAACAATATCCATCCCAGCTGCATAAGCAGGATATAAACACCTACACTCCTACTTCAGCATTGATCCAGCCTGCCAGCGGCATTCAAAGCTGGCTGCCTGTGTCATTTCAGCATATAATGCATATTTCACTGAATCCGTGTGGTTGTGTACCACTGTACCTTTCTTCAGTCATAAGGCACTTCCGTGGTCCAAGCCATGCTGAGAGAGAGAGCACTGGTGGGCACAGTGCCCGAGGAAACCTTCTGCCTGCTTACTCTGCAGCAGTTTCTCCATGTGTCATCACCAGAACAGTTTTCTTGCAGTTGGCCCTTGAGCACTCGTATTGACTTTCACTATTAGTATGTAAGGCACCATCCCTGCTCTACACAGCAATGTCAAGGAAGACCTCATCTGAATAAACTGCCTCATTGCTACTTGTGATAGTCAGTTCTTAATCTTCCCATGAATCACTGAAGAAAAGGGTTCAGTACAGTAATTCAAATACACCTCAGTTTTCCCAAGAATAATACTGAAAAAGTAGATATTAGGAAATTATCTAATTGAAATTGCCATATCCATCAGTTAAATTCTTTATTTCTTGTCCTAGCCTCAGTGGGTGTGGAGAAAACTAATTGTAGTCCAATTTGCAAGGTTTCCTGCTGGGAAACTGAGTTCCCATTCTGCCTTCTCTTTCTAGCATTTGTTTGAGCCTTTGCCTCTGAATCTGATGTACCTCATATGTAACTCCAGAGGCTAACAACAGTGCTTCAGCATGAAAACCTCTCAAAAGTAGGGTCTTTGATTCCTCAAATATATAAAGCACCTTCATGTTGGGAGAAGGAAAACACGATCAATGAATTTATTTAGAAGCAAGTTTTTTTATCTTGAAAAAAGCAATGGGAAGAAACAGGAGTTGTCTAACAGATCATCAGCTGAGAACATGAATGTTGATAGCTAGGAGTGAATATGCTCTTCATTGCAGGAATCAGGGACCCCTAAATTGTTTTTGAATAACAAATAGCTGTCTTGCATGATAATTGCTAGTGCTTAGTCATGAGTTATAATGCACGCTGAGGTCAAAGAATATTGGATCTCAACAGTGCCATCAAGTTCACTGCACAAAATGATAAACACATCATATTGGGGAATTTTCACCTATAGGGAACTGAAACTTCATGAAAGGCCCTAGATCATGCTCATTTTGGCAAGGAAACTTAAATGATATCTTGTTTCTAACAATGTGCTGAGGACCAGCTGGCAAGCAAGTTTGCAAGCACAAGACAGTGCAGGTGTGGGCATAGTCCAAGACCTACAGTGTTGCTAAATGCGTCATTATACCACCATGTTATGTTCATGATGTCAGAATTACATCACTCATGCAAGATATAAGTGGTGGGTCTAGGCATAAGTAGTAAGGATTCAGATGTCAAGTGAGTCAAAGCCACTCAGAGATTAAATATTGAATGAGTCAAAATCGCACTTGCCAAAAGGCAACCCAAATCCAGTCTGTTGTTCTAAAAAAAAAAAAGGAAATCTAATGAGAAAGACTCAGAGACATGGGATACAGTGTACAATGTCATAGAAAAGATGGACAGCTTTGCTACGTGGAAATATCTAGACTGTTTTGATGAAGATGGGTATTCTATTAGCTTACGAACATCTATAAATGTATTATTCATAGCATGAAATGAGCAGGAAATTAAGTTTCTTGCCAAACAGCCAAACATAAGTACAAGCAAAGCTTTCTCTCTTCAAAGATAAAAGGTAGGCAAAAACCAGAAGAGCAGCAGCAAGGTGTGGATCAGGAAAAATTCCAGGTCTTTTAGAAAGGCTTAAAAACTGTAGTTCTAAAGGTAGGGATGTCAAGCCACTTCTCAGCAGTGAGGGTCAAATACAGCTGACTGATGAAAAGAAAATCTTGGCATGAGCATTGTAGCAGTTTATTAAATGGTCTGTCATCTTTGATGAAGTGCTATAAGAAGCCCCAAAGCAGCAACTAGCAACCCTAGCAAATTTGTACTCTCAAAGCTACCAAACAGATGTCACCAGGTGAGACAAAAGGCATCACGGGTACTCCTATAAAGGGATCCGTGGATGGTGGTCAGCAGATGGTCAAGTTACTGGTGCAGGTAAGGGTCAGTTCTCAGGAAGTTCAATGATGCAAACAATATCCCCCCCCCCCTTCACAAATCGGAGAAGTGTCCACCCATGCCTTGATAAACCATCATATTTCGCTGTGCTCAACCTCTGCAAAAATCCTTGTGAGACCAATAGGCAGCTGCCCAGTTAGGGAGCTTGTTGGAAAACTGTTTCTGAAGGGCAACTGAGCTTTCAGTGTAATTGGGACCTGACTCTTGCAATCCCTTTTTACAGCTGGGAAAAGTCAAGTGAAGTATGCAGCAAAAGAAAGACTTGTACACAGCCTGTGTCAGATGAAAGCCTTTGAGGCTGTAAGTTATTAATATCTTTGGAAGTCTTTGCAAAACTCCTGATATTCAGACAGTTTTATGGCTTAGAGATGAGGGTTTCTGATCATGGCAGAGCACCACAACATTTCTCTGTCAGTGGTATCAAGTAAGGCTGTATTTCCCGCCTGCTTCCCTTTTATCATAACTTCTGAAACAATATTTTTATGGAAGATGCACATTCAGTTACCAGATGGTGTTTTCACCATGCAGAGACCTGATGCGAAATCAACGGCTGTAGAGCAGCCGTCTTTAGTGATGACTGTGCATTGTTCACCCACGCATGTTGGACTGCATGACACGTTATAGGCTTATAAGATCCAAATGCCAGTTAGCTTAAAGTGATTATCAAGAAAATAAATTCAATCCTACACCTTTCCCTACTGAAAGCATGTGGAGCCAGTTGAGAGTGGGGACAACGCAGTAGCTCGGTCCTGCTACTCAGCAGAAAGCTGCCCCACAACACTGTGACCGATGGTGGAATGACGTAGAAGATTGCAGAAGCCAGCACAGCTTTGGGAGAGATTAAAGCAGTGTGTCTGGAATGAAAAAGTCATACAACTTCAAATAAAGTAAACACATACTATGCAAATGTCATCACTGTTATTCTCTGTGAAAAATTTACCACCATTGCATCAATCATATACATGCTTTCTTGTGTCCTTACTGTTAGCAATTCCTGAACACTGAGTTAGTGGGGTATTGAGGACTGAAAGCACTCTTTTATTTTTTGGTCTGGGCATCCGGTACATGTAATGGGTAAAAGATTTCTGAGGTTTTTTTGTACAACCAAATAAAGTATGTTGCAGGTCTGAAAACCAAGTTAGAAGGATATTCAGTTATATGGAACTTCCTCCTAGCACTGCTTATGTTCTCTGCAGAAAACACAGGTTTCTGCTATTACTTCCTTCAAATTATTCAGTTAACAAATATTTGACATGTTCCTTTTTTACTCATTAATATGTTTTTTACCCCAAAAAGGCAGTTTATAGCAACTTCTGCAGTAAAAAGGAATCAATATTCATCGTGTTTTCCTTGCTACCTGTGGTAATTTCACAGTCTATTTCTGTTGTATAATGTGTGATGCAAACTAACATAGCACCTACATGTACAGAACAGAAACATACTTAGACCCCAAATTTGGACATTTTTAAAATTGTGGTATTTTCTTTGCCTTCCCTTGCTTCATATTCACAATTCTCTTAATAAGGGACAAAGAACATAGGCTCTATGAATTCTTGGGCTTTAAAAATTTTCCCTACATACAAATGATGTGAGAAAACCTAGGGGGCATTCAAATTACAAGAATATGATGTGTAAGACTGAAGGATTCTTCCATTCTCTCCCATGGGTCTAGGCACTGATGCACTTCCAGGCCAGTATAAAGATAATTCGGCTTGAATAAGAATAAAGGATGAGCCACTGTCAGTGCCTGAAAAAGTCTGTCACTCTAAGGAACACTGAAAACATGCAGGGAATTCTTGAAGAAAACTTAACACACCTCTGTGTAACACATTTGACTCATACCACCAGTTACCTATTGTGGCAGCCATAGTTAAATGTGGAAGAAAAGATTTAAGAGCCAAAAAAAAAAAAATGGTAAGAAGATTGTGGAAAGATTATAACAAAAGGAAGCAAGTAGCAGCACCATGAATACAGAAGGAGAAAAGGAGCAGATGAAGATGAGAAGGAAGGGGAAAAGGAACAAGAAAGAATTGTTTCCTCCTTTCAGAGTGCCTACAGCACCTTCTATCCCCAGCTTCAGCCACAGGATGAAAAGCACTTGTTCCCAGTTGTCAATATGTCTCTATTCATGTTTGCAAAACCAACCTAATGAAAGAGGAATACCTAGAACTGTAAGGCTGGAAAAATCCAAACACCCTAAAATGACCAGGAAATTTGAAGGACAAACAAATGTATTTTTATCCAGTTTTTATCAGTAAGGTATTAATCACAATTAAATCTACATCCAAATTAGGCAGAACAGAGGTTGCTGCTGGCACCCAAGCATTTAGATGATTTGCTGAATTTGCAATATAACTTACAGAAGCTTACAAGGAAAACCTGAGACAAAATATAAAGCCCTGCTATAAACATGAAAATGACTGTACAAGGCAGAGAACCAGAACTGCCTGCTTCAGCTCCATTGAATAACCAGAATTTTATACTCTGAATATGTGAGACTTTCAAGGATCTGATATCTGATATTTCATTAATGTCCTCTTCCAAAATCTTCACAGGAAAACACTGGATAAGCCTGAAAAAAATGTTTGTCTACAGTCAACAATCAACAAATAAAGAATGTTAATTTTAAAACTTTTATCTATTAACAGCAAACATCTACAGCATCTCAGAGCTACATTCCTGTGGCTGCAAACAGTTCACTATAAAGTAAGCAAATAACCCAAAACACTTCTATTTAATTGCTCAGTATAAGTACCATTAATTTATTAATTATGCTAAAAAGAAGGCAGTTCCCCAAAAGACTAACATGTTCAAAAAGAATGGAGGTTTCTACAATATTAAAATTTTTGAAGTATATTCTGAGATTGGTAACAAGCATCTAAAGTGAGTTTTGTACAAGATTTTACATAATTTCTCCATGTGAGGTAAAAATCCACATTCACTCTGAAATGCCTATTTTAGTGAAGGTGATTATGGCAGAGTCTGTTCCACTTTTGAAATAATTTTATATTTGTGATTAAGAAGTGCAATTCACAGTGTCACTTGGCCCCCGTTACATGTATCCAGGACTGCAATGTCAATCTGTACAATTAAGTGCATTATAATTGTTGATATTAGTTTAGTTTAAACGTCTTCTCAAAACCCTCATAGTATGCTGATCAAATTTTCTCAAAGTAATTTACCATTAGAGTACTATTATATCAAAGTTTTAAAAAGCGGGATATCAATTTAGACAAAAATGTGTTTTGAAAACAGTGGAGAAAGCTCTTTGACAGTGTTGAAATATCGTGTTTTGACATTTTCAGCATAAGAAAGTAGGAACGGGAATTTTCTAAGCAGGAACAGTTCTGAATGACTCTGTACAGTTCCAGAATCTCTATTTTGATCATTTCAAAGCTCTGTTTACAGTAGCTATTATTTACACCAGATTTCTGCTCACTAGGAAATTAAAATGTTTTGATATGGACATTGAAAAAAGCATAATCTTAACCTATCCATGCTTTAAAAAGATTTTTCAATTCAAGATTTGCTATTTTGCAAATTATTAGTTATGATCTGTCATTTTCTTATTCAGTTTTTAGACAGAGTGAAATTAACTCCAGTTTATATGCACTATCATCTTTAAATCACAGTAATAACGGTTCATCTTCTGATTGTTGCACTCCCATTCCTGGTCTTTAGCGACCAATTTTGTGTTGGATTTAGGATGCCTGTTTGAATTCAGCAAGACATTTCTGGTTGGAATACCACCTAGTCAGCTGAAATTCTGCCAATTCAGTGACTCAGTTAATCTCCAACTTGCCTTGGAAGAAATAACAGGTTCTTTTAGCAAACAAACTACAGGAAGAAGGTCCTGGAGTGAAATTTCAAGAAAGAAGGCACTTAAGTCAAGGAATGGAGTAGCTGTGTGACTGTGTTGCCAATAAACCCAGATGCCAACACATAACTCAGGAGTGGACTGGAATCCAAGGTTTGTGAGCAGTGTTAAGGAACAGGGCAAACACTCAGGCAATTCGTAATGTGTAAGTAGATAGAGTGGAGAAGGAAACAAGGAGTGAGAGGAGGAAAAACAACTGTCCAAAGTGTGTAGGCTAGACAGGTCTTCTTTCATTTAATCCTTTAGTTCATCTCAGTTTCTTTTCTTGCTGAATTCTTACTGCTATAGCTTATGGCTCTACCAAATTGTGAATGAGCTGTGCAATTTATGCCACGTGGGAAGTAAGATTTAAGGTTGGGCTTATATTGTATACACAAGTATGAATAAATAAATTACACTATCAGATTAACTTTTAATTAGCAGCAAGTTTTTTGCGTAAAGGAGCCATTTGCCCTTGTGGGTACAACACTGTTCAAATCATAGACCACAATAGACATCAAGGCTATGCTAAAGTGTGCTTGGCAAGATACTGTTATGACTTGATAATGAGGAGAAAGAGAACAGTAAATGAATATATTTGTTTTCTACTAAAATGAACAATTGAAATAACTATTCAGTTTCTGATATTCATAGGTAATCTGCACACTTGGAAGATTTATTTACGACTGAATTTCCTGAGTCATCTCAAAGATGTCATAAGGGTTGCATCCAAATAAATTTTAAAGAAATAAAAAGAGATGAGACCATTAAATGTTTAATGCAGAGGTTTATTAACAAAAAAAAAAAAAAAAGTCTTGTCAAAGGCAATTTCAGTTGAAAATTGATTTAGGGCATCCAGTTTGGTTCAATTCATTAGGGCTGCCTAGGAAGTCTCATTCCACAGATCAGCCAAAGAAGAACACTACTCTTTGAGGCTATGCAATTAACTGGACTTGAGGAATATAATTGCCAGGTCTCTATTGTCTACTCGCACTAATCTGTCTTCTACCAGCTGCCTTTGAAACACAGAATCCCTTTCAGATAGCCCTGGTCATTTTGTACAGGTAGCACAACAGATTAAAGAGGAGCTGTACCTAAATACCCTATTTTATAATTCTTTGTGGGTTGTGCTCTGTGTTTGAACATAGTATCACTCTGTCAGCCATTCCTGTATCAGATGAACAAACTTTTCACACTATCAGTTGGTTGAAAGGAGATTCAAGGAACTTCTATGCCAAATCATGAGATTTCTATGGGCTTAGACAACCACAGGAAGGACATGACTTAAAATGTTACCTGGTACTTAACTAGATGTTCTTATTATTTACATTCCAGCTCATATTGAATTCAGGTATAGGTTGGACTGTTAAAGGGTACTGAAAGAGGTAGGTTATATCATTCCATAGGCTACTGGCTGGCTCTTTCATCAGTTGTCCTAAATTAATCTAAACATTTGGCTGTCCACTGTTTCTTGAGATTCCCAAAGAAGAGCTGAGATATACCTGGGGGGCTGGCAGGGGTAACACAGAAGCTAGAAGACATACATGGCCTGATGGTGTGGTCCATTCACAGGTTCAGATGTCAAGATTTAGACATTTACAGACACATTTCCAGATGAAGTGTCTGGATTTTGGAACTTATTCTATGGCTTGGGAACTCTCTGTTCTCATTCTGTGCAGCACAGTCTGAAGACTTCTTTAAACCAACTTCATTAAAAGTTCTTTTTCACCAATGGAGACACGTTTCTTTTGATGCCATCAAAAAATAGGCTGACAGAAATGCATAAGTACTACTTAAGATTAAGAAGCAGCAAGGGAGGTTTTTTGCATTGACATGACAAAACGCCCAACAAAAACACTTTATGTCAAGTGCCTATCATTTCTTCTTTGCATTTCAAAGGTAGGCAGATGTATCTGCATCTTTTCTGGAGTATATTTGTCTTCACTGACATATAAATAATAGTGAATGGATAATTTCATTGTATCATTGTGATTGAAACTGACATGAAATCTATGAAGCAGTAAATGTAAGTTAAGAACATCAGGTATGTACACATTATTGAAATGTTTGGATATATAAGGAAGGAAACTACTAATATCAGCACTATACTATCAGCAGAGGGTGGTGAGACACTGGAACAGTTTGCCCAGAGAAGCTGTGGATGCCCCATCCCTGGAACTGTTCAAGGCCAGGCTGGATGGGGCTTTGAGCAACATGGCCTAGCGGTAGGTGTCCCTGCCCATGGCAGAGGAGTTGGAACTAGATGATCTTGAAGGTCTCTTCCAACTCAAACCATTCTATGATTAATTTGAGAGGGAGAAGAACCGATTTGGCAGACGCAAAACCCTGGGATATGCATACATTTTACATTACACCACTATGAATTAAAAAAAAACAACCAAACAAAAAAACCCCAACCAACCAAACACAAAACCACAGTCTAGTCCAGGATCAGGCTCCCTGATAATCTGCTTGATAGCTTGATAGTCAGGCCCTCTCTCAACATATTTGGTCTATTCTTCTTTGAAGAAATTGTACCTAGAACTCAGGTGTCCTGTATTGTGGGTAGATATTCAAACTTCTCTACTACTAATCACAAGATGGAGTATTTAGACATCTAAATATGGATGTGAGTTTTATATATCCAGGTCCCCTGCACAGATGGGTTACAAAACTAATTCAATTAAGGAACATCCAAGCTAGTTGTCAAGAGGCAAAAGCTGTTGACAGGCCTAGGCAGTAGTACAAAGGAATCAAGTCAATCGGGATCTCCTAGAACATCTGAAACAGCTGATCCCACTATAGCTGTCTCCTGCCATTTTCAGTGGGGCTCTACTCAGAGTCTGAGTCTAAAGAGCTATTATGCTGACCTGGCATGGGTGTTTACAGTACAGGTGTCTACTTTAGGATGAGATGAATAGCTCTTTAAACTCTATTGACGGCACTGAGTAGATGTCTGTCAACTATGATGTAGGTTTAGACAGCTATTTCATGTAGATACTCTTATATGCAGTCAGCTAAACGTAAGGATGTTAATCTGGAGCTCAATCTTGCCTCCAATAATTTATGTAAATTGTTTAAATTTGCGACATGTTAATTTATTCTTTAGTGTTACAACAAGAACAAAAATGCTCAGATTATTCTCATTAAAGTTAGGAAAATGTCTTTTTCTTCATATGGGTACTATTTGAAATGGCATGTGGTATAAAGGAGATCACTAAATATAAAATCCAGAGGTGTTCTGGAAAAAAAAGCTGGTGACTAATCTCATTGTTTCAGTGTCAACTGCCACCCACTAATATTTATGAGGTGAAAAGAATAAACATCAGCCTAAATGTCTGTCCAGAACTCTCTTACCCAAATCTTTGTTTAGCTCTTTAAACATTCAATTAACTTTTAAGCCTTCTCCAAATTAACATGTTACAGAAATTGTGAGGTTTGGAGATGGAAAATATTCACTCCCATTGTGTTAAGGCTTTAAAGAGTTTTATTCATGCTTCATCCTCAGATAATAACAAACTGATTGCTTTCTCTCTCTCCTCTGTTCAGAACTCCTTCAACCTCAGCTGTAACCTGCTCAAGCAGTGGTTAATGTTCGGATTCAGATACACGGAAACAGCATCGGTGCAAATCCCCACCTTTGCCAGCCTCCATCTGCCTAGCAGATTAAAAAAAGAAACGACACACAGTAGTAGCATTTCAGAGCTCTTGAATAACCAAAGCAATTGCCTGTAACAACTTGTTTCCCTGGAAGAAACGTACAAGCATGAATAAGACCAACTCAGTTGTGCCTTGATAAGATGATCAAAAATATCAAAGGTAGAATTATCATTAGAAGTGCATAATCTTTGTTCACTACTACAAGGAGCTCATCAGTCGTCGGTACAATGCAGCCTGTCTGTTAAAATGATAAACTGCACTCATATCCAGGCAAAAATTAGAAATCACATGTTTCCTTTTTACAATTTTCTCAGTCTTTCCAAACCCAGGTATCTAGGTATCAATCATCCACTTCTGCTTGCAAAGAAAATAATCAAGATATTGTACCCAATAGACCTACCCATGCCCTCCCCCTTAAAGTAACAATGGCAATGTTGCTGAAGGGAACCTAGAGAGGTACTAGTCATATAACTACAAAAGGTGGGGAGAAATAAAAATCACCTTGTGGAACAACGTTTAATTGATTGCTAATTCCAACAAGTAGAAGGTTTCTTTTTCCGCCAACAATTGTATGATTCTGAGAAGATATTGTAAAGTGATGCATGTACCAGAGAAATTCTAACAGTTTGCAGCAGTTAACCCATGAAATGCAAAACCCCCACATTTAGGTCAAACAACTTCTTCGAGTCCTGAAAATTAGCTCCTCTTCAATTGAACACAAATCCACGTAACGTTTCAGAGGTGCAATCAGAGAAGCACTAAGGCATTTCCTGCATCTTGTAGTGAGGACATTCTGAAACAAGGTTTCTCCCAAACTCACTGCAGAGACTGTTGGACTAGATGACCTTTAAAGGTCCCTTCTAACCAAACTATTCTATGATTCTAGGATTCGGTTATTGAAAACAGTCACGCTGAGACTTTTAGCTTTAACTTGCATTTCCTTCTGCTGCTGCTCACCCCTAAAAAAAAAGTTACAGAGGGAAGTAAAAATTTTGCAAGGGGATTCCTGAGTATCTGTATTGATGACAAAAGACCAAAAAGACTTTTACAAAGTTTCATGCTATAACTCCATTGCAAGTCCTTTTAGACTTCTTGAAGTCTTCCAGTTTCTTTATACATATTCGTAGATAGAGTGTTAGCATGTAAAAATCAAAGGAGATTGATTCAAGCAACAGTTGGCTTATTACACGTGGTTATGATCTTGTAATTATGTTGTAATTCCTTTTGCTTTCTTATTACTCGCATTCCCTTTATTTGTTGTTTTTTTTTTCCCAATTGAAAATAATTTTATCCAAACACATAGTAGAATGATAGGATGGGACTCAAGTGACTTCATATACAGCAGAAATAATTTTCACTGAAAGCAAGCAGCTTCAGAAAACAGCATAGACTGAAAATTGTTTCTCCAATTTTCACAGTGAATACTTTTCAATCATCCCACCATTCAAGGTCAATTCATAAAATGACTTTGCAGACACATAGACAGACCCTATTTGCAATGTATGTTATTTGCAGCAGATAATGTGACTCATGCCACCTGTTAACACTGAGTCAGACAGGACCCCTTTATCAGTGGACGTTTCAAAGAAGGTTCCTTTTGCAGATTTTGTCATGCATATGCCCTGTGCCTAATGTGTCATTTGAACTCATTAAAAAAACTCTTTTAATATTTACTTTCTAAAATATATTATTGTGCTCACTTAAGACACATGGCTCTCTGGCTAATGAAGTGCTGCCAAAATGATCTGCTGTGTTGTAAATGGGGTATACAGAGGTGGACAAGATAATTACATTATTTATCAAGTGATTTTTCAATCAAAGTCAAGGAGTCTTACTAAACCATAGGCAAAGTGAAAAAAAGATTTTGGTGTGCTTGTGAAAAACACTGTATAGGGTAGGCTCCATTTGCTGCTAGAGAGAAAATATGAGTACTCCACTGAAATGAGTTGAATATTTTTATATTTGCATAATTATATATAAACTTATAAATATATTTTAATAGATACATTTCTATCTTTCCAGATACATTTTTACAGAGGTCTAAAGTTAAAAGCATACTCAACATAAGTGACAATATATTAAAAAATTGTGGGTCCTCCTTCATTGTATTCAAACTGAGTTTTATATCTCAAAGATTCTCTCAATTTCTTTTGACTCATATCTGTGCAAATCTGGGACCAAACTAGTAGAGTCAGTTATACGGTCACTGATCTGGTGAAAGTAAGACCTGAATAAGCACATAAACAGCATACAGAGGAAAAAAAAGGGAGATTACAGTAATATTCGCCTTAATACTAAGTTATAATATCATAAAAGCATAATTTCCATTTCTAGAGTGAATAGTAATCTGTCACAGCTAGTGATCTCATAAGTGAAAATCTGCTTTAAGGGATTTTACATTCTTTTTCAGCTTTTGAGTGAACTACAAATATGTATATATTTATATATAAAGAATCCAAATAGAAGAAAATAGTCATTTGGACAAATAAACAAACCAGCAATCTTTTCTTAATTATTATTCCATCTCTATCTTTTTATTTTCTGTTTTAGATTGTCATCAGAGTCACCGTAACTTCCCCAGCAGACTACTAATCAGCTACAATTGTTGATAATGATACCAAAAGTCAGGCAAGGCAGGTCCTACTGGAGAAGGTCAGATGCCTAGAGAAGGTCAGATCACCTACTCTAGCCAAACCACAGTGATGGGCAACTGTTCTTGCATTAGAGAAGGGAAGATCTTAGACAGAAATGGGCAGGCAGAACCAGGTTTTGGGACATTCAGGTCTGCTGTTTCTGCCATGCAGTACATAGTATAGTTGCAAAATATCTGCCATTTAGGGTGAGCTGTTTAGGGATCAACGTTGTCTCATTCTACTGCTCTTGGCATCTGCAGAGATTTGCAAGGCTCCCAAGACTGCAAGTATACTTGGTGCAACGTGATACAGTTTTTACACTCAAGCAAAGTGTCCTGGTGTATCTATGGAACTGAATAAAGTAAAAACAGAGGACTAATATTACGGTCATATTAAAGACCTTACCATCGCCTAAATTTAGGGAAACATTAATTAAGGAAACTGCGTAGAATGGGACTGACAGGTCAGACTGTTTATTAAAAGGATCATACTGGTTCCACATTTGTTGAGTCAGCAACCAATGGGGGATGAACATCAGGGAAGCCGAAAACGAGAGGAGAGATGAGATCAGACTAAAATCTTATAAAAACATCTGCAGTCTCTGCCTCAAAAGGAAAGGTTGACTTTAAAAACATCTGCTGGAAAAAAAATAAGTAGAAGATACACATACATTTTTTAAATGCTAGTTGGACTCTAGAAACCAATGTAAAACACCTGCAGGCTGGCTAGGCCAGTAAAATTAACTACTCTCTATATTTTTCCCATAACACTAACTTCATCTTTATTGCAATAGAGAGCTATATAAAAGCAACAGAACAGGAAATTATCTCCACTGTGAAAATGGACTCACTGTTGTGACAACTGATGTACATTAGAAACTTTCCGACAATATAATCACGGCATCAGAGTAGAAAAGATTCTTTTCTGTATCACCCTTAAATTCACAAATAGCCTCATTATCTTATTTTTTGGAGATCACAGGCAAAACTGAATGTTAACTCAGTTATTGCTTCTTACTAAATGCTGATTTCTTGATGTGGGTTGGCTAAAGACAAGGATGATCTGTGAGCAAAAATAATCCTTCGTCCAAGGAGTTTAAGTCAGACATATTCACATGCACTTAGTAAAATATCACCATTTGGAGAGTTATCAGTATGAACCTGGCTCCTTCCACAAACCAACAATTTCTTCAACTAGTGTTTGCATTTCACTGCATACCAGTATAAGGCATTTCCCTTTTTTATTCTGAGATTAAACAAAGAGATGCTACAGAATGGCTTGATTCCTAAGAGAAGTTATGCTGCTCTATTCTCCTTCACTATTGCTGGGGCTTTTGCCTAGGCAAATTAGGTGTCCTGTGCTACCCATGTTCTTACCGTATTATTTCAACATCACTTCATACCTAAACGGAACCTTTATAAGTAACACTAAGGAATAGGGAGAAGTGTATAGACAGGTACTAATGCCCAATAGGAAGTAAATGTTAGTTACTGAACCAAAAGTTTGAGCACACAGTCTCATTCATCATGTGCAGCATATCTCCTAGAAAAATCTGCATTGGCCTGATGTTGAGTGAGGGAGGGCTGTCAGGGGAGACATGCACCAGATTCCTTTCCTTTCTTCCTGTCCTGTAGATACTTACTCCAGGTTTATGATCTTTGAAAGAGGGCTGTAGCAGGAACTGACAATGTGATCCTTTATGTGCTGCTCCACTAAGTTTATGTCAAACTTTACATTAGCCCATACCAATCCATATTTTTGTTCTTGGAAGCCAGCGTACTGATACAATCAGGGAGGAGGTAGTATTATCACCAAGCTGATCTAAACCTTTCCCAGGCTGCCCTCTTCACCTATGTTATACATGTCTGTATCATAACTTGGGGAACAGTTCTCCCCATTTCTGGTTCATGGGCCATTGTTGTTCTTTACATAGGTGAGATTTGAATGAAACAAGGTTGATGACTGCATTGTTTGAACCATTCTTTGACTGTCGATCTGCTAGATGTTTCTTGATTTTCAGTTTAAAAACTGAGGAGCACTGAGGCCAGAACAGCACTTCGAACAACCACCTCTGAGATAAATGTTCAACCATTAGAGCAGAAAATCTGATTCCTAAGGCAGTTTCCTACATGTAGGTATCCCTTGACCCAACTAGGACCTTGATATAGGGACTGAATATATGCCTGAAAATTATCTCATCTTCCTTTCACTTCAAAATGGGTTTCAAAGGAGCTGTTTTTGCAAATCTCCTTTTTCCTCTCTGTTTCTTTAATCCAAAGAAATACAGTATATTAATGTTAGAGTGCACGGATAGAAAAGAGGAAAGAGTGGCAAATACTCCCAGGCTTCTTCAGGGATTTTTAACTCTACTTTTTTCTCCTCCTCTGCATTATCAAGTGAAAGAAAACATTGTCATTACCTTTCTTCTGCAATGCAAAAGAGGTAAGGCGTTTTCTTTTCAGTTCTGCTCTGCCTCTCTGCTTAAAAGATCGATTGCTAATTGGACTTTTCCGTAAATGGTCTAGCAGATATTTTGAAAACTTTCCTATCTTTTGGGTCTGCATATATTATATGAAGCTGTGGCTTTTGTTAGATCGCCAGTTTACTATATTCACGATACACATACAAAGTGCATGGAGAGTTCAGAGGCTCATGATAGATAGGAGTTAGCAACATCAGACATAGTAGCACAATGTATAAACAGGACTGTAACTTTAATTCAGAGGCAGTAGTCCTTCCACACTGCTCAGCCTGAAACAACTGGTGGGTAAGGACCCACTGGAGACAGTCTAGAGGACAGTAACGGAAAACAAAACTTGTGGGGAAAATTTTCCCTTGAAGAGATCTGCATAGCATTGGAGTTGTTTAGATGCAAGAAGATTGGGGAGGGGGCACTGCAGCAGTGTTCTAGCAAAAATATTGTTGTGAGTCCCTTATGGACAAATTGTGAAGAAAATTACATGATTAAATACATTCATGATAGTAAAGATAGTCAGGCTCTGAATTCACTGCCTTGCAAGACTCTGAAACAGCCATCGTTAATCCCACCTTTCAACAGAAAACAAATGGGACTATAAAACAACACTCAAAACCAGTACTTCCCTTGGCTAGTTATTTGTCCAGTTTATAATTCTTGACATATTCACTGCTTTCTCCAACTGAATTAATATTTTCTCTTGTAATCTAAATATACTACCTTTCACACACTCATTAAACCTTTTTTTTTTAAAAAAATGGGATACCAGCTTGGTGAATATTTCACAGTTTACCTTTGGTACAACTGGGAAACTCAGCCCAGGGTACGGCGAAGAGCTGGTCTGTAGCAGCAAACACCACAGGTCACTTCTCTGCTCAGTGGTATTACATTTCTTGCAAGATGAAGAGTGCCATCACCAGTTCCTAATTAACAAAGGAGAAAGGATTTCTCCCCCTCACCAGGAGGCGTGACTATGAAGTGGTTCTGAGCAGATATGTGTAAGTCAAGCCCCAAAGCTGCAGCATATGCTACTTGACCGTTAGCCAGTTCTTTTCATTCTGCCGACTCTGCCTGCAGACCTCAGAAACCTGTCACCCAAAAGCCTGCTGTCTAATTTACCAAATTTATCTGACGGATGAGCAACTGAGGAGGCACCTGTCAGCTTGAGGCAGTCTGGGTGGGCGGCTGGCTGTCCTTAGAGAGGCTATGAATGATGATGGGACTAAATTTGGAGAGGTAAATTCTTCTGATGTGACAAATAATCATGCATGAGATATGTATTGTTGGCTCATAACGGAGAATGACAACAAAAAGTAGTGGGAGTGTTGTGATAGAGATGCACTGAGCCAGGTGCCTGAAAACTCAGCCATGTCAGCTGGATTATAGTCAGTGCTCCAAAGGCAAAGTACCAGTTGTTACTCTTTGCATACAGGAGGGTTGTTGTTACCAGCTTTTGTCTCATCATCTCTTTTTTGTCTCATCATCAGCATCACCAAGGCTGTGACAGAGACAGTCAGAAGGCAGGAGACAGAGACCAGTTGTGTTTAGCCCTGAGGTGGGTTAGTCTTTCATTTAGGAACATCTGTTGTTGCCATGATGAGTTGCAGTCCTTCTCTTGCTTTAACAGTTAAGAGGTAGGGCTAATTTGCCCTGATCCTCATGCAACAGTGAATGGAGATCTTCATAGTTAAGCATAGTTCCTTACATTTATCAGAAGCCCCAGAGATGTTTAGCAAGTGAAAAATTTTAAAAATGCGTAAAACAGAGAATTTGTCGCATTACTTTGGATTCCTTCAACACCTCAATCTGAATGCAACACAGCTAAGCATCACTCCATACCCTGAAACGCTGCACAACTAGACATCATCACCTTTTGGTAACATTCCTGAATAGCACTGCCATGCACTGCTGGCTTGCTGGCAATGCACACTTGTGACATCTAAAAACCTCTTCACAGAGTCACGATCCAACAATTCACTAATGTCTTTGTTGACATCTATCAGGGTATCTTGCTGCATAGGTGCCTGCTCCACACAGTGCAATCCCACATTCCTCAAGGCAAGCACAGGACTCTTTGAGGGATGGTTTGCTGCCAGTGTGTGCCATCTTTCTTTTTTTTCTGTGAGGTTTAGGGAGTTAAAATACTTCCTAGTTTGCTTTTACAGCATGCAGTTCTTGCAGTTTGGCTCTCCACATCATGCGCATACATCTGGCTACCCTGAACAAATTATGAGGGTTACTTGTGCTTGAATGTAAGGTAGTTTAGTATGTTCTGCTCGGCTCTTTTCATCCTTAGAGATTCCTGTTCTATTACTCTTGTCTCTCAGCACCTCAGCCTCTTCCTTTGCTTTAATGTACTCTAACATGCAGTCTGCACAGTGTGATCCAGTTCAGGCTAGGTACTAGCATCAGTTCTCAGACAGTCTGTGAAAAATCCGGCCCTAATAAGTTCTCTCAATTCATGATACAGCTGCCTTGTAGATGATACTGTTGTTTTTCTAGGCTTTCTGGGGAAAAGTGCTGCCCTTGTGAATTGCAGTTAGTTCCTTTAAAAAAGAAAGCAATTTCCCAAATTCCTTTATAATGCTTTGCAATCTTCTCCAGTTCAAGTAAAGCATATTTAGACTTTTTTTTTTTTTCTGCCTCCTTTGTGAGAAGAAATGCAAGCATGCAAATATGAATTATCTAATAAAGGGTAGAGTTTACTCTCTTTAGCTAGGATAATAGGAAGGTCTCTCTCCAGATATTAGATTTCATTAAAGTTGTAGAAAATTAGATAATACCCTTTTATTATATGCAGCCAACATTCACCATCAGTTCTAAAAATTAATAGGTGGACAGTTATATCCACACACAGAGATCTCATCTCCTTAGGAAACCAGGCTAAGTACATAGTTCCTACCCTACGAGCAGAGGTGATGAAAGAGAAGATAAGTAAGAAGATAAGTAAGAAACCAAGAAATGAGGAGAGCACAGCCAGAATTTAAAACTGTGTGAGGGTGGGGGATTTTTTCTGCATTTCCCTTGATCAATTGAAATCTTTTTCTCATTATTACAGACATATTATAAATCAGAGGTCATCCCACCTGTTCCATGTTATGAGCAGCCATCCCAGCACACAAACCCAGTGACTAGTAGATCTTAAGAGGAGATAGGCTGCCACAGAAAATTCAGACATTTTGTTAAGCATTTTCTTCTCCTCGGGTTGGAGCCTTAAAGGAAAGACCTTGGAACTTTTGACCTACAATGGCACAATTTCTCACCAGGGAGACTAAACAAGATACAATACCCTTCAGGAGAGCAGGAACTACTTCCCACTATGGAAAGACCAAGAGTCCCACATCAAACTTGCCTTTCTCTCCTTCCCGGTTACTCAGGAAACTGTCTTTGCCTTAACATTTCCCATATGCCCCATCTCCACCCCTTCTTCCCCATGGGTACTTACAGAGCCTGCTTAAGCCCCACTGCTTGGCAAGACCTGTCATCCTAGACAGTACAACCTCTCTTGCGCAGCACTAATGCATGTCACAGCAGTCAACTTTCTACTTGCTTACCGCCTTTGCTCCCCTCCACTCCTCCCACTTCCCTTCTTCTAATTCTTTATCAAAATACCTTTAGGTTCCTCAGCCCCTTAACAATCATCTAAAAAAGAGAGAAGTTACGGTTTTTGTAGTGAAAACTGGCAAATTGTAATTAAGCAGCTGCCAGTGATGCCTGCTTTCTATACTCCCAGCAGCTGCATTACACATCCTCCCTCTTCTCCCTCTGTCCCTCCTTTGCTGCCCTATAATCTGCCATGATCTATTTGGTTGAAAACTGTAGTCAGTGTTCCTCATCAAGGCAGAGCCTGTTGGCTGCACGCTGAAGTGTTGCTGAAACCACTCAAACTGTCCCTGTGAATATGGAATGTGTGGCTCTTAGGAGTCCCATAAGCAGGTTGAGTCTCCTGCCCTAAAACACAGCAGTAGGACCTGCAGAGGGCTATGTAAGTAAGACTGTGTAATGGTTTGGCTTTTTTTTTTTTTATCACAGATTTTAACTCCTTTCTTCATGTGTTAACAGGTATTCTTTTGCCTCTAAGACTATCATTAATTTGTAATTTCAATATTATATTTTGTTCCATGTTCATCTAATTGGATTCATCTTGTTTAGCTGTCTTCTCTCTGCTTCTAACAGTAAATTGCTATTTTTAACTTTGGAGCAGCCTTTCATACAGCCGAATTGCCCACTTGACATGATCTCTTGTCGACTTTTTCCACTGTTACATGTTTACCTTAATTATGATGGTTCAAGAGAACATATCATATAATTATGTCGAATATCAGTTATCTCCACAATGTGTTGTTCTAATTCTGGTCTTTGAACTACGCAAAATCTATCAGATATTGTACTGGGCATGTGCCTAAGCCTTTCTCTCTGTTAACAAAGTAAAATTACATCATCACAGTGCATAAAGCACTACTCTATATCACTGTATCATACTATAAAGCACAGATAATAAATTGAAGAAAACTCTAAGGAGGCAGTCGCCAATTCTCTTCTGTCATAGGACATGTTGGTATTTACTGACTTTTTGGTTCTTTTTTTCAGCAAAGCATTAGAGAATCCAAACACTACATGGCATTTATGTCTTTTTCTTTCATTAGTTAGCTACACACACACAAAAAAAAATGTTTGGTTTACTAAAGCTGTAGATACGAAACTTCAGACATCCGAAATCATCCCCACAGCTATTTTCAAGTTCGGTTGAGGTAAACAACTGATAAACTGAGAAATCAAAAGAGCTCCTCCACATTTTAATCTTCCCTTTGAGAAAGTGGATGAATTTGCTCAGGATCCAGAGTTGGAGTACTCAGGTGGCGAACAGAAAGATTTAGATTTGGGTCTTCTCTCTTGCAGATATTCTTCTCAAGGCATAGAACTTAGTGCCAAAGGATGTTTTCTTCTTTATGTAAGAAAACTGTTAATTTCCACCATAGAAATGATCATGATATAAAATTTGTTCCTCAGGTGAAAAAATGGGATTTAGCAGAATTCCATGCTATCCACTGTCCATACCCCTCAGGACCATTGCATTTTAATGTATTTTACTTCCTACAGCTGAGGGAAATCTGGTTAGGATGGACACACCCCCTATGAAAACCATGAGCAACAAGGTAGAAGCACGCCTATAGGTACTCAAAGGCAAGCCAGTCCCCTGCACTTGAAAGCCTGCACTGTATATATACGTGGGGTACGAACACACAAGCGAACAGCAAAGCTTCAAAGAACCCCTGATGCTGATAATTGACCCTGTCTTCTGAGAAGTCTTGGATATGACTGTAGTTTTAGAATATAAGCCTAATAGAAAAATTGCTTTACATTTTATCTATTTAAAACCCAAGATTAAGCATGTAATATCTAACTATTAGAACTGATTTCACACTAGGGCTGTAACATACATAAACACCAACATTACAATCCCAGACGACTCATTGTTCTCTGTTTTGTGCTCTGAAGAATAAAAGCCGGCTAATGGCTTCCCATATCTCTTTCTACAGTAAGAGACTGTCTGAAATATAAAATCAAGCAGCTGCATACTAAATACCTACAGCTGCAGAAGTGCTTGCCGAGCCATTGGTAGCACGTGCCACTCACTTTATGTAGAGTTGCTTGGGAAGGAGATTTGTTAGACAGACAAGATACCAACAGAAAGGGAAACATTTTCCTTCCTGGTGCTGTTTTGAAATCCCCTCTCCTCCATCCTTTCATGGCTCAATTTGCTTTCTCATGCTAAACAATGGCAGAAATTCATATGATAATTCCACTGACATAAAATCTATACAGATAGTTTCTCAAGTCCTCCCTTTTCTGGGAAATCCCTCCCTCTCCTCAAAAGCAGAAATATATAGCAGTTTCATCTTTTGAAACTCATATGCATGGAATCTCTCTGTGACAGTGTTGGCTGTCCTGTATATGAGGATTTGTCAGGGCCAGCAGACACAATTCACCTACGATTGCTGTTGAAGACCTGCAGGGACCACCCGCAAAGGACAGGATCATCCATAGAAAGTCCAGTTGTAGCCCAGGGTTCCCAAGAGCAGCAGCTGAAGACCACAGTGAACAGGACCAACCATTGCTGAAAGGGAACATGAGAAAAAGCAGTTGTTTCAGGCCCCACTGCTTTACTGCCTGTCAAAGAGCTCCATGACTAATAGTGACCACTGGAGGACTCTCCAAAACTTTTCCAATCATATGGGGATCTGAGCCCTTGCTAATATTTCCCAGGCTCCAAGACTTTAGGAACTGTCAAACCTGTTGTAGGTGAGTTACTTTGAATCATCTTTGGCTCAGGGTAGACAACGAAACAAGCAACTTCCCTAATTCAAAACAAGACAATGCAATACAAAAAGGATTTTTCCAAAACAGGCATACAGAATGAAAAGGAAATAAGTTTCTGAAGATTCTGAAGATTTATGGAAATCTCTTGCCTTGAGTGGTTCAGATAATAAGCTAACTGGGTCCTCAGAATCTTCTCAGCTGAGGACTTCTCACACAATTCGCATTCTCTTTACAGATGGGATTCAGTGTCTGAGAAACCCACTGGCTTCAAACCTCTGAAAACATCTTCTCCATAGACAGATCCTTACTTTCTATAAAAACCCGTTAAGTGGCTACCAGGCTTTAGACACTGGCATGCTCTCTAGAACCAAAGGAGAAACTATGCTACACAAATTTCATATGATAATATATTAATCAAAATCAGGAAGGTGGGAGTGACAAACTCACTGAATCTTCCAGGCCCCACATGAAGATAATGTCAGATTTGTACCCGTCGTTCCTTAAATTGTAAGCGAGGGAAGCTCTTGCCAGGTCTATCAGAAGGCTATGTCCTCTCTGTGCCCTAAAAGTGCTCCTTACAGGCTCACAGTGGAAGGACCAGAGTGCCTAAGTAAGAGAGACAGATACAAAATGAATGAGGGAGTAACAAGAAAGATTTGCTATCCCATTGAAGGAATCAACTTGCCTCCTCAGTTTACTAGCCATTACATTTGGCCCTGAAACAAGAAAGCGTAATTAAGAAAGCTTTGCCTGATATATTTGACCAAACCTCTTTTGAAGTGACGATACTGAACTCCTCTACTAAACTAGCCTTAACAAATAGGCTTTTAAAACAAATGAACCATTTTATCCTTGACCTCCTGAGAAGGATTAAGCATGATAGTCATATTTAATTAGAAGCAGCCCAGTAGGTTTAATCTTGTAATACAGAAATCTCTGCTAATTTCTATATAGTTTCCCAAAGAGTGTAAACAGACACGTATTGAACAACCCCAGTGATACAATCAGAGATACAGAAGTTGAGTTTGGCTTAAGATTTCCCACACAAAGACTGACTCTTGAGAACCTTTGGCAGCCTCACTACTCTCACCTGATCTCTCAGGGTGGATCATCCCTGGACTCTTGGTTCTGGCATACAGTGAAAGCCCAGTTAGGAGACTTTATTTAAGTAAGAAGAGCACTAATTAGTAAATGTGATGAGGAAAGTGAGATGATATGAGTGTTGAAAGAGACACCTGTAAAAGAACAAAAATTGGATATGTTTTCCTCAAAACTTTACCCCTCACAGTGTATACCAACATGTCTTTTATATGCTGGTGTATAAATGGACTTGATTTTGGTAGACCAAAGAATAATGAAAACATGTTGCAAGAACGTGCATTCTGAGAAATCAAGGTTATTTAAGATTGTAATTTCTAACATAAGCAACCTGGTTATGCCTTGAGTAAATGACAGAATGCCATTTTTTCTTCAGAAGTTTTATGCCTCTCTTCAGTGATGTTGCCACTAGTAGGAAATGTAGTCTTCTAACAATTTTTCCAATTCTTCCAAATATTTCTTGTCTATTAATCCACCTTATATCATCTGAAAATGTCATACTCTTTAGGCACGTTGCCAGTGCTCATCTTCTTTAGTACCTTATTTGCAGCATTCTTCATTTTGATAAATAGTTATATTCAGAAAAGTGTTTAAAATAATAATCTCGGCATGCAAATAGGAAATCTGACTACTGCTAATATCAAGAAAGTCTCCAATTACCTGGTTGGTATACCAGATTAAAGAGCACTGTGCCAGGTAGATTTTAGTCTTCCACCAGCCAAAGGAGGGGAAATATTCTGGATTAACAGAAGCAAAAATCTGAACAAAATCAGGCTCTACCTTCTATTCATACTTCATTTTTCTCCACAGTTGCACCACACCTGAGCCAAGCTCTACCTGCCACCATCTCAAGATTGTAAATTAACAGGCAGCAAACAGTTTGTGCAGCTATGCTTTTTCTGTATCCTAAAGCTAAGCATCTGTGCAATGTTAGTTCCAGAGCTCTTTTGCAACTGAAGAAGCAAAAACTACTACTCTAAGGACCATAGCAGGGAAGAGACATTCATAGATAGAGACAGACTGAGCTTCAGAATCACATCAGGCTGAATTACAGCATTTATCTAACAGTGATGTCTGCTGAGTACTAACAGACAATAGGGCAAGTTTTCCAAAAAGGAGACCATTAAAATGAGCTCCTCCTCAAGTGTTGCTTTACACAATCTCTTTTTCTGCCTGCCAAGTTTTGTAATTTTCACGTTTGTTAACTTAAGAAGATATAGAAATCATATAACCTTGAGTTATGAAAACAATAATGAAAATAATGGTTTTACTTGATAATGCCCAGATCATTTTGTGGAAGGAAAGGCTCAGGTAAAATGCAATGATTCAGGAAAGAGTTTGATCTGGGGTCTGATATTCACTATAATTCAAGGTTCAATGAATAAACAGATTATATTTCTACCACAGACATCACCTGGGCTGTTAGCAACATGGAGACTGTCCAGGACACTTGCCTTGCCCAGATGTTACCATCCACTTTTCAGGATCTCTTGTCCTCCAGCTATGAGTAAAAAGAAGCATTTTGTTGTGTTACTGTAATCCTCCTGGAAGTTTTCATCACCAGGGGAACTGAATAAGCATGTGTAACCTAAGGGTAACTTTAAACCCTTATACACATCAGAGGAAGTAGCAGCTGATGTTTTGACAAGGCATCATCAAACTGATATCATGGAGTACCCTCCCCCCAACCCTTCCCCTTACTCACCAGTCTGACAAAAAACTTCTTCCTTACTCTGGAGACAAAGCTCTAAATCTCTGCACTCGCGCTATAAAAAAGAAAAGGTAAAATATACCTGACAGTTACATTAGACTTGTCTGCTTCCAGAAAACCCATTAGCTATCCCCAGCCAATCCTTCATCCTCTGATCAGAGGCACATGTGTATTTTCTGCTCTGGTCCTGCTCATTAAGGCCATCTCTATATTTTCTTTCTCCTTTTTCCAAAATGTTGTGAAATGTAGTCTTTGTAAACTTCTGTCCAATTAGAGTATAAAAATACAAGGAGTGACATATGAATTTTGCTTTTAAAGAAAGCAGCACCTTGAAATGCCAGTCACTTTTCTCTGCACAGTTGCTATGAGAATATCAAAACATCTTCCCAAGTCCATTGTCCTGGCCAAGGCATCACATTTAATGAGGTACACTGTTTGTTTGTTAAAACTCAGCAGTGCTAAACACTTTTTATTCTTCTAATAAAGCCCTGACAAGTGGTTGAATGATATAGTCAAAGGTGAGAGAACCTGGGCAGAAGAGAGGAGAAAATAAGGGGAAGCTGTCTTTTCTGCTAACATTTTGCCTCCTTAGTACACAGTGCTACTCATTAATATGATTCTCTCTAAATTCCAGCTGTCACAGAACCATCAGTGTCTTTGCACCGAATATGAATTTCCCCTCTAAACCACTCACTCATCTCAACTCCATGTACTGTTCATGTCACTAAACGGCTGCATAAAAAAGCTTCTTTAATACCTGTGAATTAAGTGCTACATGTGGAGCAGAGAAGATCTGAAGTTTGTTACCTTAGCAACAAAAGCATGTTAATTTAATATGTATGTGTGTTTAAATTCACTTATTTCTTCAGAGGTTTTACAGGAACGAACATATACTGAGAGATATTCCCAGTTTCTGAACCTGAGATTTTAGATTACATGAATAAAAGTCAGGGTAGTTAATAACGTCATGAGCAGGTCACATCATTGCTATTCACCTCCAACTCACCTAAGCAGAATCCTCTCAAACTGAGGCAACCAGAAGTTGCTATAATTCCCAGCCAGCACAAATGGGGCTTTTCTTTTATTGTGATTTCTAATTTATCTGTTTCAGGTAAGGGTAGTTCTGTGCTGGAACAATTTGCCACAAACTGTACCCATTAGTTGTCCACAAAATACACTAAAAAGCTGCTTCCAACTGTACTGTATTCCAGAACCTATAAAAAGAATTTAATTAAAAAATTATGTATATTAACACTTCTATTTTGGAATTGAATTAACAATAAATGAAATATATTAAGGGCTTTAAGTCTTTCACAGCTCCCCTAGGGTGCCTGGGAGATCATTCAATCCAACAACATAACTCAGGTCAGCCTACATATTATCTAAGGATTCCTTCTAGAGGAGAAATCCTCGTATCATAGAATCATAGAATCATTTAGGTTAGAAAAGGCCCTTGGGATCATCGAGTCCAACCATCAACCCTACTCTACAAAGTTCTCCCCGACACCATATCCCCAACACCACATCTAAACGACTCTTAAACACATCCAAGGATGGTGACTCAACCACCTCCCTGGGCAGCCTGTTCCAATGCCTGACTATTCTTTCTGTGAAAAACTCTTTCTTAATGTTCAGTTTAAACCTACCTTGTTGTAGCTTGAAGCCATTCCCTCTTGTTCTATCACTAATTACCTGGGAGAAGAGACCAGCACCAACCTCTCTACAATGGCCTTTCAAGTATATATCAATAGTTTAAGCCATATCTTAAATCAGAACTCACCCAGTATTTTAAGACATGGAATAATACAGCATATTTTAGCAGAAATGCATCTGTTTCAAAAAAAATGAAATAAAGGATGTTGATCTTTTGTTTGCAACCCTGGTCAAAGCAAACTATTCCTTCTGTATTCCATATTTTTCATAAAGAATTTGGTATATTACTTTTTAATGTACAGACATACCAGGACAATCAGACCGCTGCAGATATCTTAATAAGCACCTGCTATCACTCAGAGAGAAGAAGATGTGACACTGAAAGCATCAGAAACATGTTGTCACCCACAGCCCAGACCAAGTCAAATACAGATGAGCCCCAAGGCCCATTTCTGCAAAACACAACTGTCTGCCCTTGCTTAGCTCTGTCGGGAAAATGTCCCTGGGCTGTGAGGGAGTACATAAATTCAGCCACAGAAAAGAAAGGCAAAGACAAGAAAGGCAAAGGCAAGGCAAGTAAAGGAACCAAAACAAGAAAGACAAGAATTTTTTTACATAATAATAGTAAGTAAAGTGAGAAATAATCATGTGAAATGGCATAAAACCTTAAGAAAGCAACGACATTTCAGAGAATGATATTCACCAGATGAACATGTTGAACAGGCAACGGAGATCCATACTGCTCACCTTACTGCCCACTCTCTGGCCAACACAGACTCCTTGAGTGCCCATACAGGAGTGAGCATTTTAATGCTCAGCTTAGTAATATGCTACTCCAAGATCCAACAGCGCATATCACCCAATACGTAGCTTTTGGGTCATTGAGGAGACCCCTGCTCACAGGTCTCTGTACGTGTGGAAGATGCCCAAACAGAAATGATCCAGCAGTGGGAAAGTCAGGCTGCAGGATCCTGTGATAAACACTGTGTGCCAACTGTGGGGAGGGTAGAAGTCCCCCAGCATTACTGAACTCTTCCTGTTCTGATTGTTACACCTTTGATATCTTGGTCCAAGAATGTTTTATGCAAGTAAATACAAAACTGATACTGGGTTACTTTTTTTTTTTTGAATTATTATTTTTTATTTTGCTCCCAAGAGATGCTTCATTATCTTCACAGAAAGATTGTTCCTTTATTGGTTTCAGGCAGCAATGAAAAGAAAGAACTTTAGTACTTTGATGTGGGCACAGGAACAAAGGATGATAAAACCAGAACACAGGCAAAAGGCAACAATGCTCTAGTCTCCAAACCATTTAATTACATTTTACACTGGCTTGCAATCACCTAATCCCAGTGATGACTTGAAGCATCTGAAACAATGGAACAGAATTTGGTGCTGTGTTCATTTGTTTCCACTTTGAAGAGGGGACCAAAATTGTCTCAGCATGGGCAACCAAGAGGAATGTAGACTTTTGGCTTGAGCTAACTGGCAGAGAAAGAAGTGGGGCTCTGGCAGGACACTCTTTCTATTGGTCTGTAAACCATCAGCTGAAAACAGCAAGGCTGCATCGTGCTTCCTAACTCACTTAAATGTGGCAGACAACAGAGAAAAAGGAAGTACCACTGCTTAACAGCAGTATTTCAGTCCATGAACGTTGCATTGCGCCACTTGGCAGGACCATGGTCCCCTCCTCCCCAGTCAAGGAGACAAGCACACATAGACAAGCAAATGCATGAACTGTAGTCTAGCTTTCATGAGGCTGAATACTAAAGCAATGCCTCAAAGTATGGTCCTTGTCTTTTCTTTCCCAAAAATGTTAGATGGTGATTGGATTTTTGACTTTGGTTTGTTGAAGTCTGTTGGGGGTGGGGGTAAGTTTGGATGTGTTATCAAAGTTTATGTGATGCGAAGAAAAAAACAACAAAATCCAGCTGTATAGAGCAGTTGGATGCACAGCACAGATGTACACAGCTGGAGTTTCTTGCTCCATCTTGCAGGAGGGAAGTCATTGGGATCAGAAGAAGCAGAGCAGGCTTACAGCTGCTGCTCAGTTCTAAGATCTCGTGCCCTCCTTTTCATGGGGGCACAGGCCAAACCCACAGTTACCCCCTGTGCAGCCACTGGCCTCAGAAACTGTCCCAGAAAGCTATACTGTCACTTTGATTAAGGGTGACAAAGCCAGCAAAATGCAGAGCAAAGTAACAGCTCTTTTTCAGCTCCAACAAGAAACAGTAGCATCAGCAAGTTCTTAATGCCCCATTGACTTTGCTTCTGCATGATAGCAATACAGATGGTACAGTGAAAAACTAGCAGCAAGGAGAGCTACATAAAATGTAGAATTTCAGGGCAATTCTGCAGAGTGCCATCCTGTTGAAACACATCTGTTCAGCAACAGAGACAAGCTGTGCTAGTTGCAGATTAATCTAAAAGAAGTCTTAAGAAGGTACACTACAGTCTGCGCTAGCACAAGTGGGGAGTTAAAACCAACAGAACAAACTAGCAGTAAGTTTTTGACTTTGGACTAACTTTGACTCACATTAGAAAGAGTAAAACAGAACAAGAAGCCTAAACTGCCTAATGGAGTGCATCTGAAAACAGGTTCAGCCATGAAGCATTAGTCTAGTCATGGATTATATAGGGGTCTATTACACTGATTTAATACCCGTTAGTACTCTGCAACACTTCCTCTGTAACACTTAAAAGAGTTGCTTAGCCTCACAAACATTTACTAATGAGCCATATCCTGCCATTTATTTGTATGCTGAATTTCTTTAAAAAGTTCACAGATTTTTGCACCTGAAGCTGTGGCATGTTTATGGCTCTGAATGTTATATTAGGAAAGGAACATAATGGTGAATATCTCTCCTTCCAGAAGGAAGAATGTAACAGACTACAGATGGGTCTAGCAAAGAGCAGCACCTACACACTGCTGCTGCTGGTGATCACAAATATTGCAGTTCTCTGCCCTCTGTGTATGGGAACAGCATATATCCCTGTTCAGCAGGACACTTTGCAGTCCTGCTCTGTAACTCCTGTGCTGACTGCAGAGCTGGGCAGATCTATAGGTGATTCATAGGAATATCCAGGTATGTGGCCAGTCACAGCTGAGTTCAAGAACTATAAAACATCCGTGTTGAGAGAAAGCTCAAGCGCTTTCACTGGGGCAGGGCCCATTGCTTTGTTGGGGTTTGTCTTAATTTTTTGGATCAAAGAAATGATGAAGAAAAAAAATTAAATATCTTAGATAAAACTCTCTAAAAAAAAATAATCCTACTAGGCAAATCAGAGAGTGAAATTTCTCATCTCCTACCATAGATTAGAAATCAGTTAGAAGCTATAAAACTAATAAGAACAAGGCATTGCTTCTCATCGCAAGAGGAAGGGTTTAGTGGTGTGTTTTAATATAACACTGTCCTGGGTTGAGAGACACAGGACTAACTTTGCTTCTAATACTGGGGAAAATTACACTTCTAGAAGACTCTAGTGTCTGAATTTGTGAAAATATTTACCTTATAGCCAGCCAGGCTCTGTGGGATTCAAGGTCTTGGTGTTTTCGAGCCTTGCCAGGTGCAGGGACAAGGAGGAGCAAGGCCTGGGCATTTGACCCAGGCTGGCCAACAGGATTATTTCATACCATAAACGTCACATTCAATATAAATTAGAAAATTTTGCTGCGTAGCTCTCTCTCCCTTGATGGCGGCGGTCCAGACAACTCCTTGCCCTGGTGCCGGACCCCTGAGGCCTTCCCTTCCTCCTGAAGCCATTGCGCTGGCAGTGTCCGCCATTTGCTGTCCCTGCTGGGAGTGCGCAGCTTCCTATTGATAGAATTGGTTGAGTATAATTCCTGTATCTTATATCAGTATTGGAATTAATACTGGTTCTTTAGTATTATTGTTAATTATTTAGTCTTAGTCTATTAAATCTCTTTATATTTCAACCCTTGTGTTTCCTTCTGTTTCCTGATTCCCCTTTCCGTGTGGGGAGGGGTCATCAGGTAATAGAATAATTGTCTAAATGACAATAGAGTGTTATGGGTTTTTCTCAAACCATAACAAACCCTAGCAGTAATCACAATGGTAGTGTAAAAGTGTTTAATTAATAGTAAATTAATGTCATATAGTGTATTTATTGGTGATCAAGGCAAGGGGCAAAATAATTATATGAGAAATCTGTACTTGGTTGAAAATCATTTAGCACAGTGGGGGCCAAAGGAGGGAGCAGAAGGGCTCCTGCTTCAGCTCCGAACAACAAAATGTAACACACAGGAAACACACAGTAACCTATACAGAGAGGAATTATGTTAAGTACCAGGATGAGTTCAGACTAAAATGATATTGAGAAGACTAAAGTATCCTTGTGAAGAGCCAGTGAACCACATCTTCGCAGATGGCATTGGTAGTTAAAAAAGTTCACAGGGTACTAGGTTGTGAGGGTAATATATACCTATATATGCACACCTACAGATAACGTAGAACTATTTTATGCCATTATTTAATCCCAAATCTGGAAATTTGAAATACATTTATTTTAATATGCAGGTCACTACTACAATTTTTAAAAGGTAGTTGAATTTGTAGGACAAAGGCAGCATTTGCCTACTTAAGATTAAAAACAACAACCAACCAAACAAGCAAAACAAAGCTTCAGAGCTTTAGACGTGGCTATCACTTAGGACTGGAAAAAAAACCCTTTTAAATACGTATTTAATTAAAAATTGTCCAGACAGGATTTCTTACGCTTTCTTCTAAAGGATCTGGTTGCTCACAGAATTCAAGAGCAAAGTGACAGGTTTCCCCTGGAGTGATGTCTGCTCTTTTTGCCTGTGCTCCTGAACTGGGTAATTGGGAATTGACATAAAATTCTCAGACGTTAACGACAAAGAAAGACAGTGTATACGCTACTGTTTTTCTTAGAGATTGATATAATCAGTTATGGTCGTGGACAAACTTTTTCGTACTTGACTTTTATTCCCAGATGTTTCCAGAACCAGAATAAACACAGTGATCCTGTACTGGACAATACACTGCCCCTAAAAAATGTTCCCCACCACAGTGCAGTACAAAAGATGGACAGCTCAGCTCCCCCTCAGCTGCTGAGTTTTCACTAAGGAATTTTTCCCAGTCATCAGTTTCAAAGATACCAGGAGAATACAGATGCTAATTTATAGACTGTAATAACTTGCATGATATTTCTTAACCTTCTAATTTAACAGCCAGTTGATTTTTACATTTTTTTTTAAATTTTTTTAGAACACATTCTTGTTTTCTAACAAAAAATGGAAGTGAAAATTTAGACAAAAAATCATCTAGGTAATTCCAGAAGAAAAAAAAATCATATATATAGAAAAAAATGCTATTAGTTGCTAGGTGACAACATTTTTACCTGTTCTGTCAGAGTATTTGCAAAATACTTGCAGACAAGACCATGAATGTTTCAGGATCTCATCAATTCTGTATCAGGTGAATATATGCGAAAAGAAAGAAAACCACGCTTGAGAAGCAAGCAAATGCTGCAAACACCAGCAAGAACAAGCTAAATAATTTAGGAGGACCTATTAAAGTTAGAAATGCAGATGGAAGATTATGAAATGAGAGTAAATTGATTAGCATGTCATGCATATTGTGGGAGAATAATCAAAAGGAACGATAAAACTGCTAGATAGCCATAACCCCCACAGATAAAGTGCTCTGATAGAGTTTGCAGTTTGAGATGAGAGCAGAAGAATACAATTTCAGATTTCATACATGAGCTAAGTTGATGCCAGCATGAAGTTGGATGCCAGCAGTTTTCCACTGCAGTGGCAGTTAAAATACAGGGCAGACTTGTAGGAAATACATCATTTGAAACAAAAAAAGGCAGCTGGAGGAATTCTGCAAAAGAGCAGATAAATGGGACCATGGATACCGGGACAGATTTATGCAAATAATTAAAATCAATATATATACCTTGATTAGGGGATTACTGAAGCAAGACACAGTGAAATGTCAACATATTAAAGCAAGAGAGATGTACAGAAATCAAAGTTTCATGAAATTTTATTCTTCCAGAGGATTCTCTTAACTCTGAAAGCCAAAGCAAATTATTTTGACATATAAAAATCATCTAAAATGCTCACATATTTATATTAATGTACATCAAAATTAAATATTAAATTAATATTAAAACAATTTTTGCTTTGATGAATTATTTACAAAAAGTCAGTCACCTCAAAGTTATATTCAATCTAGTCATACAGACCCAAAAAAGGATAACTGAAAAACAAGAAGAGAAATTTTCATATGAAATGTGAAATGTGCTGTGAGAACTATTCTCCAGACCCTAATCTCACTTGGTGAACGCCACTACCACATTACTAAAAACTAATAGTACAGAAACCAAAGTCAGTGTAACACCACATCATGGTAGGGACCAAATGTCACCACTTCCCTGACATGCAAGGAGGCTCCATGAGAGCCAGAGCCCGGAGCACATGCTGGCAGCTCCCCTGCCTGTTGTACCTGCCTGCAGAGGAGAAATCACCTGAGGGGGTGGTAGTTCCCTGTAGTTTTAAAAATATAGACACTAGAAAGCATATATTGAATAATTGGCCCTTTTAAATAATTTAGGTCAATTATGGTAGCATTCTTCACCTATCAGTATGAGTTGCATACTTGGCGGCTACAGGAAAATAATTGGATTCTCTTGGCTCTCCAAAGTGAGCAAAAATCAGACAAATCATAAACCAGGTATTAAGTCTCATTTAAAACAGTACAGTACATTTGTGTCTGATTGCTTTCTTAATCACCTTTGTTCTGTACAGAGCATTTCTCTTAGTCATTCTTTTCCCCTATACATAAGAACCCCCATATAATTATGCCATTTTAACATACTATTTTGGGTTAAGGAAGCTCCTCCTCTGCTCTTAGTGACAATTGTTTTACTCTGTACAAGAAATTGGTTACTTTTTCCCAACAACAGAGCTGTCAACCATTATGACATCGAAAACATTGTTTGATTAGTTAAATGGTGAACATTTTCAGAAATCACTAGGTGATGGTTATCTACCTTTTGCGATACCATGCTTTTAATGAATTTGTCTCCATATATAGTATCTGAGAATTCCTTGCTAGGCTGTAAGCCGAAATCTTAGTAAAATAATAGATACTACATCGAGTTTCTTTGCTTGACACAAAGCTCGGATCTGTTTATCTTCACTGCCACTTGCCATCTATGAAAATGACTCCTATTGAAATGTCTGTCCTTTTCTTCCTCCATACTTATACAATTTTTCAACTCTGTAGCTCTCTTAATGCTCACAGAACCTTATCTGTTTATGGCTACATAGTGGCTGAGGCAAAAGGGATTTGATGGTCCTACCGTGGCCTCAAGTGGACATATCTGCAAATTATTAGCATGGTGGGCCTAATAAGAAACCCCTCTGGCAGCATCAGCAATGAAAGAAATGGATAAATAGGTGATGCCCAAGCTTCTCCTGTCTTTGGAGTTTATCCATGCTGTAAAGTCTGTGTGCAGAGTATTAAAAACGGTGGAGGGTACATTGCTACAGAGTGCAGTACTCTGCAGTTGGAACGTCTATTCTCTCTGAAGTGGTTTCATAGAAAAAAAAAAAAAAGATGGAAACATTAAAAATAAAAAAGAGTGCATTTACCACTTACAGAAGAAATTATCGAAACTGCAAGAATTATCGAAACTGCAAGAATGGCAAACTGTGAGGCCTATTTTCCCATGGCTTATGAAATTTTTATCTCTATAAAATGCACTTTGATTGTGTATTTCATCAAGAAGCAGGGTATCTTCATTCTTTCATTTAAATACCATTGAACCAATACACACTGTTTGCAGTCTACAACTCCAGAGAATTTAAAATTAGTAATAAGTCATGGCTAAATAATATTGGTCCAGATGAAAACAAGTAGACCGAGTGCCACCTTTTCATGGGGACAAACCCAAAAATCTTTCCTTATGGTTCATCTAGATGGAAATATTTCTTCCTTGGTGTAGAATACTAATATAATAACAATGGGACATTCAATGCTGATCTCTGCAGAATATGAAATCTTAATATTCAAAGAACTGAGAGGTTATTTCAACAAACTTTAACTCTGATCTAATCTATTCAATGATGAGTTCAAACTCAATCTGAGAAGAGATGGAGCTGCAATAGGAACTGTTTGTTCCAACATCTGTGTTGCTGTTCCAAGACTTCATAGTAAACAAATATGCACAGTAAAATCGCTTCATGTCTGAGTAATTATTTTAGCTTTTTTTTTTTAATGAATTGAGTGTAAGACTGTCTGTCTGGGTCTGCCAAACTAATCATCAATTATAAAATTCATAAATAAAACAGAAAATATTTTCATTAATTGCAAAATAAATGTACTGAATATCAGCCAAGCTTAACGTAACACGACTGTCTTTGGTTTTAAGTTCTTAAAGAGATAAAATAAGTGAATTTTATTGTTCTTAGGTGTTATTTATCTTTATGTTTAAACACCTCCTCAGTATTTTTCCATGTACAGGAATTATGATGACACCTATACCATTTTTTTAATGAACACGAGCATTTTACATCTCTCAGGAGTTTCATTTGGAACATCTGTGGTATTTTACTTCATCTCCCAGGAAATCCTTATGCTTTCCTTATCTTTTTTGCGTCTTAACAATGTTTTTTTCTTATTGGCCTCAAAGACCACAATCTTGATATCCCCTGGGCAGAGCACTGTTGTGTACGAACCATCCTCATGTCTCATCTCACTCCATTAGCCAGAAAATAAAATTCCCAATGGCTTTCCTGCAGCTGAAAACATTCTTAGCTAGAAGCTCACCTTTTTGGAAGGAAAGTATGAAAAGTAACTGCAACAATCCCGGAGCAATAATCTTTCCTGTCATGGAGCTAATTTCTTCTCTCTTAGCCAACTAGCTCCCAGTCTACCACTGACCCCCACCCTGCTGCAGTTTTAGGTTTCGCTGTCACTGCCTCTAGTTATGCACTTCCAACCCATCACTTGATCCAGAGCAGCACAGCACGTGAAAGCTTTAATCAGAAGAAGGAGGCACCTGGACTCCAGTAACACACCACTTGTTTCTATTTTACAGGAGTACTAAACTGCTTAGCTTTCACTCAGAAGAAAGGCCATTGAGCAGAAATCGAAGAAGACAGCTGACCTCATCACCAACAGTCTGAGTCCCCTTCCCAAGGAAATTGGGGTCAGCATCCTCCATATCCCTGAGTAAACAGGAGCCAATGGTGAGGACCTCCTCTCGGTTCCTAGCTCAGTAGCAAACAAAATAACTCAAAAGTGTCCACTGAAATTGGTTCGTAGTTTTCTTTTACCTCCTTCAAAATCCCAAGATAAGCAAAATAAATCTCTCACCCAGTTACATGTTTCTGACAGAAACGAACAGCAGAGACTTACAGAAAACAAGAAATGAACAGGGAATAGCACTGTGAAGTTTTCCCCACTGTATACTCCCACCTTCTGGCAAAATGCAATTCAGAGACTTCCTAAACCAGAGTTTGTATCTGTATCTTTATTTTTAATGATTCATTATTTTCATGGATATGTCTCTGAGCCTTTTGAAGCTTTCAGGGTCAACATCATACTATAGCAATGCAAGAATGGCAATGCTTCTGCCTGGCAACAGTTTTATTTCTTGCATGTTTTATAAAACCATGTGTGATCATTTCAGTTGCTGCCCTATAGGTCTCATCCTGTGAAAAATAACAAACAGTTGTTCTTACTCACTTTCCGTATGATATCTATGATTTTATATGTTTCTATTTGTTCAACCTCCCTTTATCTAGCAACTGTTCTGTGCTATTTATCATCCTCAACAACCTTCTGTACCTGAATAAGACCGAAGATAACAGTATTCAAACCATGAATACACAGTGGATTTGAGAGTGACATAGTGATATTTTCTGATTTTCTCACTGGAGTCTTCCTACTAATTGTTTAATATACCATCTGCCTTTTTGACCACTGCCGAACATTATTTTGACATTTGTTTGAACTGTTCACAAAAATGCAGAGATATGTTGCCTGAATGGTAATAGCTAATTTATAGCCCATTTTTCTGTAAGTTTATTTAGGGCTGATTCCCTCCCTTCTCCCCCTTCCTCCCATTACTTGGCACAAATCAACACTGAATTTCATCTGCAAGTGTATTACAGATCTTTCAGCCTCATTAGATCCTCTTGCAACTCTTCATGGCCAACCTTCATGTTTACAAACCAAAATAATTTCATGCTGACTGTAGATGCTTTCTTTCTCTCATCATTGCTTTTCCTTATTCTTTTCGGTCTTTTATCCTAGCCTAAATGTTTTAGATAAGCTTCAGAATTATATCCCTCTCATTCTGAGATGACATATACCAAGATCTATAAGTAGCAGAATGGTGTATGCCAGAAATATGTAAAATAAAAGGGAAGATTTGGAAAGAAGAGTGAAAAGAACCATTGTGTCTGAGACCCCTTATACCTGAGATTCTACTTGAGACTATTTTCAAATCAAATGTATCTGATTTCTCCTCTGTCTTTGCATTTGGTGATCCCAAGTATATCTACCAAAATCAAAACTGATGATAAATGTGATAAAACTGAGAGAAAAAGTATCTTTCCATAGTAAATTCACTGCCACTGCAGTGTCAGCTCCATCCCAACCAAAATCTGAGATTAAAGAGAAGGGGGGAGAACCAATGCAAATTGCTGCAGACAACAGTAAGTTTAGTCACCGGAGGCAATGCTGTTGAGGAGCCCAACAACTCCTTTTGCTACCTAGCAAAAATGTTGCCACATAAGTTTTTAATTAAGACTAGTAAACTATTTCCCTCTTTTATTTATAGCTCCAGGTACATTGCTCAGCATGTGGCAACATTCCTGTGAAAGCAAAGGAGTATTTCTTTGGTTTCTTTGGGCTTGTTCCCTTTAAGTGGTACATCACTTACTATTCCGCCGTAATTCCATTCCCTCTGTGTATCCTTTTTATAAAACACACTTTATTTAAATGATGATGTAACATTCCCATTCTCCTCTGGAAACCTGCTTCATTTAATATAGAATGATCTAATGGTTAGCTAAGATACAATATTCACTGGGTGGTGTTGTTTTTTCTTATTCCTCCAAAACAATACTTCGTATTTTTTGCTTTCCCCTTATAGATATTTCTGTAGCATTGGATACCATAATCTGTGAGCATTTCACGAGCCATAATGAGTTCTAGCATCATCCTGGGAGACAGCGTAGACTTCAGACTGCCTCATCAACCAATTCCTTTCAGGCTCCTAACAAAGTGAACAAGACTGTGAAAAATAAGGTAATTAGATAACAGTGGTACAGTATTGTGTAGCACATTGTAAAAAAAAAAAAAAAAAAAAAAAAAAGAAAAAAGGGAAAGAAAAACTATAATATTCAGCTCTTTGGTGTTCCGCAGTGAAGTGTATAATATTTTCAATGCATAAGACAGGTACTGTCATGTTCTCAATACACACCTCTCGAAATTTTCCAGTCTTCACTAGTCAGAGCAGATACTCGCATTAAAATCCACTAATTTGATTCATTAAGTGCCATTAAAAACTCAGAGGATTCTGGACCATTCATAACCTCAGCGCTTACAGAAATCTTGTAACTGAGAAGTCCTTACATTTGACTGAAAAACTCAGTCGTACCAGAGAGGATTTAAACTGCTGACACACCAGAGTTATTTGGAAATTCTCATTTTTAGGGTTCATTTTAATGTTTTTGAACTTGACTTAGAGCAAAAATGCTTGGCCCTAGTGTGAGTTTACAGGTGAACTATATAAAGTTGAGGGCAAGTCACTACAAGTAATGTCTTACTCACTTGTCTCATTTCTGAGTAACTCTTTCCCTGACCTGCTTTGATAGATTTATCAGTAAAGATTTCACTCTCTGTTACTGTCTCTCTTTGGGAATGCAAGTCTGACAGTATAGCTTATACATATTTTCCAGGGTTGCAAAGCTTATTTCCTGCTTTAAAAAATGAACAAACAAATAAAACTTCTTGCTTCTTACTGTTCTCTGCTTTTTAAATCTTATTCTCTGGTTATTTCTTCTGGTGCTTCATCCCCTCATGGTCTCATCTGTGAAAAAAGGGACCAAATCATATAGTTATAGCCTGTAGGTCTCATTCAAGACTCAAACAAGTATTTACGTATATAAGACAGATACAAATAGGTCATCTAAAACAAAGGTTCTACTTGTACTACCTGTGAAGGCAGTAGGCTGTACGGCAGTTTTGTCAATGTAAATAACAATGCAGCGTCAGTACAAATAACAGTAGTCAGTTCATAAAAGATGTGGAAAAAGTCTGTTCCAAACCCTGAACCCACCTGAGTAGTAGTCTGGATCAGATGCACAAATATAATCAGATCTGTGCTTCTCTCTTGGTTACATCTCCCAGTCCCTGTTAGCTGCTTCTAACTATGTAAAAGTCACTTAACTCTCCCACTCATCACCACTTAACAAGAGTGTTTGCTGCTTTTCTGAGAACGTTCCTAGTGAGACTATTTGTTAAGTAAGAGATGTCCCCTGCTTCAGTCACATACAAATCTTCTGACTGAGTATGGGAAATAAAAACCTTGCTGCTTACAGATGGCAGGAGAGAAAAAATCCCTTTCTGCCCCACCTCTGCAGTGATTCACAAAGTCCCAGGAACCCTCAGCTAGAGATTGCCTTAGCAACCACATGTTGTCGGAAAGAAACCCGAAAGAATCTGTGTAGTCTTCCTGCAAATATAACTGAGATCTTGTGAAGTCTATCAGTAGAAGTAAAACGGGACTTATTTTCTAAGAAGAATTTCTGCTTTGCCTAGCAGCAGAGGACTCCACATAGAGTTTGGACAGTCAATAGTTTGTTATCAGCACATGAAAGGCTAGAACGGTGTCACCCCAGAAGAGACTCCTCCTGCTAAAGCAGAGCAGGTTGTTTCCCTGCTGAATAAACACCAGTTAAGGAGGATGGCATTTGATATGAACAAGGGAAGAGACAGATCAGCCAGCCAGGTGCACGTCTGCAGTTCGGTACAACTTTACAGTAAACGCAAAAAGGTGGGTTTTGGCCACACCTGTAGAAGGGTCAATTCGTTTTCTCCAGTTCCTGTCTTTGACCTTCTGTCTTCTGAGGTCTGCCTACCTTTGCTACGGACAACTCTGTGGTAAGCTTTCAGTATGCTCCAGGATTTCTGGTACAGTTTTAAAAGTATGCTACTGCTTTCTTGAATAGTCAGAAGAAGCTGAAGAGATAAAGATGAATTCAGAAAGGAAACAGCTGATTGCTTACTGGCTACTCAGCATCTGCTACATCAACTCAAAAATACTCACATGATACGTGTGCAGGGACATCCTACTAACACTCATTTGAATTCAGAACGCTTATCTCACTCTTCCTCTCCTTTCCCACCTCTATTTAGCTCCACACTAAAAGGTACAAAGCAGCCTCATGTAATTATTTGCCATGTTATAAAAATTGTCCTAGCCAGCATTTTCAAAAATGGGGAGCTCACAGTGTACGTCCCAAATTAAACCTTTAGGCATTTGAACAGGATACCTCTAGGGTCAGTTTTTTGTTTTGGTTTTGTTTTTTCTTAATAGCCTAGATAACAACATAAAAACCTAAAGCATACTATTCATACATGCTAATGAACTGCGTTTTTCCTCTATCTCTGCAAAGCCAGCAGTGTAAAATCCCTGAAACTGCACTAAAGTTAAATTCAGAGAACAGAGGGATGCTGATCCTTCTGAACATTAGCATACACAGTAATAACTCTCTTTAATAGAGTATTATAATTTTTATTTTAAAAATGGATCCCTGTCTAGACATGTACTAAATCTCTGAAGCAGTAGCTAGTAATGTGTGAAGAGTAAATTGTATAGCTCAGCTTTGAGACTGACCATTTTCCTGCTTTATTGAAATACTGCAAAGTAGAGAGATACACAGTAAATGTAAAACGCTGTAGTAGAAGGAAAGAGCTCTGACAGCCTTATTGATTCCCTGTTTTTTCTGATCCTTTTATTATCCACTGTTGAGCAGGCTAGTCAAAGGTGCTTAAAATTGCGGTAGGCTCCATAATACTATAGATTTCTAAAGTTTACACTATAACTGCAAAACCAATTTGGTTCTCCCTTCCTGTACCGTCTTCTTTTTCCCCTCTTTCTTCCTTAGAGCACAACTGCTAGCATCGCATCTTCAATATTCTGCACTACAGAAATGAAGCTGATTCCAGCTGGTATATTTTTGGAGCACTAATGAACAATACAGTAGTTCTGTCTCATGGGTTGAGTTCAGGTCTACTGAGTCCAGCAAACAAGCTCTAATGACTCTTAACATGCACTGCATCCAGTTTGGGGTGAATCATGAAGAAGAGGTAGGGAAAAAGTTACTTGCTGCAGGAGGGACGAACAGGTGGTGCTGTTAGAGCAAGCCCGATGCTCCCAGGCACTGCATCATGTCAGTGTTGCACAACCATCTTGGTAGGAGACAAAATGGATCAAAACTGGCTTTGCACAGATTTTGCTTTCTGAGGCTCAGATTAATCTACGTGCCCTCCAGCACAGTCCTTGCCCTCATAACACTGTAATATGTGTACAAAAAAGTGTCACTATTTCCACGATCTTGGAGCTAAATTACTGCTTAAGGGTCAACTCTATCTCCACCAGATTTAATGTAATATTCAGAGGTGTCTCAAAGTGCTCCCACACCTGGGCAGAGGCAGTATGTGAGGCTGAGTTTGCTTAGACCTGGGCTACAGAGTAAAAATGATGACAAATTTTCCCATATCTTTGTATTTCTCTGGAAACCTGAGAGAAAATAAAGTTTAGAAAGAGAAGCTGATTTTGTTTCTTCTTGTACCTCATCAACAGAATTGCTTTTTAAGTTCAAGTGAGTTAAACTTAGATAAAACCACTGGAATAACTGAGATGATTCTAAGGGTCAAAACTGGTATGTGAAACCTTTTTTCATGTCACTAATGCCTAAGTTGTAGATAACTGACCTTGTGGAAAGCAGCATGATGGAGAGAAGGTGAATTTTGAGTGAAAACACGATCAAACTCATTATTTCTGTGAAAGTCAAGCACATTTGATGAGGAAACCACAAATATTTCATGAGCTCAGGAATGTAATGCATTTCTGTACAGTATACTTGTTCAAACTAGAAATCTCTTAGAACTTAGATTGATTTGATGGAGGGATTTTCTACTTTCAGAAAACATGCTTAACAAAATATGTCTGTATCCTGACGGTGTTGTGGAGCTCTCACTATTTATGGACTTTCTGTGTACAATTCAAACATTCTTGTTTGTATGAAAACTTATTAGGAAAAGAGCTTATCTTTGAACAGCCTGTGTGTATATAACCTCCAAACCAGAGCTATTGGGGAACACACTCCCATCCTGCTGTCGAATTCTCACAGCTGCTTGTGCCATTATTAACCCGGAGGTTACCACCACAAAAGGCAACTTTCTCAGAAAAGCAGGGATCAGCTTCACTCGCTTCAGGGAAAATTTGAAAAATCACTGAACAAGTTAAGGTGGTTTGAGCTAATGCTATTAGGAAGGCTTAGGAGGAAGTTAGAAATTAAAGACACTCAAGAAGAAGTGATAGGAGAGGATGTCGGTCTGTAAAATTACATCTCTTTGACCGTCTTATACTGGCCTGATGTTAAGTAATAGTCAGGAAGCTCATGCAGCCAGCTTTGCACCAAAGTGGGTTTCAAATAAACCATCACCCTCTGCAGCTGAACTGTGGGGCAGTAACCACCTGCTCAGGGGCAGCAGGAAAAACAGAGGGAATGCTTTTATCTCAGGTCATTACAGCAATTTCTTTACAGTGACTGTGCATTTTAATGACTGTTCTTTGACAAACAGCAATTAGTATGCTGAAGAGCTTGACAGACACCTAAAGAACTAGCATTTTTCTTATCTGTCTGAAGGAAAGGATGAGGTGATGAGTGAGTTGAAATCTCCCAGACAAGATGGAGTGGCAAAGGTGAAAAAGAAGGAATTCTGAAAGGCACCAGGGAATTAAAAAAGACACCACAGATGTGAATCTCTGGAAGGCAGGTACAAGAAGAGAAAAGAAACTTCAGATGGGCTTTACTAAAGAAAAAAAAAACAAGCAGAAGTCAAGAAAGATGCTTGTGCACATGATCCAGGAGCTGCCTCCAAAAGGCTCATATACCCTACCCAAAGGATGCTCCTAACCAGTATGACAGTAGTGAAGGGAAAATAAATGTGTGCAGGCTTTTCTTTCTACAGACCTCTTTCTCAGACAAAGCAAGGGGCAGCAGTGCTTTCAAAACCCCGTACAAGTGCCTCTGTTCCTCTGTTTGTCTACATTTATTAGAAACTACATATCTGTTATTTTGGCTTCCCAGCCTGTCTGGACTTTGGGGTGAAAAGAAGCTCAGATGAAAGAAGCCCAGGAGGGCTCTGTTAATGCAGCAACAAGGTGATTGTGCTGGGGTCTCCACTGCCAGGAGGTGGTGTCACCACACTGCTGGCCTCCTGCTCCCTTCTCACCCTTATTTTCTGCGCAATGTTTTCACTTTTGCAATAGTCCATTGTGCACATGCTTAGTGCTGGTTTAGTGCTTTCATCTGTATTTCAGCAAAGTACAGAAACACTTTCCCCAGAAAAGGCTGAAGACGCCATATAGGAGCCTACATATGATGCTTTCTTGGCAATTCAGAGAGCCATCTGGGCCTTAAAAGCCTCCCAGGCTTATAATTTTCCTTCCTGGAAAATTTCTTTCCTGTGATCTTTTTTTTTAGTCTTTTTCTCTTTAAAGAAGATTTTTCTACTGTCCCTGGAGACCTCTGTTTTCTCCAGACTTTCCAGTATAAAGACAACCCATCTACTGCTACCTTCCTCGCAGTGAGGCACTTGGGACATGTTAGTGAGCATGAGTTCTATGCTTTAAAATCCCAGAGGCTGATATTTTGAGAACTTTGGATGCAGCCAGAACTACATATAGACATAGGAACTATGTCCATAATCATTTGTAGTAAAAAATTTTATTCTAAACGTTACATCCTGCATGTAGAAACTTACGCCAGAGTCCTGCAGGCACAAAAGTATGTGTGCAGCTTTCCCTGGGTGGATTGTCCTTTAGGCTGCACATGCATTAGCGTTTAAGTTCAGGCCAGGAGGATGAAGTAAATCTCCCAGGTGTCTCCATTTCTCATGTTTTGGTTCATGTGGCAGAGACGTTTTCAAGACCCAATGGAGGTCCAGCTGCAGAGCGGTCCCAACCGCACCTTCATCTTTATGCATGGATACTTTGACATCCCTCTCATCAGCAAACCCTCAAACTGCAACACAAGGAACTGTAATTCCAGTAGGAGTTTTGCTGGAATGAGGCTTGGGTGGAGATGCACACCAGGAATGAGCTATGCTGTTTCCTGCCTGGTTTGTCTTGGTGAACAGCAGATTTCAAGCTCTGCCCTGGATTTCTTGGTTCTCAGGATATCAGTATTACTGTGCACAAATTCCCAGGTCAGGAAAAAGAAACTCAGCACTTAAGCACTTGCACTCTGTGATCTGTTTCCTGTCACTTCCCATTCTGTGTCCTATTTGTCAGACATGCCCACAGCTCTGCATTTTTCTTTAGGGCTGATTTTACAGCAAGCTTTACGATACTGTAAAAATATTGTTACAGAAATATTACTGGGAGGAAAATAATTATGCAGCTAAAAAGCAGCACATATATGCAAGAGTAAAGTAATGCTGTAACTGACAGCATTAATTATGCAGGAATTTTTTTTTTTTTTTTATTTTCTGTAGGGATAGATTTTATTTTTATCTTCTACTGTTTGAGCAGCAACTCTTTCAATTCCAAATTCTCATAAGGGAGACATCCTAATGTCCTTTTAGGTAGTTTTTAGTGTCCATTAACAATACCATTAAACTTATTTGGGCTACTCATTGAATAAGATAAAACTGAGACTAATGTTACACATCCCTATTTCAATTGGGCCAGGGCACATTTTTTCTTTCCTTTAATTTCTGTCTGGATCATACAGGCTAAGATATGTAGGTAAAAATGAAAGTGGCAGCCTGTACCATCTTCCACATATTCTGTCATACAAAAACAATCTGGGTTTCCTGCTATTTTCTTGAGAGCCACAACAATTTTCCATAACTGGGATGGTTTCTCAGTCTTTAAAACTTGTTGGGCCTGTAATGCATGGCATTTAGGTGTAAAATTCATATTTACCTTGTGGAATTGCACTTAAGTGAGTCTCTTAAAGATCCAAGTCCAATTAAATGCTAAAGTGGCATCCACAATGTAAGAGTTAACACTGAACCAATTAACAGCAAAGGAACAAAACCAAAATCCAACTCTGGATACTACCGTTTATTTTAGAAAAAAAGTAGCTAGGACGAACAAACGGATACAAAATTATTATTGACTTAGTTTCCCTCATACAATGTCAGCCTGAAACAATCCATCTATAAGGTGCTCTAAGGTTTGCAGCACTTCAACTCCCTTTCCTCCTAGCTTGAGGTAGGATATCAACTTGAACTGTTTACACTGCTTAAAGCCAAAGCAGTTCTTTCAATTTATGTGTGTTTCACACTAGTATTGCACAATTCAGTTAATAACCCAAGAGATCTCTAGTCTTCTTTTTTTCCTTCTACGGTTGAACTGCACTGAGTAAGTCTGGACATTATAATAAAAATCCTGTATCATAGTTTGCCTTTGAGCTATTTGAAATAGTGAATGACTGAAAAGTACCAGGGCATGGAGTGCCACCATAGAAGACCTAACCTGGGAGCAATTCAGGCATAATTTCTTTACAAGAAGGGCATTATGGAATAAATCGCTTGGGGCACTCAGGCAGCAAGGCAGGCAAGTATCATAAGTCACCTGTGAAATATAAACTGGTCAATTGAAAGTGGGAGTAATGGCAGGGTTTGATGTTGCCGGTTAGGTATGTCATTTAAGTCTGTGACAAATAGATGTGCTGATGTGAAAGTGCACAACAGCAACTGGGGTAGCAGAGGGAAAACCTGGGATTGGCGAGAGGAGGAGGAAATAACAGTCCTCGTCTCGGTGTATTGCACCCAGCTGTGAAACAATCCTGTTTAAATATCGCCAGCAGCCAGCACTGCAGTCTCCAGATAAAGATAACCTGATTTTACATGCTTCTCTTGCAGGGGGTAGCTTTGTGTTTCCTTGCTCGGTTCTTGTCTTACTGGAAAGTCAAGGGGAGGTTGGAGGATTGTTTTGTTTGCTGGGCTTTTTTGTGCCTTCTGTTTGTTTGGTTGGTTTGTTTTTAGTAAGTTTGAAGGACATCAGCTCTTGCCATTTCAGCTCAGTAATTGAATCCCAGAGCATGGCACGTTACGTTTCTAGCTGTATGGATAGACCGTTTAGTCGTGGTCAGATATAGTTGTCACCTCAACAATTCAGCACCTCCTCAGATGAGTAATGAGTGGGTGTTAGGAAGAAATCAGGCTTTTTACTACATGTGGAGTTTGATCCAAAGCTTCAGTAAGGAGTCATCCACAGAAAGATATGGGCACAGAAAGAAAAAAAAAAAATATAATTGATACGGTATTTGAGGTGTGTTATAATATTTGAGTGAGTTCAAAATTGTAAGAGGAATGTATGAAAACAGGACATGACAATATTTTTATGACACAATAAAAAAGAAACTGTTCTATGAAATAGCATATAGATATACAGCATCTCCCTTAATTTCTCCAAATCCTAACAAGGCTCTTGCATTGTTAGAAAAATCTGGGTTTTTTTCACATATATGTCAGACCAACTGAAGTATTTTAATGTATTTTCCTTATATCTGGAAACAATGACAGCTTATTCCCTAGCTGATTCCCTTTCACCTGTCCCTTATAAAGGGACATGGAGTAAAAATTATTTCAAGTTCTTTCTGCTTATATAGCGATTTACCGTACTAGCCCCAAAGAACCACTTGCAATATAGCAAGAACATTTTTCAGTCTTTTTAGCTCTGGACTTGAAACGCCCCCAAAGTCTGTTTCCATCATTTGTTTGGATCTGTTCCTTTCAAAATATAACATGGTCTGGATACATCTATTTCAGATTTAAACTCTAGGCCAGCTTAAAATTCAAACAAGCTATATTCAAGCTCTAACCAGGGTTTAGATCTTGGTCTGAAAACGAGAGAAGACACCACGGAAGAAAATCCAAGTCCTGCTGGTTTAGTAATGGTGGATCCTTCTTCTTACCCTTGCACAACTTGGAAGCTCTTTGCTGCTTCCATATTTTCCTGCCCAAGCCTCTTTTCCTACTTTTTTAGTCCATCAACGAGGCAGGTCAATCACACACACTGCTCATTTCTAAATATGGCTAAGAATGGCCTCCTTCATCCTCCTCGCTGCTCAGAGATTTCTATCTTTGGCTTCCCCTGGAGCTTTTCCACAGGCACATTCCTGTTACTGAAGAGTTCATCCAGCATTAGAGGTTTTCTCAGAGGTCACTGTCCTTTTAAGACTGCCACCATATAATACTTCTATAACGAGAAATACAACACATATATTTTAACTCACCATGTTGATAAAGCTCTTCCTAGAGGTGACATTAATGAGAGAATTGGCATTAAAAGTGGTATTCTAAATTACCTTCTCTTCTCCCAACCCATGTACTCAGACAAGTATTGTCAGTTTGGAGGAGGGACAGAATTGCTGCCAAACAAGATTTTCATGTTAATAATTGTGATAAACATCCTTAAGTGATGTCGCAGGATTTGAAATCCTTCACGTCTGCTTTCCCCACCTTTCCCTTTGCTGTCCCTGGGGTGCTCTGCTAAGTGCTGGCTGCTACATGAAGTGTACCATTAGGGTATCAAAGTTATGATGGAAATTCACCTTTCTGGGAATTAGAAGATTCCTCTTCATTTAGTTTTAGGATGTGGGCAATAAAATGGTGATGACCGAGTCTTACCGGTGAGGACCACACTGCACAGTGCACACAGCCCGGCAAAAGCATTTTTTGATAACCACTGAGTTATATCATAGATGCATAAGAGGAAATAAGCAGTCACAGCTCAAGGGCTAAAGAAACACATTATAAATTGTTATAATTATTTGCTATGACAGTCAGCAGAGAACAGCTTAAACGCAGGAAGTATTTGTGGGGATTGGGAAGAAAGCACACAGGCTGGAGCACGCACCGCTCACTGAATACTCCACCGGCTGAGAGAGCGGATAAGCAGACTTTGGAGAGCCAGACTAAAGAGATTGCTCTTTCCTTCCTCTGAGATGAAAAGCTGCCACACGGCCAGGCACTTTCTCCCTGTGACCCCACCGTCTCCACCTCGCTTTCTGCCCTGTGCACAGCTCAGAAACCCTCTGCCTTCCCCTCTCCCACGGTTTGTGTCAAGGCATTCACAGAACTGCTGGCAAACGTGGATCTGATCTCAACTTACCTGTGTTTCATTTCCTTTCTCTCCTAAAAGTACTGGTACTGCCAACACAACTCCTTCCTCCACTACATGTGCTAAAAAAATCAAAACAAAATGAGAGTTATCCCCATTGAAGATGGAGGAGCAGGTTTGGGGCGAGGATTCCCAGCTGCAAACTGGTGCTGAATTCAGACACCAGAGCAGACTGCGTCTGTGAACTAGGATCTTCTTTTTTCAGGAAGGTTTTCTGGGTTTTTTTTAAAAACAGTAACTTTAAAGAAAAAAAAAACAAAAACCTTTTTTTCCCTGCCAACTGATTAGTTTTTGAAGCTGGAACTTCTTCCAGGCTACAATCAGTTGCAACAAATTTTAACATTTTGGAAATGTCGTATTTCACGTTTTCTAAATTAATCCCTTCTTGAAAGTAATATTTTTAAATGCAATTAACTCTAAGCATGCAATTCAGAGTTTTTTAAACATTAAAATCTTATGTTTTCATGAGACTAATTTATTTTTCCTTTGGATTTCAGGTTGAAAACTATTTGTGAGTTTTCAGCTTTTTACTTTAATTTCAGACAGGGTAAACATCAGCATTCTAGTTATTCCTTGTTTGAAAATGTTAGGAAAATTATTTCCTTCCCTGATTTCCTGAAGAAGTCCTTCATATTGTAGGACAACTGCAAAGGAAATGTTCATTTTACAGATTGGCCAGACTAGTCCGTGCTCATAGTCAAGAACAGTGAACTTTATTAGGCAATGAGGTGGCTCCAAGTGACGTCTCACCCTGGTAACACTGCAAGTGTAAGAATTAACTGCCTCTGAATCCACAGTTATTTGAGATACCACAGAGTACAACAAAATGAATGAAATTTAAATCTGTAGGGTGTGATTTACTGCAGTTTTTTGTCACATTAGTTCCAGATAAACAGAAATTATTTATATATGAATATGTGTTTTACGTAGCCTTATATATACATGCTTTACAGCTGCTTTCTGTGATAGGTGTATCTGCACTATGTATACAGCAAATACTTTCCAGCCCCTTAAATTACGCTACTACAGAGCATGCAGAGGTCTATGTTTTTATGGTGGATTGACAGTAGGACTGATTGTACATAATTAACAGAGCAATCATACTGCTGCTGGCTTACAGATTTTTCACATTTGTAATGCAGAAAATGAGTCCATATACTGCACCAAAGAGCCTGGAACAAGGAGACCAATTTGGGTTTAGTGAAGAAAGAATGGCATTTATTTACATTGACAGAGATATAACACGCTTCTGGGCTCAAACTGCTCTGTTTGAACACCACTGCATTTTGAGGTGAAGGCAAGTTTAAACAGCATAACTTCACAGAAGCAGCAGCTGAGCGTAATGGTATAACATGCTTCGATTTGCTGCTGGGGTGAGATGGAGTCTGCTATCCTTTGTACGTCTTTCTTTTCTTTTTTTGGTTTTTTTTTTTTGCAAGATTTGTTCCCAATGACGGTCGATACCGGGAAATTCCCAGTTCCCCAAATTAGTGCATGACTCTTTGGATTGCTTTGGTATTTGCTTTATAATGGGACTGAAGAAAATTTAAAGCTAAACAGTGAGATCCTTGCCTGAGAAGGCGTGTGAACATAAACTGATAATAATAATGATAATTACATCCAGATGGAATTCAAATTCCCTTCTGAGCTCCATCAGTACTGTTCATTAAGTGATGTAGAGTTACAGCTTTTAACTTCAGTTAGGCAGCAAACGCCAGCACAACCTCAGGAGGATATGCGGTTATCATTACCTCTTGAGGACAACAGCTTCTCACAATATTCTTGAAATATGCATGTTTGCAAAAAGACTTAAAGCTTTTAATTTCTGATGTTCTTAAGGCCTAATATCCTTTAAAATACCTGATTCTTCAAATTCACTGTATAGCTCCCTCATGCATAGCTAAATATTAAGAATGCAAAATAATCTTAATTAGCTAGTATGCTAATATTCTCATAGCACTTTGTAGTCACTGGAAAACCTGTATTTGAAAAAGGGAGCTACATGCATATTTTTTCCACTAATGCAGCAAGAAAAGCTGTGTGAAAGCAAATATGAGCTCTCAAGACAGAAGCAGTTATAGTTACACATTAATTTGGTCTTTTTTCCCAAGCCAATGAAAATATTTCATTTCTGTAGGTACGTGGCAAATGCGTAAGTGGACTCCTGTGGATAAACTTCAGCTTTCCTGGTGAAAAAGATGCAGCTAGCATTTCCCCATGCTCAGCAAGATAAGTAGATGGACAGTGTTCCAAAGCATCCCATTGTTAATTTTCCAGCTACCCTTGTTAAGCAGAGAACAAGGGTGGAGGATAGAGCTGGGGCATAATCTACATAATCTAGAGCTTTCTTTGATGCCATTTGAGCTGCCATTGAACAGAAAAAATGAAGTTGGTAAATACAATTTTCAGAACAGTTTCTCTATGTTAACATGATAATTTTCCTATTATTTGTTGTGAGTTTTTTTCTTTCATTTATTGGTTGTTCTGATTTAGGTAATTGCATTTCAGTCAAAATGTATGATTGCATTTGAAGGCAAAAAAATCACCAAAAAAAATCAACACGTGGTTGGCTGCAATCCAGTCCGGTTTGGTCTCTATGATCTGATGAGGAAAAATGAGGCTATGGTTTTAAATTCGACAGAACTGAAAGCAGTAATGAAAATTCTATGAACAATGTGCTTTTAATTGTATGGAAATTTAAAAACAAATGGGAGGCAGACCCCAGGCAATTTTCTCTTCACATTTTGTCTCATTGCAAAGGTGAAAAAATTTTACTGGCTTCAAATATTTGAAATATATTGAAATATATGGTACTTGTTTTCTAAAAAGAAAGAAATGTCCAACACTGTAACCATTTTCCTTAAGATATTGAAAACCTTGGATGTGTGAAATCTTTTAATGTGGCTAAATTTTCCAGCAATACACACACTTACTGTATTAACTTTCGACATATTGGACATTTGGGTCTAATAATAATGCATACTGTAATATTAAGCTTCAGAATTTGCAAGAGCAAACACAGAGGCAAAAATTTTTGAAAAAATCTACTTGTTTGCTGTAACCTCACCTGTAGCCATAAATCCTGATACTTTAAGCTAACATATAGATATGGACACTGTGATGGCTGCCCCACAGTGCACCTCTATAGGGCACTGTCAGAGTTACTCTTTTTGCACTTCTAAGACACAGGATGGGTGAAAGAAGAGGAGCATGATGAGCCTGAGCAAGGTGTTGGGTGGTAAGCCAGGGGTTGGAGTGGTGGGGCTTCACTGAGCAGCTTCAAAGGAAGATCATAATTACAGCGCCTCTCAAAGCATATACATCTGAAGTGGCCCCAAATCCCACATCAACATTTCTAACTGCAGTTGTCATATAATCGGTAACTGTTCTTCTGTAGGAAAAGAGTGGAACACGCAACAAGACTGGTGACATTGGGTTTTTCCCCACTTTCAGATTCCACACAGAAAAACAAATAGTAAAAAGATTAATTTCTTAATCCACACATATAACATATTTTTCTTCAATATCAGATGCAATTCACAGAAATTATTTAAAGGCTAAATAAACAACTTACTGCAGGAGATAAGGCTTAAGAAAGAGAAAAGTTTGGAAGGTTCCTTGACCACATTAGATAGGAAACTTTCACAGGTACTAGGGAATATCTAGTCTAGGAGAGGAATGCATAACAAGAACCACAGGCTAAACTGAAGCCAGACTCAAATTCAGACAAGATATTAGACACACAGTTCTTAACACTAGGTTCACTTTCTGCCTTCAGATCAATACCTGATTCCTTTCTGGAGGATATACTTCAGGCAAACACAAGTTAATAGCTGAATAAAGGGCACAATAGGAGGAAGTCAGTGCCCAGGTAAGACGAACTAAATGTCTCTTCTGACCTTCTAAGTCTATTACTTGAAATATCAAAAATATCACATAAATATTGAATATTCAATACCATCCAGTAAGTAAGGTGATCTTGTTTCCATGGCAACTTGTAGGCAAGCCAATAGTTGGTCACCACTTCTCTCTGGGATGCTGTATGTTTATCCCCTGAATACTGTAAATGTGGCCTTACTTTAGTTCCACCAATTTTACAAAACACTTAATTAAAAAAACTAATATATATTTAAGCCAAACGCAACAAATTTTCTGTTTGCATATAAAATAAGAAGACCTATGCATTTTCATTTCTTTCATGGGATGATTAGTTTCTCTTTTGTGATTCATAAATTCCAGCAGATGCAGCAAAAAGTTACATAAAAAGCTTTTTAGGGTAATTATGTCTTCAGCTGGAAATTTTGACATTTGTGATCTCTCTCTTTGATCGCTACTATTAATATCTCCTTAGCAGATATGACTTGCTGAGAGTTAACTAATTGATAGAAAAAGCTGCTTGGAGTTACAAGAGTTTTCACTTTGTTATTTAAGTGACAAGGCTGCACTGAACAGTGTTGTTACCTTTCCACCTAATAGAAAACTCAACAGACGGTGGTAAAAATGTGACTACGGTTAGCAAAAAGCTGAGATTTTTGTCTTTTAGCTAGTATTTAGGTGTTTATTTATAGTGTACAGGTATTTGCATTAACAATGCAGCTTCAGTGCATTCCAGCATGCTGTTGCTTTAAGAGTGGAAGAGGCACAAGGTAACAGTCTTAATGTTTGCAGTGGGCTAAAGATATGGGACAGAGAGTAGAAATACAGAATTAAAGTGTCTGAACTGATAGACAGGGAAGTGACAGACAGAAAGAGTCAGACCATCCGGTTGTATGTTTGAACTGCAGCATGGAGCCTCCATGGAGCCTCCATGGAGCACCTACTGAGATAAGCAAGTTGTACTTCCCTTTGGTGCTCCCATACTCTCTTCATTGACCACACAGGAAGCCTAGGATGTTAGGTGTCTCAGGCAATTCAAAATTAGGTGGCGTCAGTCCACCTCAGAGAGACTAAGGGACTTGCCCAGTATCGTACAGTAAGTCCTCAGCTAGAGTGAGAAACTTGCCCACGCATCATTTTGCTCCAAATGATGGCCTGAGCTAAACTGCTGTCAGAAATCCTTCCTTCAACAGTTTTCAACTATCCTCCACGTCCACCCTGTAATTCTGTTTAGAACATTACTACCTCTTCTGATGTAAGATTTTGTGAGCATTGTCTGCCCCAGGAAAATACTTTGATTTTGGGTCACTGCATTGAGAAGCAGCAGTGTAGGAAATTTTCTTTAAGAAGAAAAAGACATCTCATTGTAGAAGTGCCAACACTTACTATGATGCAGCACAAGTTTTCTTGTTTAGAGAACAAATTAAACTGTTATTTACCCATTCCATACATAAATTAAAACACACCTACTATGGCCTTCAAACCTTGAGTCTAGCAGATGAATGCTGCTTCTGATTAAATGCAATCCGTATGCAGCAGTTTGCTACCACATGATATATGCTATACCCTGTGTGCTTCAAATATTCCTCTTGATGATTAGAATGTTTCCTGGTTAATTTGAGCAAGTCTTTGTCTTCTTCCTTTGACAATCCTACTGACACACCCTCTATAAAGATAACCTTCCCATGAATGCTGTACCCTCATCAACAACTCTGCATCTTTGGTTTATCCTTTCTTGCAGACAAGGAAGAACAGACTTACGTTTCCTCCTGTTCATACTCCACTTCGAAACAAACAAAGCTTGAGGGAAGAAAACCATTGCCTCATTCAGGCACATAGGCCTACATACTCATAAGTATGCTAACATGCATATAAATGAAGTATAGAAATGATGTATCACTAGTGCCACTGCAATGGTATATGAATTGGTGAGATGTGACATGGCATATCCTTTTGCTAGCAGAACACTTTATTACTTTTTATGGTTGAAACATCAGCTTCTTAATAGAAGCTATGCACCATGGATACAGTTATTTATTTCCACATCCAGGAAAATTACAGTTTTCAAATGTGTCCTCACCGTTCTACATTCTTTTTTAAATAGCAGAGTGTAACTCCGATACCAGAGTTTCCATTTATTTACAAAACTGCTAAACTTGTCACTATGACCCTCCCCCTTTACTCCTGCCTCCCAAAACTGGAACAAAAAGAAATGTAATTAGAAAAGAGAGCTTTCAAGGGGAAAAAAAATAGAGGTATTAGGGTATGTTTCATAGGATTAGGCAGGGATAGGGCTGTTATCGGTGCCAGAACAAAGACAGGCCTCTATTACCAGACACATCACACTCTGCTCCAGCTGGACCATGAGACAAGGCTAAATCCCCTCTGATTTGGAGATGAAGCATCTTTGTCTGAGGATGCCAGGTTCACCCATGTGCTATGAGCAGCAAAGCATCACCTAAATTCTGAGCTGCACCAGAGGTTGGACAGTGTCCTCACTTCAGGTTGAATCAGATTTGTATCCTCAGGCTCCAAAATTTCTAAAAAAACAAACAAACAAAAAAAAAAACCAAAAACAAAAACAAAAAAACAGGATTCATAATTTGGCAGTCTACAGAAATTATTTAAATTTCTTTTTTAGTCCACCTTCTGCTGAAAACCCTGTTGTTAAGCAGCCATCACTTAATCACATTTGGGGGAGAAGGAGCACCTTTTTTCCCATATAAAGAGATTCCACAGGAAAAATGAATGCAACTTTGCAGTGAAAAGCAGTTATTTGCTGTCTGATAAACAGAATGAACAGCTAGAAGTGAGGTGTTAGGAGGCTAAGCATTACTAGGCTTCCCACCCTGACGAAGCCGACGATGAACTGCTGCTGACCAGGCAGCCAAGTGGGGAGGAAGGTCACTCTCTGTTGCACCTTGTATTGCTCATCTACATTGCACTGAATTTACATCTTCTGAGTGTCTGCATCTCCCCGAGGGTTTTATATCTTCTCATGTTTGTTTTTTTTTTTTTTCCTTTTGGATCCTTAAGCTGCTAGTTTGTCTGTCTCAGCGCTTCCACATTGGTCTCTGTTTTTCACGTTTATAAGCCTGTGCATCCACAGCTGACAAACTTCATCACACCTTGACAACTTTCTCAGTAAAAGTGAGCCAAAAATCACACAGCACAGATGCACCAGATCAAGCCTTGGACCACAGGCAGCTGAACTGACTGAACCTTGGGTCAGATCTGGCCATTTCAGCTGGAAATCTGTATGACCTTAAAGCAGTCCTGGTACTCATTAGTCTGTCTTCCAAAATTATTTCTTTTAGTTCATCTCCTCTAATACTTCAGTTAAGGCAGTGGCTGGCCAAGGCACAAGACATTAGCTGAGCCTCAGCTATTTTGAAAGCCTGTTCCACTCCCTTTCAGGTCTGCCTGTCCCACTGTCACAACAGACATCATCCTTGATGTAAACCTGGCAAAGTCCACAATGTCTCACCTGCAGGTGCCAGAAATTAAGGATATGCAAAATTAGGGTAATTCCTATCACAAAATGATTGGGTGGGAGACTAGAAAAAATGTAAAGTTTCCAGGAAGGTTTCAACAAATACAGAATGACCAAGCTGTGCCTCACCTAAAGAGGTTCAAGCCCTGTTCCTTAAGGATCTGTCACTACCTTCTCAGAGCACCAGCAGGAAAATGTCTGCCTTTATTTCCATAATTGCTGCCTTGGTGCTGCTTAGCAATGCTTCTACTTCGGTAGGAGAGCAATCATTCTCATTAGATGTCAGAGCGAGACAGCAGAGTGCTTTTGTTTGGAGTACAGCATGCAGAGTGATGATTACAATTCTGAGAGCTGGGGGGAGCCCTCCTGAAGTGAGGGGTGCCCCCTTTGGAAATTAGGCGACTGACAGATGTTAGAACATCATTAAACATAGACAGGAGCTCAGGCCCTTCTTGCAAAGTTCATTGCTGTTCACAAAATCGGCTAATTCCAGGAGGAATTGAAAGGAGTGTTTACATGCTGCACTATGGGTTACTCAACCTTATCTCGGATGAGAATGCCGGACTGAAAACATAGGTGCTGACAATGACCTTCCAGGCACATCGGCCAATTAATCTCAGCAGCAGAGACTTTTAAATGTCATCCAAATCTTATTCATGGAGGCATGCCAAAAATGTTTTGTGCTTCTTCACAAGCTAACTCTGCTTTATAGAGTGCCTTCTTTCTCATGAGAGCAAAGGAGGAGTTCTGTCTTTATGCCTTGTGAAACAAGCAATTATTAATCAAGTGAGAAATTTTATTGACAAGCCAGTGATGAGAATGAGGTTCATGCACAGAGTTCAAGCCATGAGAGATGATTAAATTGTCTAGTTTGGTCTTCTGTACATCTAGTGAACCTAGAGAAAGATGAACTGCAAGTCTAGAAAAAGGAAAAATAATTTACAAGAAATTCAGATAGATGCAATAGCGATTGCCTCTTTGGATATGCAGTAAAAATAAGAAAGTACAGTATTTATACAAACTTCCCATGTGGGGGAACAAAGAGTAACTGGGAAAAAAAAAAAGATTGGGACAAAAAAAACCAAGGAGAAAAGACGGACAGGATACGTAAGGAAAACAGGACCTGGCCTTAGCAGAGACTAAGAAGAGACAGGATCAGATGGAAGAGGCTGCAATGATCAGAGAATACATCCTGTGATGGCAGACCTCACACATTTTTGTCCTACTGGCAAATACCTCTGTAGACCTTTGACAAAGTATGTAATCTTATCTCTTATACTGCAGCCTTTGACAGGGAAGCTGTGGTGGCCACAAGACTGCCATGGCTGCTGGGTTTTTACTACGCTACTGCATACTCACCAAGATTGCTACCCCAGGTATTTTCCACTTTTGCACATGCAGTTACAGCTTAAACTTGTTTTAGAGGTGTTGTGTCTTTGTCCAAAAAGTAGGGAATAAGTGTGTTATTGTCTTCACTTGCTCTATCATGTATGATTACCTCCACAAAAGCAGAGGTTGTTGTTAAAAACACAACAGCAAGAAGTCACACAGAACCATTGTTACTCTAGAAGAAGTGCTAGAGCAGAAAGTGCTGTCCCCGGATTTAGAAAGGTTTTTTGGCACATTTGTCACATTATTGTTTGGGAGTTTTTTTAGTATCTATTTCCATTGCAAGTATTGTGGCATCTTCTTCCTAAGGGTTATTTTTATTGTTGTATTTTGTCATGATTTTACTTTCTCACTTAGCGTTAAAAAAAAATAAAGTATTAGTCTAGTAGGTAATCAAATTCCTTGCATACAGGAAAACAGTGGAAGAATTAAAGATCAGTTCCAATCTCTCCCTCTTTGCAATAGCAATCATTGAGAATACAGAACTGAATACAGAATGAGAAATGGCTTTGCTTTAAAGAGTTCAGTAACAGTTACTAGGGCACAAAGCAAAATGATTTGTGAATTGGTTGTTACACAGAGCATTTTTATTACATAAGAGATGGAAGAAGGAAGACTTGACTCTGTGTACTCCTCTTCCCAACAGAGTACTGCCAGTCTGAACAGTTTATTCCCCCTTCTTCGAAGGGCAATGACAGGTTCATTTTTAATCCCAATGACTTTTCCCCTCTCACTACCACATAGGGAAGCTTTTTCCTTCCTCAAATAAATTAAGCCTTATCCCATCTCCACCAAACATCTCCTCACCAGCTCATGTACCATTAACAAGCCCCTCATCACAAGCAACAAAGCCTCTACCGACAACCCACAAAACATCTTCCTCTACAGAAAGAGGCAAACCCAATCAGTATGTGTACCTAATGGAGACAAATGAGCAAGTCCAGGCCTGGCAGCAAGAAATCAGGGTAAAGATTAGGTGTCAGATGGTGAAGGGTTTGGCACAGCTGACTCCAATCCAATTTCCTGAAAGGTCTGCAATAGCCCCACAGTCTGACAGGTAGTGATGAGCAAGCTCCAGATGCAGAAAGCTGCGGCAGTATCATCACCTCTTGCAATACTCCTACCCCAGAAGAAACACATCTGCTCAGCATCCAGTCCTTGCTCAGTTCCAGGGGTGAGGTGCAACAGGGCATTGGGTAAAACCCTTTTTTTCCATGCAGAGAAAATAACTGTGATTTAAGTAACCCTAGGAAAGAGAAACAAAATAAATAAAATCTGATCTCTCAGAGAGCTAGATGCTTTCTGAGGACAGTCAATAGCCCCCACCGAAGGCTTTGTCCTCAGCATAAAAGTGGTCTAAAATAACTTCTACTTCTTAGAAACCTGTTGATATGGATGCAGCATAAGAAGTCTCTTTCTTTTTTTCACTACATATTTCAATGTAAATTGTAGAAAATATTTTATCACAGAGCTAAAAATGGTATGTTATTATCAAAAAGTACTAATGACTTAAAATGCAGTACTGAGCTGCATGAAGTACAAACATTAGCATTACAAGGTTACACCCCGACAAGCTCAATCTAGTCAAACAATCAAACCACTCAATTATCTAGCATGGAATTACCTAGTCCCTAATTCTCATTAGAAATAATTAGGTATGTTAACTTGATTTAAAAATTTCTTTTTTTCCATTAGAGAGAATAGAAATAGTTCAGGTTGACGCCTTTGATAATCTGATGTCATTCACAACTGAGATTTAAGTAATCTTAAAAGATTAAAAGGTTCATTGTTGTATGAAGATGCAAATAACAATAAGCTTCTGTTAAAGTCATCCTTCCCATAGCTTTTCATGTCAGTTTTTTTGATGAATTGCAAACAGATGATATGTTATTTTTTTAAGATTTAGATAGCAGAACAGTAGAATTAAGCCTTTATAAGTAAGCCTAACGCTTAAAAAGTCACGCCCAATTTTATATTTCAGGTTAGTTCAGCTTTTGAGGTATTTCTTCACTCAGAGGTATAGACCTTGCTTGCTTAAAAATGGATTTTTTTTAAAAAAAATTAGCCTATCTTCACCTGAAAAAAGACCCTAAAGCAAGTGTCATTTGCAAAGAACACAACATGGGAAGTATAGGCAACATGATGAAGGAGTGGAGTTATGTACAGAAGAACTATATGACCTTGAAAACAAGAGTAATATTAAAAATGTCATGGTCATGTCCATAGAGAACAGAAACAAGAATTTTTTTGCCATAGACTGTGGGTTTCCTGTCTGTAAGTGAAAATGAATGAGAAAGAGGTAGGTGTATTAGTCAATCATGAGATGACTATGAGCTATCAATGTGATGCAGACATGAAAAAGACAATTGCAATTCTAAAATATATCAGGCAAAGCATTTTCCATAGAGACAGGGACTTATTCACGCCATTTTACAGGGCACTGGTAAAACTTCATTTGTTACATTATATGTAATCTTGGCTACTGATGCCGAAGAAAGATGAACTGAAATAAGGCAGGAAAAAGATATTAACATGATCGGAGTAACTGGCAGTTAATTTCTGAGAGAAATTATCATAGTTTTTTTAACCTTGTAAAACCATAGCTATGAGGGGTAAAATGTTATCTCTCTATTAATACATCAATGAAGTAAAGACTAGGAAAGAAAGTTATTTAAGCTTAAGAGTAATGATGGAAGAAAAAGATGAGCCTAAATTGATCATGAATAAATGTAAACTGGAAACGAAAACAAGCTTTCTAAGCTATTAAAAAAAAATCAAAATTGGCTTCAGTTGAATTTTTTGCTAATGGGAGACTAGAGTTCATGGCACCTCAGTATGGAAATGTCAGTTGTAGCGCTATTGCTCATTTATTTCTTTGAAATATTCTATTCCATTCTATTTTATTATAATGCCATCATACCTTTCACAGAGGCTATAAGGTGTGAGAAACCAACAGAAAGGACCGGGACCTAACACAAAGAGCTCTATAACAGTAGGAGTAAGGAGCAAGTAACTAAGAAATTCTGAACCTGGAACTTTTCATGACACTCGTAAATTTTTGTTTTCCTCCAACAGCTGCTATCACTATCTCACTTTGTCTGGCCAGGCAGCAGCCTCCAAGCAAGTCAGCTCAATCTCTCTCTAGCTAGAAGTCCTGCATGAATTCCTGCACACTGGTCTAGTTTCTAGCCTTAAGACAGCCATAACATGCCAGCATGAGCCAGCCTGAATCAGTGATGCTGTTTCCGTTGAGCAGTTGATCTCCCTTGTGGTGGCACTGGCAGTTGTCTGCTCCTGATGCTGATCTGCACAGCCAACAGAAAGCTATTTCTTTGTTTGTTTGTTTTCGTTGCTTGCTTTCTTGCTTGCTTTTTTCTGGTTTAATTTTTCAGCTGCTACATCTCCCTAGTCTAGCTTATAGTGGGATGAGCTGAAACCCAGTGCTGGATGGGAGAAATGATGTCTCAAATAGAGTGGGAAGGGCAAAGCAAAATCAGCACCTTCTTAGGTCAACTTAAACTGTGTGTTGTTACACCCAAATGATGCTGCAGTGCTAACTTGCTTTCTTTCCCACTTCTACCTCCTCAATAAATCGCTGACAGTTCTTCCTGCTGGTCTTTTAAAATTAAAAGAAATCAAATATTTGGGGGGGGGGAACGTACAACATACAACCTTACTGCAGACCATGGCTTCACTCAGTACAAGACTGAGTTCTCTGAAACATTTGCAGCCTTTGCCTGGTTCTGGGCTCCAGAAGAGCAAGGAGGGATAGGGATATTGGGAGCAATTTCCATACATCAGCTGATAAACAGTCACGTCTCTTTCCTGTCTTTACTAGGAACACTGAGTGAGCACTCCTGCTCAGGATTGACATCCTAGATGGTTTGGAATTTTGCAGAGGGTGCCTCCAGGACCCTTAGTTTTGATTACTGGAGCATCATTCCCAGAAGGCCAGAGCTCAAAGTCTAGACCCAAAATTTAAGTGACCGTGAAGCCATTTCAAGGCACGATGTGGATATCAAGAGTAGTTTAAGCTGTCTGCATACACAAAACCAAACAGCTGTCCTTGATGTTACTCGCTCCTTTTTTCCAATCACTAACTCCTTTGGGAGCTTCCTAATGATGTCCTCACTGACATCCTTGGGAGCTGAGGTTCCCTCACCATCATAGCAGGCACTAAAAACTGGACTCCAGAGTGTCAGATGTTTGTCTTTTGGAAGCTGGCAATGCTCATTTGTTGATTTAGGGAGTCTAAAGCTCAGACTTTGGCTTACAGGCTTGGGCTAAAGGGCCAAATTAAAAAGTGATGAGGAAGTGGTTGTACTCTGGCAACTTTCCTTTTCCACAGCAAGGGAGTACAGCAGGGCCCCTCCAGGCACAGGCGGCAGAAAGCAGTCTTTTCTCAGAAACCATGAGCCAACTCTGCAAAGCTTAGTTTCCAAATATAACTTTAACTCTTTAGGCTATGCATACCCCTGAGCCAACAGCCATCTCAGTCTAGAAATTATTTTCTTTCCTGTCTCGAAATCATACCTGAATGTATTGGTTGTTCAACTATTTCACTGAATTCCTGAGATTCCTTGACGAAGGACTATTCAGATCACACTCAATTTAGGTGATCAGTACATAGATATAATGGCTGCCTTAGCAATTACAGCATGATTGTAACACTGTTTGGTGGTCTAGGGCAAAGTCTGGTCAAGTGGTAGGAACCAGAGCTGCTATGAACTATACTGGAAGAAAAAAACTATTTTTAAAATCATAAATTGGTTAGATTATCCCCGTGGGATTTTTCTTCTGTTTTCTTTATACCTGTAGACCTCAGATAAGTCCCCTAGTTAGACAATTAACATCATTTGATAGATGTTAATTCCAACGTCATTGTTAAGACAGCAATTCCAAAGTTGGCTGTGCAACAAGCAATTGCAAACCTTGCAACTGATATTTCATCCATCACAGTCAGGCAGTCTCTAGAGCTCAGCACTGCACAGAGTTAATTCTTCCAGAGCAAATAAGAATTATTTAATAACAACAGTTTTTTTTCATATCTATCCCATTTTTAATTCCATTTATCAGAAAAAAAGTTATGCCACAGTTAACAAATGTCGTGTTTTCTTTTCCTCACTCCTGAGCTATGCTGCCTTGGCTTATTAGTGTCAGCAGATGTTGTGAAGCACAAGAAGGAACAAGAGGCTAGTACTCAAATCCTGCAGTTCAAACAGATAGACATAAGGCAAGGCAGCCAAGAAAGAAAGCCATGGGCACCTAGGAGAAGGTGGCTCAGTTGTGGATGCAAAATCTTTCAGCCCTAGGTTTATGGTACATTATGATCAATGACTTAGAAACCAAACCACTGAATGGCTCTGTTGGGTTTATAAATTAATTTTTGGTCTAGTTGCACTACCTGCAATGCAGTATCTTAATGATATGTTCCTTTAGCCAGACTGCCTACTAAAGGTCTCTATGAAACAAGTCAGCAGCTTTCTGCAGGCTGGCTGAAATTCAAGTGTATAAGTGACCTAGTTGCATAAACCTAGTCTGCAGCTCGAAAAATATATAGAAGTGATGCTTAATGATGCAACTGCCACATAACCTGTCCAAGCACGGAAGCAGCAAGAGGCAGATAGCTTTCAAGTCACTTTTAATGGCGCTGAAAAAAAAACATGGTTTGATACATTATATAACATTAGGGAAAAATTTCTAACAACTGTTACTTCTCCAAAAACTTGAGGAGGACAGATAGCAGATACCTTTACAGCCTTTCAAATTAATGATACCCTTCTCTGAGCTGATTTTCTTGGACAAATATTTTTCTAGTTCAGAAAAAACCCCAAACTCTGGCCTGGCTTTTGTATTGCATGATTTCTACAGTCTTCTATCAAACCGGTGCATCATGGGTTTCATATTTTCTTTTCACAGCTCTCATAATCTCTTTTGCCTACTTCAGCATTCTCTCTTATTTCCTCTCTGTGAATAAACTATTTAAAAAAGATTCACTATCAAGATTCAGCCTTTGAAATACAGGACAAATTCATTTCTGCACATGAATACATTTGAGGAAATATTTTATTTGGGCCTTTCTTTATGTGTTAGATCAAGAAAGTTCTGCAAAAGACAGTTTTTTAGACATCCAGGAAACAGCATTGGTACTGTTTACTCTTTGCAGGCTGCACTCATTTTAACAGGTGCTACTACTAAATAAAAATATTTAATCTCTACCACCTGCACTGGTTGGTGCAGAGGTTTTCTTCCTCTGCCATTTATTTGCACTTTGAAGTCACACAAAGCCAGCAACAATAAGGGGAGAGTTCAGATTAGAATCTACAATAATGTCCATATTTGAAACATCATAAATTTTAAAGCTGGGGTGGAGGGGGTGGGAGGACCATAAATGATGGGAAAAATATACAAATATAAGAAAAGTTAATGCATATCTTATATTGGTAGACTGCACAACCTAAGGAAGATACGAATGTCCTTCACCTTTAGTCTAGACATCCTTGCATTCCAAAAGCTCCTTAACTGATACAAAGGCCTCATTTTTTTTTTGGTCATATAAACAAGCTGAAAAAGAAGCACAGTTTTCAAATTCCTTTACAGTAAGAGTCTGTTTCAGTTACAAAAGAAACATGAGCTGTGCGGTAAGGTCATCATGTACACACATCCCAGCGATGCTGCTAGAGATGGTAAAATAACTTCTGACACTGAAAATGGTGAAAAACAGTATGAGGTGGAATCCTCTGAAGAACAGGTCTGTAGTACCAAGAAAACTTGAAATAGTCCTGCTTTTCTTGCCCAGCAGGTATAACGAACAATGGATGAAGAAAAACAAGGTTGAAGCAAGATGTCTAAAGATAAACATTTCAGACAAGAAGAATTCACAAATATGTGTTCATGGTATCCAAAGAAATTCCTGTATTTCGTAGCCTTATGGATTTGAACTATTTATATTTTTTAGCTTATCGACTAGCCTCACTTTAATGACTTCTGCAGGCATCTTTATTTTGGTTTAGGCCAAAGACAGACTAAGGAATGTGAGACGATGAACATCACAGAAGCAAAACACATACCAAACCCCAGTCATGACTGTGTTTCCTATGTTCATGTTTTGAACTCCAGTAACCATTTGTAAGGTTTCCCTGGTGCAGCAGAACTAAAGAAGAGTTTGATTTGGGCCAAATACAGTCTTTCAGCTACTTCTATATTTCTGAATCCCCACCATTGGACTGGGGTTTTTGTTAGTTTGGTTTTTGTCGGTTTTTCTTTTTTTTTTCACAAATTAGTCATTCTTTGTTAGCTATGCTTTGTCGACATTGCACTGCCACAGCTTCAGGGGCAAAACATCTTTACTAACTGACAAAGGTCATTGTGTTTCCAGAGGACATGCGACAGCTTATTTAGCTTTCTTTCTAGCTCAGGAAATGAGGATATAGGTGTAAAAGATCATTCAGACAGAGTGGGGTTGTGAGGTAGCTCTAGGGGAGCTACAAGCTTAGAGCCAAGAACAGAGCTGAAATTGAAACCGCTAGAAAGATCTTGGCCTCAACTAGCAAAAGAGACTCAAGTTTGGCTCAATCAGCTAAACAACAAAGGAAATTATTCATTTAAGTAACATGACCATCATCCTTTCTGAGTTTGGAGGAACTGATAGAAAAGACAAATATCACAATAGCAATAAAATACGAAAACCCATTAAGTTATATTCATATGAACAACATAAATATTGGTTTGGGGTTACTGTTACGTCCTGGAGATCTGGGAAGTCCAAATACCAAACTACAATATCATTGTTTGCTGTACTGTCTGCTAAATACAAGCCAAACATCTTCAAGATGTTCACCTTCCATGGGAATAAAACATAGGAAAGTCATCCTTGATCTTGTTTTAAGTAAATGTGTTTGGACATCAGGCAAATGACAACTTTGCTGGCAAATTCTGACCTGAGGTTTGCTAACTGGGCAGGGCACAGAAAACTATCCCGCCCCCAGTTCAAAACCAGAATGTGCTAATAAAGTTTGATCTTTGCAGCAAAAAATGAAATATATTTTCAAGAAATAAATATAATTAGAAAAAATAATTCATTCTAGTCTTTTCAATGGGAAGATAAAGATGGTGGCACCAGTTCAGCTCTTTTACTAACTACCCCATTCCATATTCCTTTTAATTCCTTATTATTGATCTTGCACCATCTTGAACTGATGAAGTAATATATGACACACACTTCCCAAATATTTTTTGAAAAGACATTTACATTGATATGAGTTCATATTATTTCTCCGGAATAACTTGTCAGTTGCTATTGTAATTCTGAAATATCCCAATTTAAAAATTCTTAAATAATCCCTTTAAATAGATCATAATTTTGCATTAGGTACTGAGTATTAGGAGGACAGAATATATAAAACTGAATAGAATAAATAGTCAGTAGATTAAATAGTCAGTATTATTACTGATATTTGAATCACTAATAAACACTTGAGTTGCTAGTTTGACATTTAAATAATCAAAAATAACTCACCCTAAGCACAGTTTAAATACACTTAAATACACTTTGCTTCAGAGATCTTAGTGGAATTTTTTCTTCCCACCATGCATTGATGGAAAGTTATCTCTATCAAATGAAACTGTTGTTCCCCTGCAAATTTCTGTTGCTTGTCTCTCATGCAGATGGCTTTTCTATGACTTATATAATTCAATGACTCAATTCAAAAATAATCTTTAAAAAGTGAATCTCCTTTCTCAATCTACATTTGGCTTGTTAGAACAAAATCTGAGAAGCCTGTAGAATTCCTGTGTGCTACTGAAAAGTTTAATGCATTTTTGAAAGTGAGCTATACAAGCCCCTAAGCCTGTTTATTAATTTTATTTGAAAGGTTTGCAAGTCATTAAGGTTCCTTCTTCCTTATCGCCACAAACAGCATCAGTAAAGAGAGTCAAACTGGGAAACCTCCTTGGGTTCAGAAAAACTGTCAGCTTAGTCACAAATATTCTCTTAAAATTAGATCTGTATGGTGTATTTCCGGAATATGCAAGTTCATACAGAAACATGCACTTTACAGGCAAGCGAATGTGGATCACTTTGAATTTACTGAATTTCATTTTCCTCTACCACTTGGGCAGGCCAGAGGGGTTATGACAGATCACAACACATAATTATCATCTAGATAGATAGATCAAAAATGGATCATCTATATAATGATAATTATGTAAATCTGTAAGTACTCCACCTTGCTCAGCTTTGAAGTGGGGGAAAAACTTTCCATAAATTATTTTCTGCCATTACCTGTACCCTCTAGTGCTGTGAGGCTAGATTAATCTGTCTCGTAACAAGAACAGGATACTCTAACCCCATGTCATTACTGCTGATAACTCAAGTTGCTAAAATATACTGGTGGTGAGCTCCTCTGCTGCCAGTGACCATGGCATATCTTAGAAATAGCACATTTGATTTTGCCTGGCAGAAGGTACAGAGGTCTGTAAGAACAAGGAGCTGCAGAGAAACTCTGTGTGTAGGCTACAGCTCAGCTTTCTTACTGATAGAAGAAACAATATTGAACAAAGGGTGTTAAATAGGCGTTTGGTTTTTTTTCTTGCAACAGTTGGAAAATTAAATTTCTTTAAAAGCCATTTTTATTCACTGCTGAGCTGCAAGCCAGCCCTGCTCCCTGAAGATAGTTGTTCATTCTCCCCCTTCCCCACTGCAGGAGGATTAAACTATTTCTCAGCACAGTGAGCCGATTCATTTTGTTCAGCCAGTGCAGCTCCTCTCTGGGCAAGGGAGTATTACAGATTTACAGTTTTCATTACCTAAGGCTGAAACTGTTAATGAGGTTTATGTTGGCTGCAGGGGGTTGAAGGAAGGCACTGCTCTGCTTGCATAGCTGGGCGGCGAAGACCATTTGGAGGAGACACTGGATGGGACTCCAGACCCACGGCACACTATAAATGGTTATTTCATTTGCTCAGTATGAATGCTTCTCTCCTGATTCACAAACCATGGTAAACCTTGGGGATTTTTCATAGAGCTGCACATGTGGACCCAGGTCAGACTCGTTGTTTTCCCTAGCAGCCAGTTAAAAATCCTGGCTTTATGAATATGGCCATAAACCCACCATGGATCTCAACTCTCTTACATGCACTAACTGGACTAGCGTCCCTTAAAACTGTAGTGTTAAGTACTCTTTTTCCTTTTTTCTTTTTTTTTTTTTTTTTTTAAATTACCTGAAGAGAAGGAAGGAATCCCCTTTTATATAACAATCAAAGACTTTCCCAGTCTGGCTGCTCTCTCCACCACTAGATCTCTCTAGCCAAAAGGCTCTGAGCTGAACTCCGTGAGAAGAATTCAATATTTTTGCTGCTGAAGTTGTGCTGCTGTGAGAAAATAGCTCACAGGACTGGACCGGGAAAAGCGCGAGAGAAGCCAGCATATGTGCCAAGCCTGCCCCTCTGGACCTGCAGGGAGCTCGTCCTTGTAGCTTTGTGAGTCCCACCTGCAGCTCCCCCTAGGTCAGCTGCTGCAAAAACAGAGCTCCACTGGGCTTCAGATGTCTTGGAGTCGCAGGGAAACTCCAACAGCTTCTCTTGAGCAGGAGATGAATGTGTCCCACTGAGAGTGAGCGGGATGTGCTCCTTCACACACAGAGTATTCTTGCAACCCTCATCCTTTTACAGCTGGAGATGAAGAAGGTTCTAGGCAGCTTTGAGGTCACAGGCTGCCCCTGACATGTGTTGACCAGTATGTCCACAGCCATTAGTGACCCACACGCATCAGTGGGTTACATATGCTCAGTATTTTGCAAAAAGAAGACTGAAAACATTTACTTTAATTGCTTCTTCCTAGGTAAGAAGGAGTTACTTCTTTTGATGCATAGGAACTGAACAGCTCTATTCAAAGGCCACGTTACACAACTTCTGGGCTGTTGATGGAATCACTAAGAAAAGGTGAACTGCTTTATGAAATAAGGATATTATTTTTTTGCCAAACCCATTCAACAATACATTGTATTTAATATGTTTAATTAAAACCTAAATGGAATTACTGTCCTTCCCTCTTTTCAGCTTTCTAGCATACACAGGACTGAAGAGATGAAAATATTTCAGTGTTAGTTACTGTGACTGCCTGAATAGAACAAGAGTGAAAATAATTCTTCATTTTATAACACACAGGAAAGCACCATTTTCAGGAGACAGAAGATATTCCTGAGTGCCAGGGAAGGAACCCGGTTCTCCTGCTTTGTAGTGTAATATACAGCACAAACTTTGTATTCTTGGCTCACTGGACACAAGGCTCTTTTGGAGCCAAAGATCAGCACATTCAGTATTTGCACTGAAGGCAACCTAAAAGCATTCAGTAAATTGATTAAAAGAGTCCAAAGAAACAGCAAGCTACAGGCATGGGGGCACCACTAGGAATAGCAGAGGGGATAAGGAGCACTCAGGAATCCAGGTTTTCTTTATTTATCCATCTCCAACCTTAAACTCATGTATATCTGGAAAGTCAGTCTTCCAGACTTCAAGCTGTGAAGGGTTTTGCAAACTGTTATTATTTTAGTCTGACAAGTCACCTACTCAGAGAATTCAGAGCACAAAACACTGAAAACCTCTATCAACTGTTTTGGGGATGTTCTTTTTTTCATATACAACTGAGCCTAAAAAATATCTAATTTGTGTAAGTTAGCTGTTCAGCAAATGTGCTCTTGGGCAAGGCACTGGGCTGAAATGCTGTGAAGTGAGTTTTGCTTCAAAGGATGTAATAGCCCAGCTGTGATCAAGAAGAAAACATGGTTAGATGTGAAAGCGTAATAGATACGGTATCGAAGTTCCTTGAATACAGCTCTTTAGAAAATACATTTTAACAACACAGAAAAAAACCCAAACCTACTCTGGAACATTTTGATATAAGATAGAAACAGATGTTTTACAGTGAGTAGAGCATTAAAAAAAACTCCTTAAAGGTAAATTTTCCATAGCCAAAGTGTCAGACTGTGCATAGTACTGTTGAATTTCTCACAGAAAAAAACCAAAAATTAACTGGATCTGTTAAACTAAAAATCAAGTAGGATGTCACTGGAGTTACACAGCATGGGGGAGTAAGGCTGAGTATCGTTTGATACTACCAAGGCATATTGCCCTGATGTGACTAGCACTACGTTTGGCCTTTCAGTAATTCAGTAATATGTTATCTCTCCCTGAGAGTGAAAATAAATTCAGGGAAATGTAATTTTTATTCAAAGAATAGGCTTGTATTTGCTTTATAAAAGCTCATATCTGGGTTAATTTACAAACTCCCTCTGGGTTATACTTTGAAATGAACATTTAATGAAGACAAATATATTCACCCACCCAGAAAAAAATATTTTAATTGCTATATCTCTAATATTACCATTTTTCAGAAGTATTCTAAGTACATCAAGAATGCTAGCAATGTAGCAGACACTTGTATTTCATGCAAAGGTTGAAGATTAAAAATGACAGCAGCTTATGGAAAAATTTTAAGTGCCCAATTAATCAGTCCCATTTGAAGTCAAGGCAAACATGTCTCTTGGCTACAATAGATTTTGGTTGAGGCCTTAAATGGGAATGTGGTACCATGCACTTGCTCTCATAATCATATGTACCCAGTTGCCAACAGGGTTACACACCTGAGCTGTGAAGCAATCAAAAGCGTGTCATGATCCATTCAAGAGTGCGTGCATGCATATATTGGCATTTCGGTGTGGTTTTATGTGTCTACATAAGGAACATAGGAAACAAGTTTAACTGGCATATAGTATAAGATCTGGATGAGTTGCATTATTGAGGTAATTTAGATACTGTGTTATGTGTCTTTTTTATGATAATGAAGGGATTCACTCCTGGATAAAGGGAGAAACGATAAAAGAGGCAGTACGTGCAGGAGCAAGGGAGTAAGGACACAACAATTCATGATTTTCATGATGCAGAGATCTTACTGCAATTTAACAAACACAATCCAGAAGGTAACTGATTTAAAGGTTCTAAGTTTTACAGAAGAAAAATAAAGAATATATGTCTCTCTAGTATAGAAACTGTCTTAAATACAGCTCTGAACTATGAAACACAGCAATTCCGAGTACTCAATTAAGATCTGGAGGTACAGGATACATTGAAAATATTAAAAAGGTTCACACTGAAAATAAACACCAAATTGGGTAAAGGATAACAAAATAGATACCTTATAGAAGAGCCAAATTGAAAATGGTAATCCTGAGAGCTGATCATGGTAGAGAAAGAAACAAACAAGACAGTAGTCATCCCTGAACATTTGGCGAGCCAATAGCTCCTAGAAAATTACATCCTGGAAAAATTATGGCAGAAGAGATGAAAAGTGTTTGGGTTCTGCTAAATTGTTTTGTTTCAGAAGAGCATAAAGAGATTACTGGAAAAAACTGAAAAGTAGGAAGTAAGGATAAGTACTACCATTAGAGAGTGAAGACAGTCAGTGTAGAGGCCAGGAAGGTTAGGAGATAAGCCTTACTTTGATCTAATACAGGGAAAGGATTACCCTCAGCCAAAGGTATATACTTTTATCCCTGACTTTGATCCAAGTGATGTTAGGCGTCACTCAACAGGAAGCATAGCCATATAGTGTTTCTGGTGCCCTCTTGGTCTTTCACAAATACATTTGTCTTCGTAATCTAGTGCTCTTTCCTCATTTAGTGTTTGAAGAGGGTTCCAAGTCATTGTTAGGGTAGATGTCAGGAAGGAATCCACCTTGCTAGTTTAAGTCTGAGTCTGAACCAACCAGCATTTGATACAGTCTTGATTTCTCTCATACATTTTCACTTTATTATGAAAAAATCACAAACGAGGGACTTCTTCAACCTGCTGGTGATCAGAGAAAGTCTCTGCTAAGCAGAGTGCATTACAGTGATGATGAGAGGAAACATCCTCTGACATCCTCCAGTGCAAAACAGAAGTCAGTTAACTCTTGCTGCTTAATTCCACTGACAATTCACATAAAACACATGGGAAGAGATAAGCCTTGTATGAAGACAAATGTCTTACCTCTATGTTTTGCTTGAGACATTCCTCGTAAACTATGCATAATTGCAGGTAAGTTCACAGGAAACAGTCAAAGAAGTAAAGCCACAAGATGCCAGGCTGCAGTTGTCAGATTCACTGCAACTCCAACAACCACTGCAACTCCTAATTTCATCATCTTCAAACTCATGGAGGGAGAAAAATGCTATAACATTTTGGTTAACTCGTTTCCCTGGGAACAGAAGGATCTTGCCCCTCTGCTAACGACCATTCACATCATTTATAATGAGACAACTTCTTCAGACCGTACAGGGAAAGTCCCACCAAAGCACAATTCTGATTTGCTCAGACTCTGTTAAAGGTTGTTTCAAATCCCTGTCCAAATCAGAGACAGTGGCAATCAGAAACCAAGTTTCTCTCCTCTCAGGGGATCATGTTACCTCCTGTTGTGTATGGAGCAAGTGAATCCCTGCTCCACCTCACTACATTTGGGCACAGAGGGATGCTCTCTTTGCATTTTCTAGCACCCAAGCCCTTTGTCAAGTGAGCCTTTAATGCCTGAAAAAGTAGATGGTTGAAGAGCAACGTAAAGAGAAACGTGCTTTTTTAAATAAAGTGCAAGGTGGTGACAGAGAGTAAAAAGGACCACACAAAGCTGTGGAGATCAAGGCAATATCTAGCTCCCAAGGCAAAAATTCACCTTTCACTGGCAGAATCTGTTACCTGGAACCTGCAGAGGGCAGGGTTTCCTTGGAGCTGTAGCATCCAAAGTGTGACAGCAAGAAAGCAACACACTCAGAATAGCTCTAACTGCAATCTGGGAACAGTTCTTGATCCTGTCTAGTGTGGAAACTACAGGTCTCACATGCTCCTAGCATGGGAAAAGTCTTTATCCCAGTAGAACAGAGATGGCAGCATCTCCCTTAAAAAAAAAATTATAAAAGGCTTTAAGCCTATTTCTCTACTGGATGTTTTTAATTTTATTTTTACTTCACATCTTAACTCCACCGTTTAGCCACAAACTAGAGGTCTAAACAAAAGGAAACAAGCCTAAAGTCCCATATGCCTTTTCTAATTTCTGCCAATTGCTGTGCAAATCAGGGCTATTTGTTCCAGTATCACTATGGGAAAGAAACCTAATTCCTCTGCAAGCTAGCTGCACCTCTGCTAGAGCCCTTAAGTCCAGTTGCCTGATGGAAAGGGCTTCATTAATTACAACACACAGTTTTGACATCGCCACTGGAAAAATGCTCCTGGATTCTGAGCTGCCAGCAAGTCATCTATTTGTGTGTGAACGATTGCCCTGTCTGCATCTGCTCCTTCAATAGTTTGTGCCTTTGTGTTCTTAGTGAAATTTCTTACTACCATGCATGCACTGAGTCATAATGATTGTTTCCTCACTTAAATTGTTTCTTCTGTCTCTATCTGTCCCTGTTAAATGAAGACAGTACAAATAGCAAAGCATGTTCACTCACTGGAACGGTGGAAAAACAGCTATATAGCAGCATCCCATTGTTTTTTTCATGCAAGACATTTATATAACCCCAAATAACTGTGACTTCAACCGATCCACAACTGCCATACAATGGGCTGCTTTTACTGAAGTAGAACAGAGTACCATACTGGACCAGACCAGGCTATAAATGACTCACCAACGGTCAGTTAGAGAAGTGCAGACCTGGAGCTAAAACCCCAGCTAACACAGAAAACAAATAAATAGTATCCAGCGTATATAAAAGGTACCATGTGCAGTAAGATCGGATGTAACATGGAGTTGCAGACAAATGAAGACCAAGGTGTAAAAGCATGTTAGCAAACATAAAAATTACCCCAAATAGATCTTAGAGCAAGGGAAAAGAAACTATCAGCATGACATCACTGTTCTTTGAGCAATGGTCTCATGACTGATACCTCACCATTACCCCATATGTGCACCAAGCTGAAGCCATCAAGTTTGGGACCCACCAGGGTTGCAGAAGGGTGAGCATACCACAAGGGAAAGGGGTAGCTGATAGAAAATATGTAGAGTTCAAATTTAACTGTATTGTTGTTACTGAGGCCTTTTCTGTACGGCAGTATTCATTTTATTTTTCTTCCTTTTTTTTAAGTTTTCTGTAGTAATTAAATTTGGACTTAACTATTACTGGATGGGACTGTTAAGATTTCTATTCTAGCAACAATAAAACATTGGTTTTACATGTAGGATGGGCTTCCTTTTTGCCTGTAACATGATCATAACTGTAGTGGTGGTGCACCTGTACTCCTTCTCTGAATTAGCATGCTGGCTGATGAGAATTTCACATTTGTTTCATGCATGCACATGCCAACAGTGCTTCCCTTTTTAGTACGGTTTTAGTATCGATATCCCCATCCATTCCATTGGTGCAAACCCAATTTGCAAGTTGTATTTTACCTGTGATTTCTGAAGCAGATTTTTCTTTTCCCTTTCCTGTTGGTCCCCCGCAGTGACACAGCCTGACAGTAACTACCACAGCACATTTCTACCAGCTCCTTTGCAGCTTGTCCCCCTGCTGCATCTTAAAGAAAGAAGAAAAGGAGTCAAGATACAGAACAGTTATTCTGCCTCCCCAAAGGTCTACACGTCTAACAAACTAGTCCTCATAAAGCTGAAAAAGGCAAAAGTAAGGCTATTGTTGCTAGTCTGATGTGCCAGCAATCATATTTCACCCAGTAACTCGGAAACTACTACAGCTTACTGGAGAAAGGAAAAAAGCAACTCAGCAAAAGGACTTGGCTAATTTTGAAATTAAATCAACTTAACCATTAAATTTAAAAATTTTCAGCCAGCACTATATTAAACAGATGCAGGGAACACGTGTCCATAAATATTTAAAAAGAAAAAAAGTGAAATTAAAGTATTTTAACTATTTTCATTAAAATATCTCTTTGACTGTGCGCACACACGTAGACACTGCAGGATTTGTTCTTCCAGATAATTTGGCAGTTTTAACGTGGTTGTGTCAGACTGGATGCCATCTGTAAGAAGTCTTACTTGACAGAAATATGAATTGGAAAATGAAACAGCAATACCATCCCTGAGAAAGGAGGGAAACCTTTCTGCCACTGTAAGCAGAACCAGAAAACAAACCTCCTGCTGGGAACAAACCTGTCTGCTTCCTAATATGCTTTTCTCTTGCCGAGTTGTACGCAGAGAGGTTCTGTGTCATTAGCTAACACAGCTTCAAAGAGATCTTTGAAGTGACAAACATAAAATGACAGGGGACGGAAAAATAAACTGTGCACCCAGCAAAGCAGAACTCTCTTTAATGATGAGTGTAACTGGAATACACAATAGAGCAGAAATATTAGCTTTAAGGCCCATTGTACAAGCAATGCTCAATGAGAAGTTACGAGTTAACAAATTATATGTGCAGGGATAGCTCAAAGGGTGCTAAATTCTCATGACAGGGTTTCTGATACAGAGATGCTACAGCCCGTAACTTGTAGTATTAAAGCCTTCAGATTATACAAACTGTCATAGTTCTTTTGCCATCAATGGTGCTGTGACAATTTGCATCGTGAGAGGGTTTGGCTTACTGATTTTATTGGGACATCTCATATATACATGCAATGTGGGGTTTGAATGAGAAATTGAGGTCCACAGCAGGTAGAGTAGCGCAATCATAGGGAAACACAGGAGTAAAGGTTGAGACGGTGGGAGTAACTGATGGGATTAGACTGGACAAGGTCAGGAAGAAAGAAAAATTATTTATGTATGCAGAGACATCTAAATCTCATATGATATTGAATGGGAGGCATTTGTACCATGAACTTGTGCAGTTGTTCAGGCAGTGACCTCCCTCCTCTGCTCCTAGGAGCTAAGCTCCAGTAGGATTCTCACATTAGGGTGTTTTTTATAAGCTGGTCAATCTCGGTCTCTTAAAACAGATCTGACCTTACACAGGATTTTCCTAAAACCTATAATACACAGCTGGGATGTGTTAAGGACAGAGGCCAATGCAGAATTAAGAAGAAATCTCATGGCTTCAAGTAAAGCATCCAGGCCCTGAGGCTCTGGGCACTGGGGTAAGTACATCCTGTCCTCAGCTGTAATTTGTGTGAGGCCCGACACTGGAGAATGTCTGTGAGTCTGCTTTGAAAACCTCCTGTTGCAAGTCAGGCTCCCTGGCACTCAGTGGTATCTGAATAAGGGGCTAATTTGAGTGCTGGCCGGCAGAAATGTCAGCATCTCTTGGACCAGGCAGCAAGATCTGAGCAAGTGCTTTGAGGATTTCGGTGATCTATGACCTGTGGCTCCAGTGGCTGGCGTGGCAATGAGTCACCATAGTCCCTCTGCGGATTTAGTCCTACACACCCAAATGCTTCTGTGAATCTGAGCACTGAGCTTTGATCTGCATCCTCTTTTCCTCCAGTTGTGAGTGCTTTGTGACTACTCTTTCATGTAGCCTACAAGGATTCATGTCAGTTATTGTTCTATCTTTTCTGCAGTGGGCACTTTAAACTCAGAAATTAAAGAACAAGAAGTTACCAAGGGCACATAGTATAAGGGCACATAGTATGCACCTGAGACCTGGGAGTCAACATCAGAATCAAGTGGCTTAACAGTTAGCAAAAGCGTTCAATCTCTCCTTGAAATCTCCTACTGAAGCATCTAAGAGAGGCAAATTTTGTGCCCATTTTAAATGAAGTTTCAAGACAACTGGGATTTAAGATGACCTAGTTTGACTTCAGATAACAATTGGAGGCAGAACAATAAAACACGGTGATTAACATTACACAAAATTATGAAAACTATTTGTTCTTTTTCAGTAAGGGAGACTGTAAATAACAGCAAAAAGTGAATAATAGCAGGAGGGGCATTTATGATTTCTGACAATACAAGATCTAAAGAGCATTCGATTACAACATGCAGCAATGCATTTACTCAAATCCAAAGAACCCATTGTCCCAAGATTTCACCAAGACCAAAAGTAGAGCCTGGTTTGGAATTTTCTAGAAGCATTTTCAATGCTGGTTGAAAAGTAAAATAGAAATTCAGAAATATGTTTTGACAGAATTGGTTTCTCAAGTCTAGGATGGAAATACTGGTGAATAATAGAGAAAAAACCATCATTTTTTACCTGCTGTCCCACCAAACCAGAATGCTGCTCAATGCATCTTGTTGGCATGTAGAGCAGGTTCAAAACCTTGCTGCAACTTAGAATTTTAATTTCTTTCCTCCCCTTCTTAAGTGTAGCATATGAAATGAGCTGTGAGCTCATTCTGTCTGACTCAGCAGAAAGCAAACAGTTATAGAAAATAGCTACTAAAGGAGAGATCAACACAGGCTTGGAAGGAGAAAGAATTTAAACCACAACTTTGCATTCAAGTGCATACTTCAGCTACAGAGAAGAGGGAACTTTCATCTTCACAAATTCCTCAGAAAATTTTTAAGCAAAAATTTGTTTTTAAGTTTCCTTTTTTTTTTTCTTTCTCAGCTATCCACTTAATGCTCAACAAAGCTGAGAAAGAATTAGCCATCAAAACAGATATTGCAAACATTAACAAACATGTTGCATATCTTTATACTCTGCTGTAAATAATACTCCAAATGGAGTGACCAAAGAAAACAGTCTTTGGTAGCTTTTGTAATATATCTTCTACTATGCTGATTCCCATTTACCTGCTGTTGCCGCCTGTCAAAAATAGAACCAGACATCATCACAGGTCTAATCCAGCATGACCATCTGTGTATTTACAAAAAAGATACACAGGGACTAGTATAAACTGTCATCATGTACCCACAGTTGACAAATGTTTGTAGTACTAACCAAAAAAAACAGTATAGAATTAATTCATATTTCATAGTGATGCTATATGAAGTGTGATATATTAGGCTTTTACTTCCTCATCAGATAATATGCATCATAATCAGAAGCATCCACCTTGTAAGCACCAATGATGCCAGACAGAATGCAGCAATGTTTGTGATTTTGGAAGTATTTACAGATTTATGACCTCTGAAATTGAATTTCCTTCATGTAGTTCACGTAATGTGTAAACAAACTGAACTAAGACAACTATACTTGAGCATTTTTGGTAGCACTAAAAGGATTATTGTAAGAAAGGAGACTGATTATTTAATTGCCTTCCAGTTAAAACAATAATTACATGGTAAACCCCAAATAAATTCATGCAATTTCCACTAACCCTCTTTAAGCAGAGGTTTGGACAGTTGCTATGCTCTTTACATGCAGACACAAGAATATAAAATTTTCAAAACCTGCCTTGCCATGCACTTTAAACTGTAGAAAAAATGCATAGCAAGAACAGTGAATCTCATCTATTTCTAATTGGGCTGTGAAACCTTGTGCATCCAGTCACTCAGCTCAACAAACCTTTGTGCTCTCAAACAGGAGAAAATGCTGCACATGAGAAGAGACAAATTCCGGAAGCAATGCTGGTTGTCATTTATAATGGGGCTTCTGGATTCCCCATGCTTTCCCACTGGGGCTGGAAATAGTGTTAAATACTGCAGGAATGCCAGATGGATTTCATTTTAGAAACAGGCAAATTGGACAGGCAGAACAGATAGGCAAATGCCTTATTTGAAATATCTTTAGTACCGTGGCATTCTCTGTTTATAATTACCAATATTTTTTTTCATTCGTTTGCTAGCGATGTCCAAGCTCTATGGCACTGACATAAAATTAGTAACATTTCATTGCAATATTGAACAGTTCACAAGACTTCCTGGGCAACCTTTCTTTTCCAGGAATATGTTGAATTCCTGAAGAATGATGAAAAGATCTGACTGTACAGTAGAAGAGCTACAGTTTTCTTTGATGTACTTAGAAGTGTCATGTGTTAAAAGACTAAACAACCAGATAATTGCTAGATAGAACTAAAGTAGGCCTAGAAGTTTCCTTATTTCATGAAAATTGTGACAAGAGATGAACACAAATTACTTTAGCTCAATCATCTTCGCAGTCTGGCTCAGAAAAATGAAAACATGAAATCACTGCTCTAGATCTTGGGGACTGAATGACTCTAATGCTTTGGGCTAAATGGACAAATGTGGGTGTGAAAATAATGCTTTAAACTCTGTGTTTTCAGGGTGAGCAGCTCAATGTTTCTGCAGGCAATCCCTCACATGCTTTTATCTAAGGCAGTTGCTATTAGTGCTTCCAAACTGTATTTTCATTGCCTAAAACAAATGCACACACAAAGGCAAGTGTCCTTAGTAATCCAGGGTCAGAACCTACCATTCCATTTAAATTGATGGGAATCTCCCCAGAATAAGAATTTCTGCAGTTCTTCTTCATTTTCAGCATCAAATTGGCTTTCATAGTGGAATTAAATTATGGGAAATCAAACAGGAATCAAAGGTACATGAAGAACTGATTTAAGCTATAAAATATTTTAATATAACCCGGAGCACTGCTGCAAACATGTCCTGCAAGGTTTTCCTGTCAAATGTGTATCAATAATCTCTGCTATGTTGCACTTTCCACATATAAAGAACAGAAAGGATTATTTTCTCATGATTGTCAGAAGAAATATATATATATATTTCTTTGACACAGGATCAATTTCTACTCCTGAAGTAGAAGAAGGTATAGGCAAAGTCCTCAGGTGGCATCCAAAAAGTGACAGTGCTTCCCTTGTCCCCCCGGCAATTCTCCTCAAAACCTTTGAAAGGCAGTAGATTGGTACTGAGCTGAAGGTATCTTTCTCTCTTCCAGATGATACGTAAGCAGCTGAAGGAGAAGGCACTTTTCATAGCTATCTCCTAAAAAAATATTTATTTAAAAAAGTGTCCCCATTGTTAAATGTCATGTTTTGGTTAAAGACACAAGCTTTCAAAGATATAGTAAGGATACCAGATACGAGAAGCATTTCAGCATCATAAATTTGCCTCCATTTTCCTTCAGATTTTTTATTTCTGTGATTTATACCTTAATCATTTTTGATAGTCTTAATTTTTCTTTGTTCCCCTCTTCACCCCAGATGCACATCTCCAATTGCCTATGTTAACCCTGTAGTTTCAGCCACCTGACAGGCTACGATGTATTCTGGGTAGGAGAAAACTCCTTTTTCTTATTGGTCTACCAGGCAATTAAGAACACAAAATGCATGAAAACTGAAAAAAAAGTAAAAGCAAAAGAGGGACCTGACCATAGCACAGAATTAGCTAGACTATATCTTGCCATTGGGAGTGGGAACACTAGTTCTAGTGCATTTATCTAATCTGTGTTTTATGCTATCAACCCAGTAGCTAGAAAAGATAAATCTGTTAGACCAGGTTTCTCAACAGATTTGCAAGCTGAAAGGCAGGACCAGTTTGTGTCAGTGACTTCACAACACAGGTGACCAAATCTGTTCCCTGCCCTGGCATCGGCCATTGTCATGTTTTAGAGGGATATAAAGCGAAAGAAAGTTCCACTGAGAGATAATGTTAAGATGCCTTTGTATATGTATTGAAGTCTACACAAGTCTGAGTGTATCAGGTGGGAAAGCTGAAAAATTATTGAAAATATAATAAACACTGGATTCTGGTAAGTGATGATATTTTCATATTGAAATAAAAGTATGAAATAAGATTGGGAGATGCTGTGGAAGACTTGAAAGCCTTTAGATTTTGCTTGGTCCTACTAGAAACAGGGACTCAGCAAAGAAATATATCTCAAGTGGTGATGGGTCAATGACAAGCTCTGAATTCCCGGTTTGAGTATGATTTTGACTTTGATGTAATGGCGATACAGTCTGTGCTTCAGGGAGAGCTGGCAACAAAGTGAATGTTTGTGGCAAAGCTGTGTTACTGGTCTACACTCGCATTTAATGTCTAGTTTCACAGAGGGGAAATTAAGAGCAGTACCTCGCCCAGTCATGTTTTTAACTGCTGAGGTTTTGGAAAAAAAAATCACGTACAGCCCTAGCTGGGGTGGGTATAACCTCTGCTGAAGTCAATAGGATAGTACGTGATAAAGACCTATGGAAAAGACATGTGCAACCACCTCAATTTATGAAGCACCACAGCCGGCTCACTGAATTTCAATAGCATCAGAGTGCCTGATTCCTTTAAATTCTCTTGATATCCCCAGTACACAGGTCTAACAAAGTGTTACAATACAATGCATTTCCAAATTATGTCAAATTGAAATTCAAACATGGCTGGCTGCTCCAATACATACTAATAGAGCAAAACACTCATACCCCTAATCCTCCCTGACACTTCTGGTTTACATTCTTCTCTCCAGTGTCTCATTATGTGTGTTCTCACTACTCTTATAAATTTTCATTGATGTCACTTCTTCCTTACTTAAAATGCAAACATCTGGATTAAATCAACTAAATTCATCCTGTCAGTTTTGCATACACTCAATAGTTCTTAAAACAGAGCTCCCAGCTTCTCTGCATTTTCAAACCTCCATCATTAAGAAAACCTGAACTCCCAGTTGGTAGTTTCGGTGTCTGGTCATGTTCCTTTGACTGATTTGTGGTGGAATGTAAATATAATCACTCTGATTTGGTATTTGTTAAAAAGCTGCAGATTCACAAATAAATACAGATATTTGGCTGCGTAGCCTACATCTTTTATTAACAACAAATTGAACTGAACTGAATATGAGCAAGCATTTCTTGCCAGGGCTGAGGCAGGCAGATGTGACTTGTGCTCCTGTCTTGGGCTTCTGGCACTAGAGATGTTGGTGGGTCTTAGCCCAGTTTAGCATGGAAAACTTTGTCCAATTGCAAGACCAGCTCCACCTTCGATTTTTTTTTTTTTTACAGCAATAGTTTACCCTTTCTGTATTTCTCCTTGGTGAGTTGACACCTAAACCACATTTCTAACTTGCTTTCAGCATCATGTGTCACTGATATCTCCTCAGCACACAGCAGAGCATCTGCAAGGCACTACCAGAGAAAACAAGCTGTGTTGCAAATGATTAGAAGGGATTAGCACAGGAGCACTTGGAATAAAAGCTTAATAGAAACAAAACACAGGAAAATTCCTTTCTAACCACAGAGAAGACTGGAGCCATCATTCAAATCAGCAAGGAAAAGCAAGCCTGCCACACATCTTTAGCAGAAAAGGTGTTACCCTTCTTCAACATCACCATACAAAAGGAAGCTGTGTGCCAAATGGGGCATGTAAACCCAAACCCTCCTGACAACAGAGGCTCCCATAGGTTTTTGATGGAAAAGGCCCAAATGTACCCTGGTTATTACATCCTCTCTCCACCACACTTCCCCAACAGCCTTCCCCAACAGCTCAATATCTTGATATGTCTCAAAGCAACAACTCTTATTTAGGACCCCAAGGGTGTATGACATAGAGGAGCACACCAGAGTGGAGTTACAACAAGTCTATCCAGGCTGTAGGAGAACAACCTCCAAGGGATGCAGCAAAAAAAATGTTCCCTGTTCGAGTGGCCCTGTTTTATGCTACCGTTCTGTGTTGTTGGAACATGTGGCTGTGAGATGGGCCTTGACTGTTGATTCCTAGCTGCAGCAGGCCTTGAAATAGTACCCACTAAAATTATAGTTCAAGTAGAGAAGAGAAGCAGGACTGTAATCAAAATGGCATTGTTTCTAAATCTAGTATATCACTATCCCTCTTGTCTAGAAACAAGTGCTATCCATCATTGATGGCTGGAAGCCTTCTCCTAGTATACAGCAGTATTTATTGTCCCTACAAGTATAGAAAGCATTTTTCCTCAAACTTCCTTTTTTGTCTTTAGACTAAGAAGGCTCTTTGGGGCCTTTTTTTTTTTTTTTTGTGATCCAAAATGGAAGATGATAGCCACCAAATCATCAAAAGCCTATTAACTAGCTATTTTCAATGCCTAAAATGTGTTCTTCAATTGCAACAATGAATTTCAAGGACCTTGAAAATGCTGGTGTAAAGTTTGTGAAATTTGTGACTGCACATGCCATCTTCATATAATCATAGCTTCTACTTGAAATTACTCTCATATAACCCAAAAGAAGTGCCCACCTGAATGGAGGATTTGTGTTCAGACCAGACTTGTAAGGAGAGGTGTAAGAGCAGCATTAAGAAGGTCACACTGTCTCTTCTGCCTCTCAGCTCTGTTAGCATTTCATGTGATGGGATCATACATAAACCTCTGCAAAGCTCTTCCTTCCTTCCCCGGCTCAGAACAGAGTTGTGGCAACCTTTGGCTTTGAGGGCAAGAAACATCGGAAATACAAGAAAAACTGAACACTGGAAAGCACCATCACTTGGTTCAGACCCCAGGAGAGGTCTACAGATGCCTTGCTTAGATGTCTCTTAGGCCTGAGCACTGATGTTGGAACAAGCACAGGGAACAAAGACCCCATTGCCTCCCACTGGCTTTCTCCTGGAGTCAGTAAATAAACAGGACAGCACCAAAGGCCCTGGCTTTTATCACAGATTCCTCATCCTCAAGCAAAATAAGCAAATCTGCAGAATCTAAAGCTCAGCAAACTGTTTGGCCAAGGCACGGTAAAGGAAAAAATAAGAACGCCACCAGGGTGACAATCTGTATTTAAGGTTATTCTAGAGGAAAGATTAGGAAAGATTTTGAGGACACTGAGAAGAGGACAGGATGTCCTGCTCCTCCAGTTCCTCTCTCTAGCTATATAAACGCAGACACTGGATAATGCTGCAGGGCCTTTTTGCACACAATTGTTTTACCAGTGACTTTTAGGAATCCCTCAGTTTCATGCCTCTGATGGATTTTTTTCAAATACTATTTCTCTCCAGTCCCTGGCTTATTTGATCTGCTGGAGAGCCCAGTTCCAGGGCTTATTCACCAGTAGCCACTAAAGCCAGTGGAACCTGGCCAAGCAACAGAGAAGGAGCTAAATCCTATCTCTAACACAAAAAGAAAAGCCAGTACCTTGTCCAAGAAGCTACACAGACTGTTCCAGCCAGGCTGGGGTACTGGAGCTCTCAGATAAACTTTATTAAAGGCTTGATTTATTCCAGACGCCGAGTTACCCACTATAGTGGAATAAAGCCACTGAGATAGGAGGGGTCAGGCCGATGTGAATTGCAGACACAGGCAAGTGACAGACATAAAAGGGAAGTATCTTTCTCTCTGTTTGTTCCATTGGATTAAAGAAAATAACGAGTTTGGCTTACATGAAGGAAAGCGACATACAAAGCCGCAGCGCTGCACGCTTCGGTACCTCGTGCCCCATTGTGACGCGCCCAGCAAGGTCTTCCCCAAGCTCCATCATCCATCCTGCTCCCCAGGGGGAACAGGGCCTGGATTCAACCCCTGCATTTCTGATTTTCACTGTTGTGATGGAGCAGGCGGTAGCTGGAGAAACGTGGCCACCTTCCAAGTGTCAGCAACTCTCTCCGTGCTAGTGTCAGTGCATTAGTCTCTCAAACATTTGCATACACTGCAAAATCCCCTTTTCCTACTCACCAGAACTTTTAAATTCAAATCCATGTTAGAATACTTTTTAAAATACATAGAAGAACATTTCAAGCTGGCCCTAGTAATTAGTCTCCCATCCTGTGAGAACATAAGCAGTTTTGAAAAAACAAAGTTCTTTTCACGAGCTAGCAAATATTTTGATAACTTTAAGTATTTAATTTTATCGCACCATAAAATTACTGCAAATTAATAACTTAATTTTCAAGTAGTTTGTGGCTGGCAAATAGAAATCTTTTCAAAATGCTAATAAAAGAACCTTCTAATATCCTCAAAACTTTTTAGAGGTTTGTCTATAAAAATCCACAAAATGAGTATCCTCCTACAGCTGCTTTTGGTTTCAGCTGATTATAGCCAGAAAAATGAGCGGAAATGTCCTGATTAAGTCTTGTTATAAAATGTCAGGGAAGTAGCATCTGCCGAGATGAGAAGCAATTAAATGTTCAAGTTAAACTATCAAAAGGAGGAAACTGTGCTCTAAAAGTCAAAAGTCATAAGGCCAGCATAGAGAATTTGGAAAAAGAGCAAAGGTGACTAGAAGTTAGCAAAAAATGGAGACGTTTTGGGACTCATCAGTGTGAAGAAGAGATTAGTCTCCTTTGTGAAAAGAGTAAATGGAGGGTAAAATAGAATATAAATAAAATTTCCAGAATGAAGATAAAAGAGATGTGAAGCTGACAAGAGGTGGAAAAGAGATTTTGGACTGGAAAGGGAAAATTGAAAGTATCAGAGTAAGGTTTCTGAGTAAGATCTCATTTCTCTCTAAGAACGATAAAGTTACCTGCTATTACTGGAGGAGACAGCTGCAGTCCAAAAGTCTGCACAACACTTTTAAGGTTGTCACCATCAAATTGCCAAATGTTGATATTTTTAGAAAATTAATAATTTCATATATTTAAGCCACTGAAGGTACTTTGCAACTTTTAGTGCATGGTGGAAGAAGCAGACAATGTACTTGTTAATAAAGTCAAATGGATGGGATTCCTTTGTGAACAAAGACATTCACTTTTATTCAGGTATCAAAATATGGAGGGTTATAGTAATAGCCACTTCATAGCCAAAAAAAAACCCCAAATGCATGGATTTCAAAGCAGGCATATTTCCCTATACAATAGGGGATACCAGTCATTCACATCGAGTAAAATTTTACTCTTCAGGAAAGGAAAGCTGAATATGTAGATGAATTGCACACTTCCGTGATAAGCTGAATCAAATCCACTCTGCTAAATTTTTTGCCATCAGACACTAGGCAGGTGAGAGAAGTTAAAAAATTAAAATAAACTCTTAAAATATTGATAAGCCTGGAGTTTCTGGGATGAAGATTCTTTGCTTTTTCTTTATTTTTATATGACAGTTTCTCACATACCACTGGTTATGTTTGTTTGAAAATATATTCAAGTCTTACAAACACTTTTGAAAATGCATAATGAGTTCTGAAATTTGCATAAAGAAAATTGTGTATGGAAATGTCTCTTCCACTCTTTTTAATGTAACAGAAAGAGGTTTCTCCTCAGCTGCATTTCTTCTTTCCATTCGCTGTGAAGGATGAAGGATTCCCTTTGATCATTGTACATCAACCTTTTTCAACTCTGTGCTCACTTTACATTCAAATACTTTGGTTGTATCTGTCCTCTCCCATAGCAACATTAGATTTCATTTCCTTAATGCTGACACCAGTTAAAAAACTTTGGAGATCTGTAACTGCTGTAGTTAATAGGAAGTGCATGTCTCATCCTTTCCCTCCAGTCTGTGTCATGTTGGATAGATAGCAGGACCTCCTTCAGTATTAAGTCTTCCTTAGTAATAATACCTGTGTGATTTATACCATTATAACTTCTAGCAAGACAGCTAGCTGCCTTTAATCTGTTTGCACAGTATGTGGGGCAGGAAAATAAGTTCTTTTATCTTTTCCACTTGAATGACACACTAGTGAAATACGTGGAAATGTTCTTCATTTAACGAGTATTTTGCAAAAAAAATGCTGCCTACCCTCAGCTGAGGCAATGAAGGAGAAAAATGTGAACATGGGAGGTGACCCAGAGTGGGGAGTGACATTCACATGAAGAACCTCGTTAAGTTTCCTCCTCAGTTAATTTGCTGCAAATTGGCCGGTTCCTCTTCTGAATGGCGAGGGTGCTTTCCGGCTCGGAGGGGAAACAAGCCAGATAATGTGGAGGGCAACACGGTTCAACCGACTAATCATTTTGTGCATGCATGAGTCAGGGACACCGGCTTTTGAGTCCCAGATCTGACACTCCGCCTCCTTAAGGAGAACATCCAGCACTGCCAGAGCACTGAAGCCACTTTCCTACAGAGCTCTGGTGTGCTCCATGCCACGGGAAAGGGAAATGGTCCGTACAGCCTTTCCTGGACAACACCTAACAGAGATCACACATGCGGATGAAGGAAGGGCAGATGCATGCTCCTCCACCTCCCCGGGAAGCAACCTGTATTTATGGCATTACAGAAGGTGATTGCTATAAGCAGAAAAGCTTTATTTCCCCACCTTCAGTAGTTACTCTGACACCCAGAGCACCCTGGTCTGCAGTAAGATTTCCTGGCAAGAGGAGTGTGATCCTGGCAAGAGCCAAAGGTGGAAAACACTCTGCAAGCCTCAGTCTTTTCTTTCCTTTACAGTAAATTTTCAAAGCAGAATTATGCTCTTTTAAGGCAAGAATCCAAAAGATACCTGGAACAGTGTCTGTAGAATATTACATGTATCATCTACGTGATCAAAAGTTCTCCATTGGTCTTTACCCCACATAGAAAGTCTAGGTACTTTCTATGACACCACCCAGGAGATCACACTTAACCTGGTCCAAATCATTTTCATTTATCATGAGCCAGTGCAGTTTGTCAAGATCTACTATTGTCCAGAAAGAGCAAACAGAGTTTTTTCAATGCTTTTTTTGGGGGGGGGTTTCACTTGATGAAATGCTTTGTACGCTGATACAAAAGTCACCTGGAGCAAAACAGAAAACATGGTTCTGTTGGACTAAAGACACTCTGAGAGGAAAAGCTTTTTTAATCCTTTCACTGTGTCTTAGTGCTATTATGTGTCCACGCATCCTTTTAAATTGTTTTTTATTTTACAGGTAGACACAAGTAACTTGTAAATGTCTAAAATCATAGTCAAGATCTTGCTCACAAGTTTGGCAGTAAATTGTCACTTCATGTTCTGCACCAAATGTAAGTCAACAACCAATGATCGTATCAATCTGCATGGTCATTTGAGTAATAGTAGTGGAAAAGAAGGAATTATACACAGATGTTTGTTTTATCCAAAGGAACTGTGAGATATAGTCACCAAAATGTTTCTTTCTGTATTAGAAAAACACTATGGTCTAAGCCAAATGCTGAGTAATACAGGTCTTATCAACAGTAGCCAAACAGATCAACTTTAGTCCAGTGAGACTCATAATATTGTATTTGCATGTAGAATAAAGACATTTCATGATGACAGACATTGGTGATATGTCTTTTCTCTGTCCACAAGTAAATATTGCACCTGCTAGTTGTCCGAGAGAGGAGAATGGTAGGACTAAACCCTTGAGATAACCTCTTTATTCTGATCCCTAAATACAGATTTAGGAACCTTAAAATATTCTTCTAAATTTGGAAGCAATGTCCCAGATGTCTGGTCTGATACCACACTGTAAGTAATTAAATTCACCCTCAGCCCACTACCAAAAAGGAGTAGTATCAATCTCACTTTATACTTCCACTCTGGCTTTCCCTCAGGGGTGACGTACTTCAAGAAACTAATGGCTTTATTTACAACTGGGATACTGTCTCCATCTCCCCTCCTTCCCTGCTCAAAAATTTCCCCAATATCTGAAGCTGGCATACGACCTCCAGAAAGCCCTTTGAATTTTTTTTCCATTATCTCACTTAGCATTTTGCTTCTCTTAAGCCTTTGATCCATGTGTAATTGGCATTTTGCCCTTTGCTCTCTTCAGTGGGCTGTGCTTGCCCCTCCTTCTTTTTTCATCTACGTAATGCCTCAGGTAGTTTTCCCCTTTCTGTTTCACTTCATGCTCTTCCCCGTTTTAATCTTTCTTTATTTCAGTTCAGTGTTCTCTTCTTGCCAGCAAGGTTTTTATTTTTTCATGCACACAGGCACACTAAAGGCACCCTGATTTCGAATGTCACCTATAATCTTGTTTTTCATTTCAAGCTTTTTATGAATTCTTCCAAAATTTGGAGGGCCAGATTCTGCCCTTGGTTTGCTAACATAAGTCTAATTTTCCTTACAGCAGTAATTCCACATTTTCAATGGTATAACGAAAAACAGAATTTTGCACTAAAATGTATTTGCAAGGGATTACAGTAAAAAAATTGGTGTCCCCTTCCAAAAAAATTCCCCAAACGAAAAAAGCTTAGATTAAAGCATTACCTTGTTTATTTATGTAGTTATGTGGAAGAAAAAAAGCTCCACCCCTGAAAGATAATGCAGGATCTTCTGTATATATGTATTTATGATAATGCCTAAGAAGCTTAGTAAAGCTCATGGATCTTTTTTGCTGATAACACTAACAGCTACACATAAAAAAGAAGAGCTAGTTTCTCATCAGAACAGCAGAAACAAAACAAGGAAAGCTGAAAAAAAAAAAAAAAAAGTAAAATGAGCTGCTCAAGAAGCCATAAGGATCTGTGCTTGAGTGGAACGTGGTCTCCCAAAAGCCCGTTACCTGTCTTTGCCAACCCAGCTCTCCCTCACGCAGTGTCTGATTAAAGCTTCAGTCCATATACACCAGAGGGAGTTTTTACTATTTCAGCTTTTCCTCCTGCCATGATTCAGTCACTATTTTTCTTTGAAGCTGAAACCTTGCTGAGTTATTGTGGCAGCCATCAGGCCATGCTGCAGCATTTTAGTATCTGGAGGAATCAGTTAGGGAGAAAAATTTCAAAATAGTCTTTAAAATATTGACTGGGTTACGTATTGATAATCAGAGAAAAAAAAAAAAAAGAGACTGGGGTCTGGGAAAATATTCAAAATCCTTCTGTGCCATGGGTTTCAACAGTAGGAGTGATCTGAGAGAGTGCTCTAACTCAGTCTCATCAAATTAAGGAAGATAGGAGTAGAAACATTTTCAGAGAAGGGTTCTGAACAACCCAAACAGGGACGAAAGTATTCCTGCTCTGATGGGACAGTCCCTGTTTTCACAAGTCCTGCTCAGTCATCATGTGAGGACTGGGGATGCACTGACGAGCTAGAATTTTACTCTCAATCCATGTGAATTGCATTCATTTGGACCAGAAATGTTCTTCTTGCAGCTGTTTGTCCAAGACGATATCCCTGTGCTTCCTACAGAATTGCAATATATATCTCCACACATTTGGAGGCTCACAGAATAAATCACTCCAACAGCTTCTCAAAGTAAATATAATCCCCACAAAACTTGCTTAAACTCTTCCTGACACAGCTGTAAACCAAAGGAGAAAGAAGTGTAGTTCAGCTTAGAACCAGGACAACCGCTTTCAAACTTGAAGCAAAATTGTTCAATAGTCTATGGGATTTTAACTGTCTGAGAGACAGTAGAGTCCTTAGCAGTGGTTCTTAATGTTGCCTTCATTTTATCATCAATATTTGCTCAGCCAAATGCTCATATATTTAGATTTATCCAATCCGTGCCACTTAAGTCTGTACTTTGGTTATGTGGAAGTTTAAGAAAAAGCAGTATGCCCAAGCAAGCTGTTTTTCAAAATCTCAGTAGTTGCTTTGTGATGCATTTGGTGTTCTTTCTGGAATCCAAGCTTCTAACTCATGTCTGTACATAATAATCTCAGCTTTCGTCTGGGGAACAAAACATAAGTTTCCAACTTCCTGTGGCTTAGGAAGATAAGTGGAAAATGTACAGCCTAAGGGCTTCCACACCAGACAAAAGAATGAAAAATTCTCAGAGGTGATCTGCTTTAAAATCGCATAATTTATTATCTGTTCTGGTACCATCTTTGGCCTCTCACTTAATTACTTTTGTAAGCATGGGGCTGTAAATACTCTTCTTTCCATACAGACTATTTTGCTGGGATCCGCTCCCAGTTCTTCTCATCCTTAGGTTTTTCTGGTCATATAAATCTTGGTTAATCCCACTGTAAAACTGTCCTTACAATATTTTTAGGAGTGTTTCTTTAACATCTGCTTATTACAAGACATTTTAATATACTGTTGATGGAATGTGATATAGCTGGCATTTATCACTGATACAAAATAACACTGCAAATAAAACACCTAAATGGGATGTTTTATTCTTATTTCTGATCTCAGTGCATATTTGTGGTTTGTAAAACAGAAATCATCATAATTTTAATGCAAATGAAGTTACCTCATTCCCTCTCCATCACTGCACAATCAAATAAAGTAGCAAAGGAAATTACTGCAATTCCCTGAACTTGTTTAGCTATGCACAGAAACTTCTGAATACATATCGTGTGAGGCAGTAATTAAGTTCCTAACTTATTTACTTCTTCTATTGGGGCTGCATCCTCTGAGCCACCGTCTTTTGGCAGGAAACCCACACATTCATTTATTATGAGATGCATAATGTCCTGAGCTAGCAGCTATTCTAGCTGCTCATCGTTTAATTTGAAGATTAACAATAAACACACCTGGGATTAGACAATAGCCTTACAATACCTAGAAATAAAGAGGCTGTAGAAACCTCTGTGAAAAATCCCTCATGAAGACATAAGTGTTGTTCATGAGGAACTTAAAACACAGATTTCTTCTGGAGAGATCTGAAGTAAAAGCAACGTGAAAGCAGCAAAGGCTGGAGGAGAACTGCCCTTACTTTATACAGGTCCCAAACAGGGATTCAAGACACTGGATGGATTTTGCAATTCCACAGCCTCTTAGGATTTCCTGAGAGGCTTTAAGGTGGAGATTTCCAAGAGAGAAGGAGAATACGATATCTGGCTGAAGCTGATTATCGTGACCAGCCACGTAGTCCAGGGAGGAATAGCAGCAGAGGGTAAGAAGCAAAAGTCACTGGGTCACAGCCACCCACCTGTGTACTGAGAACAAGTTCTCCCAAATACCTTACAGTATTAAAAGTGATACAACAGTCAGGGAAGAAACGTGATGCCATCAGGTTTCACTGGACAAATGATATGTTGATAGTGAGGGCTTATCATTTTTCTCAATTCTCTTGCTCTTCTGCCAGTTTGGGGGTGTTTTTTGCATAGAGGGGCTGTATTTTAACAGAGGTTCTGCCTGCAGGTCATATACAGACACTCAGCACCTGTCCAGAACTAAAAAAAAATCTGCAACAGTGATTCCAGATGTGAAAATAGACACAACTACCTACCCTTTCTTTCTAATGCAAGTGCCAAATTCTTTGTTGATTCAAAATTTGGACTCAAGAAGAAAGTAGTGTTTATCTTTAAATAAAGGCAGCTGTAACAACTCTGTTATGATTTTACAGACTTGTCCAGCCATATGACCTTTATTTGTTTTAATTCAAAAGGCTACAGGGGAATTTTAGTTTATTAGTGTCATATTCATTGTTTTCTTTTGTGCTTGGGTTTTATTGAGGTATCTAGAGAAGAGAGACTAAGAACATCAGACTTCAAGACTCACTAATACATAAAATGCTACTAACCAAAAACTATGAAGTAATGAAATGCTGAATGATCACATGAATATTTAAAGTGCAGCATATTTCTTAGTACTTTACTTCATTACTTTGGTCCCATTACAGATGTTCTAGACAATTTCATTAAGAAACTGCCCTGTTCTTTCATTTTTTAGTTCTAATTGCCAAATGTGTGTCAGCTGCTAAATTGCTAGACTGATATAATAATAAAGCATCCTCAGGCTGAAGTCCAGTGATATCAGTGAAAATATCATCTGGGAATGGAAGTAAACAATCTGAAACAGGAGACTGTGCCATGGACATTAAGTTTTCAGAATTCAGTCAAAAGAAGAGCCGTGGTCTTTGATCCATTACAGAAGATGTCCTCTTTGATGAGTATTTTCAAAAAAAACATAAACTGCAGAGAGTTCAGTGGAAGATCACCAGGATGGAAACAAGGCTGAAGTACTTGCCCTATGAGAAGAGGCTGAAGGACCCAGGCTTGTTCAATCAGCAGAAGAGAGACCTGACAGCAGCCTGTCTGGTCTCACAGGGAGGTGATCAAGAAGATGGAGGGTCTTCACAGTGGTGCATGGTGGGGTAATGAGACACAACGGGTTGTCAGAGAGCAGCAAGGGCTGGTTGCTCCCAAAGGGCAGTAAGCTGGGTACTTAGGGTAGCCCCAGTGTGGGCAATGCCCTCACCAATGGGGCAAGGTCCCACAGGTTCTAGACATAGTAGGCAGAGTCACGTGCTGCCAACAGGGTCCACTGACACCCACACTGAGTGATGAACCAGATCCCGAGTCCCTCCATGGAGTCTGGCCAGGAGCAAAAGGACACAAGGCTACAACGTGTGTCCAAAGTGGCAAGGACTGGGTGATAAGGTCTGAGCTTCAATGGGGCTCTCAGGCTCATGGGCAAGAGTATGGGCTGGTGATCTCAGACAAGAGCAGTCATAGGTGTTAAGGCCTAAAAGTAGCCCCAGTGCCCTGCCACAGGCATACATTGAAACCAGAGACATTCAGATTGGATCTGAGGGAGGACAAACAGTGAGACAGGTTGTCCAGATGGGCAGTCCCTGTCCTGTGGAGCTTTTCCAAACCTGACTGGATAAATCCCTGAGCATCTTGGTCTGACTTCCCAGCTGACTCTGTTTTGAAATGGAGGTTCCTTCCAATCTCACTTCTTATGAAATTTTGTATTTCTGTAAAATGTGACACTGTTTATTTTGTCATATTTCATACATGAGTGCATATACGTATATCAGTGGCCTTTAACTTACACAGCTAAAGACACCACAAGTTAGACATTGGTTCACTTGCTTCAAGAGAGTTCTACTCTGCATAATTTCTGAAGTCAAGAGATGGAGCAAAAAGGAGCTTGTATCTTAATATTCATTTCTCTTGCCTTGTGTAACCTGTACATGACACAAAGTGCTTTTATCTGTCTGTCTTCGTGTTTTGGATGGATTTGTCCTGTTGCACCTAAACATCTTTTGTATGCCTTTTGTACCTTTGTTTCTTTTACAATTTAGCACACTTTGAGATGCTTCAAAATAGCATGTATTCCCTATCAAGACTGTGATTTTTCACTTGTCAGGACAAGTGTTACAATGGCTATTTAATTATAACGGAAGGTAACTGATTGACTTCTTTGCATTTGCCAGCAGTGAATGAAAACGTTTCTGTTAATTTGCTGCCGTGTGCTTTGCCATTGGCACTGACGTGTGCAAATAGCTCTGATAAGAATACAGAGGAACCTGCTGCTTCAGTGGATGGTGGGAATGTCACCAGGGCAAGAGAAATGCGTGGCATGCCCATGCTTTTTGTTTTAACAAAAAGCACAGCAGGTGACTATGTGGTTCTCACCTAGCGATATTTTATCGTTAGTGTTGCTGTTTAGTGTCAGATGTGTTCCAATGGATCAGAACATCAAGGAAGTTTCCTCACCCAATTACCCACCCCACATAAATAGGCATTGGTTCAACTTTGGCTCTTCCTTGCTGGTGACCTGGATTGTCCCAAAGCAAAACTTCTCCAGAGACCCAGACCACTGTTGCCTACCTTGGTTTACCAGGGCCTGGCTCCTCTTCTGGTATCTTAAGCAGGTACAGCCACCTACAGCTCAGAATAGCAGCTTTTTTTCACCCATCCCATGGGTAATAATGAGTAATTAATTAATGAGAAAAAACACAGCAGTGAGTCGGGACTTTGGACAAACTCTAAAGGGCTTCCAGATCACCACTGACCCTAATGGGAGTTAAGGAAACTTCAGCTGCACAACTGGCAAATACTATGTCCCCTATTACAGATAAAACAAGCTATTTTTTTCACCAAATCTCAGGCATGGGGGTCTCAAATACAAGACAAAGAATAGCTGTTCAGTAGAGTCACAAAGGGCATTTTTATTCTTTCATTTCTACATTTCAAATGCAGAGGTAATCTTTTCTGTGCAAGTTCACCTATCTAGAACTACATTTATTCAAAAGCATTCATGTGATATCCTCCAATAGACCAAATCAAAATGCTTTAAACACTTTGACAAGATCTGGTGAGAAAATGTATGTAATTTAAGCCCTTTTCTAGTCTATAACCTTCCTTTTCTAGGTAAGAATGTTGGGCTCTTGTATTTGAAATCATAAAACTGTATTACGTGAATACAATCTTCCCCCATCCCTTTTCTTCCTCATCATCATCCCTTAACATCATACCTGATATCGATTTACAAATTTCTTTAAGACTTGTCCAGCATACTGCTAGATGATGAGGGAAATAATGTGAATTTATTAACATGGGAGGTGGAAGAGGATTCTTATATATATTTTCTGGCAATGTACGCAGCCAATACAGTACAACCAATATCTGCAGTGCAGACTGCATACATGATAAAGCAGCACACTAGATTCATTATCCAGGTTATCAGTCACTGGACCCAGCTGCATCTCTGACTTTATATATGGGGAAATAAAACTATATATTGTTAAATGCTAAATATATGTTTCTAACTCTGACGATCAAAGTACCTGAAACCTGAATGACACAGAACTGTGACCAGTTTATCTGCACGTCTTGTTTTTCTTAATGCTGCTCTCTAAAACAGCATCTTATTCCTTAAAGCATTTAGAAAAAAATCACTCTAAATCTGTGCCTTGCATGTAAGATTCAAAACAGCCTCAGCTTCTCCTCCTCTAGTGACTTCTTTTGTTCTTACTTTCATATGTGAGACAGAGAAGCTCTCTGGAGAGGGGGAGTAACTTATAACTGCCACTTTCAATGGCATTCCAGTTAGATATTAAAAGATTTTTACTATGTTGCTTCTCATTTTTTCTGAAGGTAAGCAAATCCTAATTTTTTTCCAGTTTTCTTCTGAGACCACGTTTTCTAGCTTCACAATCTTTGCAACTGCCCTTGTTGATATCCTTCCTGCGTCGTGCTAAGCCCCAAACTGAATACAGCACTCCCACCACAGCCCAATAAAGCAGAAGGACTTTTACTTGTTTAATATGACATTTTGTCAGGAAAAAAATACGTGGGTTTTTTCCCAACACACTGGCATTATTGATTCATGCCTGATGTGTGGGCCATTCTATATGATGGATCCTTTTCCTGGGGACATTTTTGCTCACTGTATAACTATAAGGAACTATTCCTGAATGAGTGCAGCCTTCAGCAGATTGCAGTCTTTTCCTTCCTGTCTCAAGATTGGCTTAAATACTCATCCAGCCATTCAGAGAATCTGCAAGGTACGTAAGCATCACTTCCATACCATCATTCAGTCCATTAATAAAAGTACTATACAGCATCCCATCCAGGATGGATCTCTGAATGTTCCCCATGACACAGCTGTGCACCTCTCAGTGCACAACTTGTATCTACTTCCTTAGAAGCCTTCAGCCAGTTTTACATCCCTTAAATATCTTTCCATTACTAATCTCTATTTCACAAACCAATGAAAAAGTCTGAGCTCTGAAAATAAATGAGGTGGAGAAAGAATTTTGAATAAAATTTGAAGTTTAGAAAAATGAAAGATAAAATTACTTAACAGTCACTTACCAAGTAGGATCTCAAGTATACTAATAATAATAGATATCAGCTGTAAAGCCCTCAACCCTTCATTCAGTAGATAAGAGCTGTTTTTCCTCAATCTCAGAGAAGACATTTTTTAAAAAATAGCTGGCTTACTAAACATTAAGTCAGGTGCGTTTATGAAAAAGAAACCACTTACCTCCTTTGTGATTCTATACACAATAAGCACAACTATTATCATATTTTATCATTAAGCTATCATGAGATTTGGAAATAATATCTGCTTAATGGGAAATGAGGCTTTAATGAAGAAAAGGCTTATTTAAAGTTCATTATAACCATACAAGATATTTAGAATTTCCAGGTTCAGGCACTCTGAAATGACAAGGGTCATCTTTGGAGGAAGCACTGTTGCTAGGAGACTCAAGCCACAAAGTATCACAACAGCTTGCAATTTACCCTTTTTGTCAAGGGGTGTTGAAAACAAATGTACTTACTAGAATGTGCAATGATTTTACCAGGTTTGCATAATTTCACACAAAAATGGGGGACCACAACTTCGCCTCATTGTCCTCTCACCAAAATCCCTGCATTCACAGTATAAGGCGAGTTGCAAATTTCTTTTTTGGAGCAGAAGACGTGTTTTGCAGTATCCCTTCCCCAGGTCATCCCGCTCCATTAAAGCTCCCCAAGGGCCACTGAGAGGACCCAGACCCTTATATCTGGTGGAAAAGACGTTTGGGGATTTTTGCCTGGACCGATGTGGCTGTGGATCAGCCACCAGGTGCATCGAAGCACCAGCTGAATGCAATAACCTATTTGCATTGGTTGACTTCAGGAATCTGGTATCAGAAAACAACCACCTTTCTTTGAGCAGTGTCCACCAGTAAAGGCACAGTCCTAGGACACCGTCAGTCTCATAATGACCAAATACTTCAAATACTTATTTTTAACAAATGACATGAAAGTGCTGAAGGCAGCCTGTCCTTAACACTGAAATGGCTACAGAGACCTGTGGGCACCTTTACTGCAAGATTAGTGAGAACGTTCCGGCACGAATGAACTACTACAAAGTAGAAAACAATGTATCCTTATAGAGACAGATTATTCAAGAGTCTCTGTACCTCTAGTTGGACAAATTACAGGAAAATTCTATCTGCCCAGAGGGAGACATGCACAGTTGCTTGCCCAGGTGACAACAATTTGAACTAATTACCTGGATGGGAGCTGGCCCTTTCTTAGTTTACACAGCTGAGTTACCATGTTCTACCATAATAACTTAAAGAATTTTGCTACATGTATATTTTTCTTGATTAGCAACAGATCTGAATAGGTATTTTCTTAACATCAAGTTAAATTTTGGTTATTCAAAGCCAGCTACCTCTCAGGGAATACTACCAAATAGGATTCTATAAATGATTTAATGATGTGACAGGGGAAGTTTGTTTCTTATCCGTCCACCTGGGTTATTTACTTGGGACTGGAAAATGCATACAACATTTTTCAGATCACAGTTTTCAGAGAGTTAACCAAGAGGGGCTTAAGCACAGAAAAGTCCATATCAGTAATCAAATAAAGCACAAACTGTGACTTCCAGGAAGCAACTGGAAATAATGCATTTTACCCAAGTTCAAAAAATCCTTGGTTAAATATACTACTTGGCTACTCTAATAACCTTACCATAAACAACTATTAGAGTTTAAATAACCAGTGGCTGCAGACAGCATTTGGAATACCATGAAACATGCAAAAAAAAAAAAAAAAGTGCTCATTTCTGGACCAAGAATGGCAGTTTACCCAAATTGAGGTCAGGAAGCAAGCATCTGATTCTCACTCTGCATGAACAGAAAAGAAGGTACTATGAGGTTAGAGGTGGGGGGTGTATGAAGCAGAAGAAGCTGGGCTGAGGATTCTGGGATCTGTAATGATATTAGTTGAATACAAGAGTTGAAAATAGGTAGATTTCAAGTTTTATTCTTTTGTAAGAGCTTCTGTCTCTGTAGTTACGTTTGGATGAACTGTCAGACTCTTCACTGGCATAAAACAGTAGGTTGATAACGAGCTTTTATTAAAGATCTTCATTTTAGTTAAGAAAATAACTTCTACAGTCTAGTGTCAGGCAGAGAGCTTCTTTCAATGGTTTCCCCATTTCACTGGAAGTTTGGGATTGCATTTCTTCCCATTACTGCTAACTGTGAAGCACATAAACACATAAACCACACTAGCATATGAAAAATATGACAGCATTTTCTTAACACAGCCTATACAGATCTCTTCTGCTGAATCAAAGCAGGATGAAATCAAAATCCTCAGCAAAAGCTGTGAAATAAAAATCAGTGGAATGGATATTGATTTATGCTTGTTATTCCTTTTGTCCTTCCTTTTATATTCTCCCTCATTTTTCTTGTCTTTTTCCCAGCTTCTTTAAGTCCAGTTCACAGCTTAACTACTTTCTGCATCCTGCCTATGCTCCTCATTATGCTGAGCACTGGGAAGCCATATACCAAAATACTGGTTTTGCCCTATGATTGCCCAGGTGCAAAACAGAACACAGCAGGCTGCAAAAATAATAGTAATAAAAAAAAACCCCAAAACCTTTATCAGGGGAATACAGAGGGGAATAATCAGTACACTGGGCAACTACATGGTTCTCCAGCCTAAGCAGGAATGAAATATAAATAATCGGGGTGCTTCTTGGGTCAATAAATACATCTTATTTTGTGAGTACGTAATGAGTGGCATTCCTTATGAAAAGGTCACTATTAGGCTTTCATAGTTCATACAGGCTAAAGTGCTCAAATAGGGAAGTACATTGCTAAGAAAATGCTTGCTTTTTTTTGTTTTTTGAACAATGGATCATGTGTATTAATTAGTAGCAAATGACCTCATTTTCTCAAGGATGTTTTGTGCTTTCACTCTGAATTCTGGCCCTGTAGTCTACATACAAGTGATAGAATGGCTTAATAACTATGGCACATCAAACAACAGATCTGCTGTGACTTCAACAGAGACCCATGTACCTCTGTGCAGCCTGTACGGTTTGTAGCTATAGTGGAAGAACTTTAAAGTGCTAAAGATTCTCTGACCCGGAAAATACAGGACAGACAAAGAGTTTAATAAAATGTTTAGCCTGGATGCAGGACTTGGCTTAGCCTTGACAAATAAGTCTTCTGAATACTCTGTAGAGGCACAGGAATCAGAAAAATCCAGTACAGAATGAGATATTTGCTGTTAGCAGCTCACCTTTTCAAGGGGGGCAATCAGCACTAGAGGCATAGCCTCTAGGAGGGCACGCTCCTGAAATAGAGTCCGGGCAGAGAGATGAACAGCTGTTGGGAGAAGGATAGAATTAGAATAGAATAGAATAGAATAGAATAGAATAGAATAGAATAGAATAGAATAGAATAGAATAGAATAGAATAGAATAGAATAGAATAGAATATTTCAGTTGGAAACAACTACAATGATCCTCTGGTCCAAAGAAGGTACCCTGTAAAAGAAGATCCACAGATACCTCTTCATAATCGGATATCCACTCTACATGCTGCTCTAAAAGCCAGTAAATGAAGATATAAACAGCATACAGCTACCAGATGGGTAATTCACTTGATGCACTAAAATATATTATTATCTCTGTAGAACTGAGATTCAATTCCTAGAAGAAAACAGCAAATGGTTACCAATTCATTGTTCAACCTAATGGGTTTGAAAGGTCCCTAACAGCTAATATTGAGAAAGTCCCCTATGAAAACTTAAAAATAAGGCCTATAAGGATGCTCTTCCCCAGAACAGGATGGTGAACTCTCTTACCCATTTTCCATCTTACAAAGTGAAGCTAAAAATATACACTCAGAGCTGGACTAGAACAGTCTGTAGCCCTGACTCCATCAAAATAAATAGGATTATCTCACATTCCTTGCTTCAAAGCTATTCCTAGAATAGTTTCTATAATATAGTCATTCTTCGTTCTTTCAGAGTGATACTTCTGGGTCTTTGGTGAGTGTACAACACAGCACTCTCGTTCCTTGTAATAATCCTAAGGCTTTGGAAGATGAGAACTTCCTAAACAATTATCTGAGTGGACATTTTCTGTGTCTCCTCCTGTGTTATCCAGCCAGGAATTCCTCCTCAGTGGAGGTAAAATGTCATTGTCTATTCCTCAGGGATGGCAAATTAAGGGGTTTGACTTCCATCTCAACGTTAACCCATCCCTGGCTCTCTGGTTCCAGACAGATGTCCAGAGCAGGAACAGAGAAGTTCTGCTGCCTTTTTTGCTGCCCACCCATGGCTGTGGTCTGCAGGGCACAGCATAGCAGCAGCGGGAGAATAACCAGTTGTGGTTTCCAGGAAATGGTGCCTGTACCTCAAATTTGCAGTCAGTCTCAGAAGCCTACCTATCCAAGCATATGCCAAATCAAGTTCAACAAGGTCGCAGTTAGAAAAGCGTTCAACACTAATTCCAATCACACGCTCTGCCAAGGTGAAAAAAACACTTGAGAGACCTATTGAAGCTTGGCTCCCCATGCACATCCCAGTCCCTCAGTCCCTCACTGTCTTTCACATCTTGGTTCACTTGCATCCTAAACATAATTACATTCAGAGTAAGAGCACACTGCGTGAATTCATTCCATATTTACCTTCCAGTCTCAGAAAGGTCATCAGTTCATACTCGGAGCAGCTCTAAAAGTGCTAGCGCTTCAAGACCTCTGTTTCAGGTTTCTTTTGACCTCTTAGTAACTCTGCACGGACTTGGGGTTGTGTCATCATAAGATTCTTTGTCAAAGCTGTAATTATGAAGTCATTTACTAAAGTAAACCACTTACAGTTTTTGACATGCACTTTCTAATTTATAGATGCCTTGAAGATAATTGCTTAATTTCCTTAAAAGTAAATCTGAAATGGGAATACACTGGACTGCTACAGTGGTCATATTTCACTTTAATGAAAAGAGATACAGGACATTTTAGAAGTAAACAAACTATGGATATTTAATGAGTATGGCCACTTAGGCTAATTGAAAAAATGAATGAATATTGGTCACATTAGTGTGGGCAAAAGTGGCTTCCCTCTTGAAAAATAATTATGTTTTTCTGTCCAGCTGCAGCAAAGTAGGTGAGGAGCTTAGAAGGTTTTGTTTGGTCAAAAGATGACAAGAATATGGAGGTAGATCTGTACTTATAATTTAGGTTCATTTTTAAATAGAAAAATGTTGTTCTGAAACAAAGCCAAAGTTAACTTTAAACTCACTGAGATGCAATACTTGGATACTTGAATATTTTCCTCTGCTTTTTGTGGCCTAAATTATTTACCAAGTTGAATTTCAACTGGAAAAACAGCTGAGTTCTCCCCCTACAGCTCGGGTTTTCAATGTATTTCACCCACAAAATAATGTCATTCTGCCTCTAGTGGGAGTATAATTTTGATCAGTTATACAACCGTATTGCATTTTGCTTTAAAAAGATGTCAGCTGTAAGTCTCCAAGGATATGGCATCAAATGACCAGGCTGTCTTGAGAAATCAAAAAGCAATAATGGCCCATCCTCCTGAAGTGGTCAGGAGTAAAGTTATTATCTGTGCTTGCCCTTCTGTTACCATCATTTTTCCATCATACTTGTTTCCATTCCAGGCAGCTTAGGAAGGGAATCTTTTATCTCGAGGCTTCTCTTTTTCCACACCCTAAGCAAATGCTAAACAAGATTATGTCCTGCTTCAAGAGCTTACAAAACAGATGAGACGCACAGGAGAAATTGCACGAACAGACGAAGAGGCATGGCAGGTCAGTGGCTGAGAAATGAGTCCCCGTGTCTCCTGACTTCCAACCTTCTGTCCCACTCTACAGGGTCTTAGTGCAGGCCATCTTCTTCCCTATTTGTCAGCATTGGGACTAGAGGATTTTGAGTTGAAATCCAGGTAGCTTGGCTCTGTGATAGTTACAAAGACAGAGACGTTAACCAGGAAACTACCCAAGTAAACCCACTGAAATGGGCAATGAGCACCTTGCTACTCTGCCATCCCAATGCTGTATTAGTGGCCATTTCATGCAGCATCTCACAGCTGTATCAGAAATCCCTCATTTTGAATGGGCTTAAAGTTGACTTAATTAGCTTAAATATAGAGAAAGTAGAAATGAGATCAAAAGATCCTCTAAGGCCAACATACCTGAAAACAGTGGAAAGATTTTAAATTGCCCCAAGCAGAATGTGAACTTTGTGGGGTTGTTTGTATAATGATCACGAGAGTGATCTTACATTTACAGTCTGACTTCCCAAACCAAGACCCATTTAAAATGCCACAGAGGATCTGAAATGTCTTGGTTTAATACCAAGAGAAAATGAGCATTGAGAGGTCACCAGAGGCATACAACTGCAGCAGCGTGCTGTCCTCTAGAAATTATTGTTACTTGAAATTATCAGACAAGCTTTTGTCACTTTAAAATTGAATACCCAGTTAGCAGAGATGTAAATGAAGGAAGCATGCTAAAAACCAGGTTATTTAATAGAATTTGAGCATCATCAATGCAAACTGCCATTTTGTCCTCCCCACTGGGAGGTATTAATGCCATCTAACCATTCATCCATTTGGCTCTATATGGTACTGGAGCCATGCCACACCTCCAAGCAGCACCTCAGAGGCTGCTGATTTTATTGCTGATTTTAGACAACAGAGCTTTGATCTTGCACTACAGAACTCAGTGCAGCATAAAGCCCGGTCCAGGAGGCACAAGTGAAAAGAAAGCTGAAAAATAACCTCAGGAAAAAAATCTGACTTTTCCAGAAGTGGTTATCCCAGTCCAACCAGAACCCCTGCAAAGAGGGAGACATCTCTCAATGCCAGGAGTCAGAGTTGTGGCCTCGGCTCAGAGCAAAGGGTCGAAAGAACCAGATTTGGACACAAGTGGGATTTGTATGCAACAGCCTTATTCTGAGTGTTCCAACCTCCTGGACACAACCGCCTGAAAAGCCAACAATAAATCTCCTGACCAGTACATCCCATAAGCATGGAAGTTGGAATCTTCTCAAAGTAAGATAAAGATGATAGAACATGCCAAAGAGGTGTTGAAACAGGCAGATGTCTTGAAGGGAAAAAAAAGTATGATTACAGTAATTAAAACAGTATCACAATACACATGCACACATTAGCCAAATTAAGTTTTTATGAGTGGTTTTAATTCTGGATTGCCCTACATTTCTGTGTTTCCATGCTTTTCTTTGCTGCCTCGAAATTCTTCCAGTATCTTTGTTTAAAGCAAAACAATACTTTCCTTTATAAATATCCATCAGACAATTAGGGCCATTTTCTGAGTGACCTCCAGATATACGTAAACTCTCCTTTAAGTCAGTACCACTGACTTAAAGAAAATTAAGTGACTTCAAGTACCTTCAAAAACTACGAGTGGAGCCACTGAAGTCATAATTTGTAGAGTTCTGGGATATCTGTGACCCTTCTGGATTGAATGGGGCAACGCAAATGGGGCAAGACGGGAGAACACTGCACATCTTGTGAAGTTAGTTATTTTTTAAAAAATGTAGATTTTAAAATCAAGAACTAACATAGAAAAAAAAAAACCCAAATTTATTTTTTATTAGTCACAACAGAAGAAACTGAAAGCGCTGAATGTAAAACCACAGCTAGACTACAACTCTCTGCTGAATGGGCACTGCCTACAAACGGTACACAGCTTCCAAGTCCTACAGCAACATAGGTGAAAGGACACCTTGAAACAAAATAGCTTCAACTTCTGTCTTCACACAGGCTCATGAAGCTTGCCAGGATGCTCATATGGGATAGAGTTGCAAAATTATGTCTGAAGGAGAAAATGCAGCTGTCAGAATTTATTTGACCTAAAGGTCCTGAAAAATATTAATAAAGGTACTGAAAAAAATTTAATGAAAGTGTTACATCTCCATGGACACAAGAATGGAGGGAGATCACATAATTAAATTGTCTTTTAGTCTTTAAGATGTTGTCAGCTATGATATCAGTAAGATCCATTTTAAATGAAGAATTGAACTAAGTGTGCCTCTAGACAAGCACATCTGAATTTGCTAGAAACAGAGTTATAGGAGAAGATACGAATGACTTGTAGATAGCAACTGTTCCTTATGGTACATCAGATAATTAGCAACATCACTGCTGCCTACCATAATCTTTTTCTGAATATAAGTCACACCCAACCATCAGGAGCAATCCTCCAGTGAAAGAATGTTATTGCCCAACTATGTGAAAACTATAGTTTAATATTTCTGGACAGCAATTCCAAAAACAAGATGCCAAAATACTTGCTGAACTAATTTTCCATGGCTATAGATGGTGGGTTATGTAATACTTACATGTCAGAGTTACCAAAGGGTTCTGTTCCTGAAAATCAATACCAAACAGACGATTTTGTCACTTAGTCATGGTTCACAATCTACAATCTAAGTAAGGTGAACTCCAATGTTATGGAAATAATATTCTGTTCCTCATCAGGAGGAAGGTCTCCTTGCCTTAGAGGAAACTGGAATTGTAAAATCTTTTCCAATTCTCATTTGAAACTAATTTTATTTTCAGTCCTCTCTAACTGCACAAATGCCAATCAATTTTTAACATATTAATCACTGATTTCTTCACAAGAAACAATAGTTGCATCTCAACATATCAATTGTTTTGGCAATGCAATCATAAAAATTGTACATTCAAATATGTAAACTAACAGATACAAAAAGTATGGTAAGATTTTGAAACTCATCTCTACACTACAAGGGACACCAACTGCTGGTTTTAGGTGGTGCTCAGATCTCATATAACCCCTTCAGTGCTCCTGATGCTGTCAGTACCCAGACAGTTTGGAAATGCAGCCATCACACATTCATCTTGAATAAGCAGCCAAACTGAGTGGAATCAGTAGCAACAGTTTAGTGGCCAGTGGGTTTCAGACACGAGATCATATCTCAGGAACTGATAACCATTCAGGCTCAGTCCATACATTTCTAGCACTTCCCCAGGTCACCGTTACAAAACAGGACAAACATTTATTTGGCTGAAAGACTATGCCAGAGCTGCACTTGCTCAGTTCTCCAGAACAGTATGCTGACAGGGATTACAACTCTGGATGGTACAACCCTAGAGTAACTATATTTGAAATAAATAAATATGAGCTTTATCCACCAATCCATAAGTAGTCTCAGCTGGCCTCCCACCATTGTCTGTGAACGGACACATCAAAGAAATGACACAAAGCAGGTAATCATGAATGTCATTGCCTTGTCAGAACACAGCACAACTGCAAAGCTGCACTGCAGTCATTTTAGCCTTAATGTCTTGAGAGAAAAAGGTTTGTGCCTTGTGAAAGTCAGACAGGTAGTCTATCAACTGATTTACTTAAATGCATGTTACTGATCTAAACTCTGAAAGCTGTAATACAGAAATATTTACCGAATGATACCTGGAAGAGGGGAAGTGTTCACACTTGCTTATTTTGCTGAAAAGCACAAGGGTTTAGAGGATGATCCTAACGGCCGTGTAAATTAAACAGCAGCTGTGATTTGATTGAAATGGCCCAAGTAATTTAACCAATCACTAAAGCTGTTTATTAGAATTACAAAGCAACAAAGATAATCTTTGGTTGGCGACACGCCATCGTATTTTAAAAGATTCAGCATGGCCAAGAGGCCAGGACCCTGTGTATATTTTCCCCTCTTCTAAGCTGTCAGGCGTGTGCAGTATTCATGCAGAAGAACACCTATTCAGAAAATATCAAACCTGTTTGCATCAGCCCTGAAGATCCCCCTTCTATTTCACAAATGACTTTTCCGGTTCAGTCAAACAAAGAACATTTGTGAAGTGTTCATTTCTAAGAGCAATAGTCCTCTGTCCATCGCAGTGACAACTAGAGAAATGAGAAACAAACAATAGATTAAGTTGGTAAACCCTCCCCACCTTGTGAAGCCCCCCTAAAATACTTCAAATACGGCTTAAGACTTGCTCATTTTGATTAGCACCCTTCTTCATTCTGCTGTGTAATTCATTATTCTGTTCACATTTGAACTAATACTTGCAATATTTTACAGTCTTTTATTTTTCCTACAAGATACAAAGACTACTTTTTCTATCACTTACTGCCAGGTGACTCCATTAGTAGCTAAGGATGCACTCTTGATTTTTGACGACTCATCTAAGAAAAAGTCAGAATCAGACTCATAATTTCCTCAGTATTATTAAATTTATGATCTCCTTGGTTTTCTGAATATTTCTATTTGGCATATAAGCCATTATTGCCTTACATCTATTATTGCTACCATATCATCTTTGCAGGAAGAAAAATAGGAAGTCAGCAATGCCCTGTTTGGCCATTCACATGACGCTTTAATAAATTTCTCTAGTTTTTACTCAATATTTCCATTAAGAATATAATTTCTTGGATTCAGGTTGCTTCTATAAAACAAAGTTAAAGCTTATTTCAACATGAAATAATGATTTATTTGCTGCTGTAAGACAGGGCACATAAAATATTAAAAAAGTTTTTCCACTCTAAGTGCTAAGGTATTTTGCTAATCTGCTGCAGTTTTGTAGTGATTTAAAAAGGTCACAGACTTCTTTATAAACTTTGTAATACAGTGTTCTGGCATCCTTCCACCACCCAATACAATGCAGCCCTCTCTGAAGTCAAGTGGAGCAACGCCTTTTTCTACAAAACATTCAGGGCTCCCCATTACGAGCACTTCTGTTCTTTATCACACTGATTTTCTTATTTCCTGCACCATTTTAATGGCATGGTCAGGGAGAGACTGTCAATGCAGAATATGTCTCTAATACTAAATAGAAAGAATTTGTCATTTCAGTTAGCTATTACGCCTTGTTATTTATGTGCTGAGGCAGTAACAACAATCTCTCCATATGGGCAAAGCAGCTCCTTAATAGAGATTTCCTAAGAGAGCTTTGTCTTTCTTACTGGGATTATGCTGCCTATGGGTTTTGTTTTGTCTTTTGGTCTCATGCCAAGAACTTTAAAGTCAGAGTGAAATACCACAGAGGAAAAAAAATTTTGTCTAACATACCCTCCACTTTAATATAGAGGTATTTACAACAAAAATCAATGCAATCAAGTAAAATGAAACTGTGCATGACAAGACCACATGATAAAATATACCAAAAAGGCCTAATAGGTGAATTATTAGGTTATTATTACAATGTGCCATCAGCCAGGAGTCTGGTGTCCTTGTGCTATATGCTGCACGTATACAGAGCTGCTCTGAAACCCTGACTGCAAATGTTACATGAGCTGGTACCCGGCCACACAGCAACCAGAGCTTCACAGCTTGCTAGCCAACATTTATTTGGGTAGACCAGAAGGAAGACTTGCTAGAAACTTGGACTATCTCCTTGCAAAGCTGACACCCCTCTGATCCGTCAGGAATGTCTTTGTAGCTCACAGATCTATAGGATGGGGCAGTAAATTCCCAGTCTCGGCACTACCAATATTTCGTACAGCTGCCCCTCATCTGATGCATCCATCCCCCTGGATAAGGGGATGGACAGATCATAGCAAGCTGTTGCCACAGAACTGTTCACCACAGACAGTTTTCCAAGCTCCAGCAAGGATTGTAGGGTTTGGTTTCTTGGTCAGACAGGAGTTAGTAGGCTATGCCAATGTAAATGAATATAAAATATAAATTAATTTGGGGGACGCTTCTCTGAAATGGCAGAAGGAAATGCAGTGGCTTCATTTTGTCAACAAAAACCTTGCTTAACCTTTTTAATTAGCGGATAAGAGAGGCAATGAGCCACTTTAAAAAAATTAAATTTGGGGATTATATGCTCTGATAGTTAACCATCTTGCTAATTGAAAGAAAAACTATGGTTGACACAGAAAGAGCGAACTCGCCTACATCAGTGGCTTGAAAGAGCGTGAGGAAATTCGCATACGTACTCTCTGACATTTTGCTTACTGCAAAATTCTTAGTGCCACAGAAGGTAATGACATTTTTTAAGGCTTCAGCAGTGAAGCTGAAAGCAAAAGCTACGCAGCAGCTTCTAGAAACAGCTGAATGAGATGTTTTGTGGGTGATGTGTGAATTCTGTCCCTCTGGATCTGTTTAATAATCTGAAATAGAAATTACAGAACTGAATGAATCCTACAGAAATAAGTTCCTGAAGGGCCTAATCAAAGCCCATCAAGGTGGATATGAAAGACTGTCATTTCCTTTAGTAGTCTTGCCATGAGGCACTAAATGAATTTGCTCTGGATGCCTGTTTCTGTGTTTATCTGCTACAAATATCCTAGTTAATCTAGGACTGAAAAATGGCATAAGTTAATATTCAAAGAAAGCGAACTTGGAGTCTATGATAATATAGGCTCCAGAGGTACTAAATTTTTATACTAAAAAAATTATTTCTTTTAATTAGGGTCTGGGGAGGGAAAGTTTGATACTACTATACATAGTAGAAAGTTTGATGCTACTATACATAGTAGATGATACTATGAAATTGAGGCCAATGACACATTCATATACAATGCATAAACAGAAAATTATTTCCTGCTTACTCTGACCTATTTTCTTTCTTTACATAATGATTTGGCCTTGCCAGTTTACAGACATAAGTCCCTAATATTTTAGTTTGTCCAGTGTGACTGACTTACATTAAATTTCCACGGTTAGAGCAAGTTTACATGTTGATGTTGACACTTCTGGCCTGCCAGATCACACATATTCATTTTAAGACCTTGTTGCTGAAGATATTGCTGAAGCTGAAAAATAAAAATTTACCACACAACATGATTATGAACCTGAAGAAAAACATATGTCATGATATCCCCTTGTCAAAAGGTGAGATTGAAGAGAATACGTATTTTATAAGAAAAATGAAGAGGTTCTGGACTCTGACATTTAATTTCATTTCTCTGAGCAATATACATGGTGGTGGAAGGCCATGTTGAGTGTCAAATGTGATTCCACTGGCTGTAGGGCTTCACAAGATCCTGTGTTAACGTACACTCAGTAGATGCATCCCTGCCTTCCAGACTAGTGATAGTGTTTGTCCCTGTGGGAAATATGCTCCCAAATGCAAACAGCAGTTTTCTCAGGTGGTAGGAAAAAGCAGGCCAACATTTGTACTCTGGTCTTGTTGCATGGTTGAGGGATGAAGGTTTGATCGATATTTGAGTCTGCAGTCAAGTTAATTTCTTTGGCAAAAGGCATATACGCATCATTACATAAGTCCAATGGCCCAAGTTTTTTACTACAGTGTGCAAAATATCCTATATTATCAGTACTAGAATCTCCCAACCCTCCTCTTTTCTGACAGCCTTGTTGCTCCCCATGTTACATTTGCCAGTTCTCTTGAGAGGAATTTCAAGAACATGAGTGTTTCACAACTTTCTATATTAATAACATTTTCTACATATGATTATTAATTGTTTCAGAACTTCAGAACTGACTTGTGAAAAACAAATGTTATTTTATTTCAGGTGACAGCAGACTCCTCCCTACTGTTTCAAGTAGCTGATTTCTGCAATTTCAAGATTGCTTTTATTGGCTTGGCTGGTGCTTATGATCAGAAAGACAGACACTCCCCATCAAGCACTCAAGAGTGTTTTTTCAAAAAGCATTTGCATCCAGTAGTGTTTGAAGTCACTCACTATAGATTTAGATCTCAATGTACAATACGCACCCTGCAAATGACAGATCATGACCATGTTGGATATAATAAGCCTATCTTGAAACACATCATTTGAATTGGTTTTCTAGCTAGACCTATTTAGGAAAGGTTATTATTGCTAATAAAATGCAAGCTTCACCATCAGAATGTCTTGAACCACTGAGAACCTGTTTTTGAATGGTATAAACTACTACAGTTTCAAGAGGCTTTTGTTTGTTTGTCTCCTGAAGCTGTGCCTGTTTATAGCTGTGGCGAATCAGGACTACAGCACTTCTGCTACTGCCATTTGAAGACATTTCTGCTCTCTCATTTGCTGTACCTACCCCTCCTTCCCAGGAAATTATGCCTGATACAGATACACACTTTGCTGTTCTTCAGTTTTGCAGCTTTTCTCCTCTCTGCAGATCTTTTCCCCTAAACTATGATCCTGCTCTAGATGTGAGTTATCTTTATCACCACATCCAAGCCCTCCAGCCATCACTTTCATCCTGGATGCAATCATTAAAATGAAAAATAATCAATCATGCTCAGTAGCAAGTTTATAAACAAAAGAGTGTATAATTTTACAAGCCAGGAAGCTCTGCTCAACACCTTCCCAAATCTCTGCTGTGCAAAGGTCTCCATATTTGACCATGATTGAGACTCTTTGTCTTCTTATTAACAGTGCAATAACATGCAGTAAGGAAAACAGACCCTGGTGCTCCAAAGGAAGGTAACCACTAAAGGAAGAGGTCATTGAGGGATGGGGCTTTTTCTCTCATGTTTCAAACCCCCAAAGTATTGAGCCAGGCCTAGATTAACACACACACCTGCAATAACACCACAGCTAATGCTCCGAGCCCAGGGAGACAGCAAATTCAATGCTTCATTGACTTAAGCACTCACAGCAGCAGCTTCCTATTCTCAAAAGAGGAATAAAGTCCTAGAAAGCCCCTTTCGTTCCCTTTTCTCCCTCTGGTCCCATTTCATTAAAGAAGATGCTACTTTGTGGAAACTTTTGTGCAGCAGTGAAGGCACCTGAAAAGAGACTGTGGAGAAAAGACTCTCTCTGATAATCCCCACAGTGCAAGGTGTATTGGAAGAGGATTTTCCAGACCATGAGGAAGGATGCTGGGCACTGAGCACGCGACCTTCCTCCCTCAACCTACTGTATAGATGGTGTTGACTACAACCCATTGCACACCAGGGTCAAACAGAAGATTACTCTCACTCACACCCACCTTGAAGTAATGAAGAGAAAAACATGGAATAGGAGGGAAATTAAACATTTCCAGGAAAATAAAACCATCGCATTTTATGAAATTTTGTCATCACTGGAAGTTTCAGAAAAGACATGAAGAGTTAGTGACTATGCATTGCCTCTGAGACTGCTGGAAGCAAAGAATGACAGTGCAAAACATGAAAGAAGAAATCTTATGTCAGCTCAAAGAGGAATAAAAAGATATCACAGAGGATGTATGCAAATATATTTTAATACTGCAATTTTTTTCATCTAGGAGGAAAGCAATGGGAAGTTTTATCTACAAAATAGGACCAGAAAACATAATTATAATAAAAAAAGCCATCCAGAAAGAATTTAGCTCCTGAAACATTTTTTCTTTCACTGTGGCATGAAAGCTTTTTACTGGTGAAAAGATTCCACAGCATGCAGTGGGCCTATTTTAAGTGCTTGTAGTGTGAAGAGTTGAAACTTGTGACATTTGAAAAAAAAAGAGAGAAAGAAGGAAAATTTTCACTGGTTTGGAAATGCATATTACATTTACCTGTGCATTATTCATTAGCAATTGCTTGCCTGTCTTTGGGCTGCAATGGTCTCAAGTGAGATGCTAATCCCATGCCTGCAATAATTTGTCAGGACAATCAAAGGTCACCAGACCAAAGTAGCAAATTAGATGTTCTGACTTGTCCAGGCAGAAGTGCAGGCTTTGGTAAAGGTGATATGTCCTCTTTCCAGGACGGTCTGGTAAATTAGGTTCCATCTCCACTCCAAGCATATATGAATTTCCCAAGTAACCAGGCACTTAGTAACTACACAAAGCCAACCTCTACTGTGCTCTGGGAAAAGCATGTCCTTCTGAAACACCCCAATCATGCATCCACTCTCATCAGCAGAGTAAGACCTTTCTCATCACTTGCATAATTTCACCATGGCATCGGTCCTCGCTCAAACCATCACACAAGTGGTGCTACTCAGCTGGGCTGCCCTTAAAATTCTACATGAATGAGTTACAATTGACCACTTCAGTTCTCTCATCTTTCATATCTTACTCTTTTTCTCCCACCTACAGTTTTCTTCCAGATGAAATCCAGCAAGTCCCCTACAGGGAGTGACCGCAAAGGACAGGATTAGCTCATGGCGCAGAACTGTATCGGTAGTTTCCCAGGTGGATGAGTTACTGAGGCAAAGAGTGGCTGCAGGTTCTGTTAGAGCTTTGCTAAGCACCTTCGGAGAGTGCTATGCACTCAAAAAGCATTGGATAAAATACAGGTGTCATTGCCATTATTTTCTGTTAGCTGCCTCAGGGTGAGTATAAATGTGGCCCTGAATTCAGCAGCCATGACTTTATACCCTCAGTATGTCTTCAATTGCTTGTCTCTACCTTAATACACGTTAGAGATCACACCTGGAGATTTCTATTCCCATATAAGACTGTATATGAGCATAGAAATGAAGGCAGGAAGTAACAGTGGCACATGAGATATGCAGTACATCACCAGCACAGACACAGATCTGCATAACAAAGGGCTTTGTGCCTCTTATGAAAAGTGAATTATATGAAGCTCATACAATTTTAACCCTACAGATACAACATTTCTTTTAAAACCTACATGTAATTTCAGACACATTACTTTGGAGAAGCAGGAACCTTGTGAGTCTCATTGCTTATTTTGGGGGGTGGCAGGCTGTAAGACAGTGTTATGCTAAAACAGAGTAAAGAACGCGCACCTCTTCACAGCTATGAAACAGAAAATATATTGCATTCAAATATGATTTTCCCAGAAGATTAGCAAACTAATTAGATAATGGGACACTTGAATATGCATTTTAATAGGATAAAAAATAACATTGGTGAATGTCTGGTAGAAAACACTTATTGCTAAAGAATTTAAAAAAGGAGAATTTAGGAATTGCCAGACCATTAGTCAATCTTTTCCAGCATCACTGCTTTGAAAGGAGATCATTTCAGAGCCTTCAGATTGAGGACTAAAATATATCTACAGCATGATATACCTAGATGCTATACCATGATGATATACCTAGTCGATATACATGAATTATATAGTTATACCATGATGTACTTAGATACCTTGATATAATATGAAGTACAGCCAGCAGGTAGATATCTTTGTACAGTAAGTAGACAATCAGCCCCAAGGGATTATCTCCTCCCAAACATCTGTGTAACCTCCTACTGTGGGATGTGCCATTACAGATTCCCAACAGGAGTTAAATTTTGTATAAGGAAAACAAGAAAGAAGAGAGGAAGACAGACCATTCTAATTAGCAGCCGGCCAGCACAGTGCCAAGGCTCTAGATTTCTATCAGAATCTGGCAGAAGCCATGGCACGTTGAAAGCACAATAGGCCTATGACTGTTGGAGGGGTAGTGATGTGCTCTGTTCTGCTGCTGCAAAAGGGGAATGGAAGCGTTATCAGAATTATTTGAGCCACTTGCATTGATTTGGTAGCCATGGCTTTAGGACAAACCCTTCCACACTACACTTCACATTAACTACACGATCTCTAGACACTTAATCATGAAGAGCACTACCTGCCACCAATGCTTTGTGGCATTGCCCCTCATTGCCTCTCCTTCTTTACGTACGTTATGCCATGTCTCTTCCAGTGTCCTCTGATCATAGTTTTCTAGTTAAAGCCACTTTACCCTCTGAAGTATGCATTTACTCAAAGAAATGTGATCTATTGCCTCTGTCTTATTTATCCATACCCCAGAGCGTGCTTACCAGTACTTCTACTTGGCAGCTGTGTGTACATTTTTTAAATTAATATCACAAAACAAATAGCTGAAGCAGGAGAACGTGCTGGCAAGACTAAACATGAAGAGTTTAGAACTGATAGGATATTGTGACAGGCTTTAAATTTTGCTATAATATTTTCAGATATAGTTAAAAAACAATCTACAATTAAAGCCAAGGAGAAGAAAAGACTGACTCATTCCGTGTAAATACCTGACTTAACTATCAAAGCTAGCAATTTTAAGGATAAAAGAAAACTTTTACTTCCATAAATTTTTCTGGGTTCTCCCTTGTACAGTGGTTAAAATAAATAAAATAAACAAATAAAAATCATACTTTATTTCTTGCCTGAAATCCTCTAGTTTCAGCCTGCAAATTTTGGATCTTGTTACACCTTTCTCTGCCAGACTGAAGAGCTAACTACAGTCAGACTGCTTCTCACACTAATTAAGGCTTTAGACTTCGTCTAGATAAACTGAGTAGACTGAACTTATTTCACAGTCAGCTGTTGTGAACCGATATATTATGAAGGGATAAGGTGAAGTTGTAAAAGAAGATGAGTGAAAGGTGATTTCTGAAGATCATTAACAAGAGGTTTGCTAAGGAAACAGGGGCTGCTCCTTCTGTCATTGCTCCTGAACTGGTGTAACATACACAATCCCAGTTCATTGATGTGGTCACGGCTGCAGAGCTTTTTTCTGTCCCACGCCCACTAAAGCTGGCTTGAACTCTTTTCCCAACTGAGGGTGATGGGCCCTTGCTCTCCTCATAAACTGCCAACACACCAATATAGCAAAGACCTTGCTTGTGACAAACGTGTGACAAAATCTGGTTGGCGTTGTCAAGCACATTAATCCAATCTACAGAAGTATCTGCAGTATTGGAAAAAATGTCTGAGAAATAGCAGTCTGTGTCACCCCTGAGTATAAAACACACCACAGGAAAGGAGCGTCATCTTGGTTGCTTAGCAGTTACAGAACCATGCATCACACCACTTCTTCAAGCTTATATACAAAGCACATCTGTATGGACAACATACATCAGTGTGCTATCTAAGACCCTGATCCACCTTCCACTAAGGTCAACACAAAGAGTATAAATTTGACAGATCTCACAAAAATATTCATTTCGTGCACTTTGACCTGGAGTCACATTCATTTGAATGCACATTCACACAAGCCAGCACTACATTTCATCACTTTGTCAAAAAATGAAATTTGGAAAGAGAATCTCTGAGGAAATGAAAGCCATACCAAATGTAAAGGAAAGCAGATGGCTGTCTATACTGGGAAGTAGAATCCTTAAGCCTCATAACAAAAATATTGCTAAGCCATTTAAAAATGGCTTTTCTTTTTAGCAGTATTTCCATTCCCTTCAAAACTGTTCAGCTAGAAATAAATGAACCATTTTTTTAACTGATGCTTCCCTGGTGTTTTGAAAGGACAACTAAATTTCCCAACAAAAACAGAGAATAATTTATTCTGAAATATTTTCTGGAATATACTTACTGTTTTACAAACAGGCAAGTTTCCTGATATACAGTGCGTCTCATACACCAGTCTCTGCCCCTTGACTGGATTACTAAGCACTGCTATAGAACAAGCAATAAATAACAGCAGCAGCTTAATTTGCAGAGTTCTGTACATGTTTTCACTTTACGTACTTAACTATATAAATCATGGTTTTATTGTTGTGTAGAGGATTAACTGGAAAATTAAAGTCCTACTCTGGGCACTCAAATACTCATGTATTTTCTTTTGGTGTCCAAGCCCCAAGAACTAATGCAATCTCATTAAGGTTCCACAAAGCTTTAGATTTTTACAAAGCATCTAAATTGCCATTAAGTGAGCCAGCACTTTCTTGCAGTCAGCACCATTTGTGGCACTTCATACAGTGTTTGGTCCCCAGAAGCATACCCACAGGATGGGAGAGGCAGCACTTGTGCCATACGGTTATACGCAAATTTTGCATCTTCCGTAGAGGGCAACTTGGTTATGGCTCTGCAGGGGATTGTAGCTGAAACTGCAGTGATCAATGTCAGAATCAGAACAAACATATGAGGCTGTCACACCTCAGGAACAGGGCTTTTGGAGCAAAATAAAGTTCAACTTCTAATTAAGTTTCCCCATATGTAATATCATTTCTATCTCCTACAATAAAACCATTAACAAGGCAGCAATGTTAACTCTCTAAAATAATTTCCAGAATCAGCCACCATTTTCTGCCCTAAACCTTCCACTTTTGACTAGTGTCTTGTGAGTCTTTCAATTGGTCTAATTCAAAACGTGAATAAGACAAAAAATTTCTGAAAACTGTTTTTGTGTAGACTAATGTTTCTGGGCCCTTGCAAGAAAACATAAAACCTCAAAGTCCAAATATTTTCCTGGGTGGAGTGACACAGGACTAACTTCTCTTCTAATGCTTGGGAGAACTCCACTTTTGGGAGTCCCTAGTGTCTAAATTCATGAAAATATTTACTTCATAGCCCACCAGGCTATGTGGGTTTCAAGATCTCAGTGGTTTTGAGCCTGGCCAGGTACAGGGATGAGGAGGAGTGAAGCCTGGGCATCTGACCCAAGCTGCCAACAGCATTGCTTCATACCATGAACACCACATTCAATAAAGATTAGAAAGTTTGCTAAGGAGTTCTCTCTCTTCTATGATGGTTGTGACCCCGAGAACTACTTGCTGCAGTGCTGGACCCGTGAGCCCTTCCCTTCCTTCCAAAACCAGTGCACTGGCAGTGTCCAACACTTGCTGTCCTCTGCTGGGAGCGCACAGCTTCCTGCTGAGAGAATGGGCTGAGTATAAACCTTGAATATTTTATATTGGTATTGGGATCAATACTGGTTCTTTATATTATTGTTAATTATTTAGTCTTATCCTATTAAATTTATTCATGTTTCAACCCTTGTGTTTCCTTATTTTCCCTGATTTCCCTTCCCAAGTGGGGAGGGCTCATCGGGTGACAGAACAATTGCCTAAATGACAATAAATTGTTATGGGTTTTCTCAAACCACAACAATGATAAATCAAAATATTACTCTAGTTAAATCCTTCTCTGTGACAGTCATTATTCTTTATGTTTGTTCTGCACATTTGGGATAATATGACTACCTCTGTTCTGTGCCTTAAAGTTTGGATTATCTTCTCAGAAATTTCAACGTCCTGGCAGGCTTCTCTGTTCCAGTGTTTGTTTCCAGGACAATTTATCGTGGCTGAAGCTCCTGGAATGAAGTGCCCATCTATTGACGTCAATGAGAAAGTTGCCATTGTCTTCAACAAGCCCAGAATTTAAAAAATTAATCCCCTCTAAAGAAGAAATATTGGTTGCTCTTGGCAAAAATGCAGTGCATTGGTCTGACTTCAGTAAAAAAGGTAGTATTGGGCGACATCAAAGGCCTATGTGGCCTAATAGTTTGTCTCCACAAACCACTAGCACCAAAATTCAGTACAAGGATGTTTTCCCCTGACTTCCCAGCTTCTAACTCTCTCCACTTCAAGGGATTCCTGGGCTATGTGTGCTTTTCTGTGTATTTAGTTACCCACAGTGAAGCTCTCTTCCATGAAATTATCCAGTCTCCCTCTGAGCCCATGGTAAATTCCTTTGAATTCAGCAGCCATAACATCCTAGACAAGGGCGTTCACAAGTCTGCAACCAACCATGTGATTAATTGCTTCCTCCTGTCTGATTAGAACATGGTTACCACTATTTACATTCAGTACTCTTCCTTCTTTTATATAAAAAGAGACAGAGAATAATTCCCATGCATTTCTCCAAGCCTGCTGTGATTTTGTGGCTCTCACCCCAACTGTCTCTTTTGCAGTCAAGAAGATTCCCAACTTATGTAACTGTTCCTTCTCTGGAATCCATTTCATGCCTTTGATCCTTCTTTGCCTTCCCTGAACTTGGTCATGCCAAATCATGACCTTCACACCAAGTGGTAACACCAATTTGGAGCCAATTAGGTGAAGTTCACGCAACGTTTTCCTGTGTTCATCAATGTACCTACATTGAATCCTACCTGACATTCTGTTGACTCATCATTCGGAATTGTTCTTTCCACCATTTCTCACAGTCAGCTGGCACTTTGGCTGCTGTGAATAACTTACTACCTCTGGTGACCATATTGTTCATGTCCTTTTCCAGGTGACAAAGAATAAGAATCCCCAGTAGCAACCTGGTGGGAATGCAAAAAGGACAAAGTTTGGTTTGGCTACGGATTTTAATATATCATGAACATCAAAAGGCAACTAGCAAGATTTCTCCTAGAATTCCATGTGCTTTGTTTGCATACTGCCAGCATATAGGCAAATATGGTGTTGTGAAAGTGTCATATTGTGTAAAGAGGAGTGTTGTATATAAGATGTAAAAAAGAAAACTTGAAAGGATTTGGCACAGAGAAGACAAGAGTGACAAAACAATGGTCTTCTAGCTTGTTAAAGATTGTAGCAAAAATGAAGATGGCAAACCATTACTCACATCCACTGAGGATGGGACAGGGAGCAATGAACTTAAATTGCTGCAAAGGAGAAAATGCTTTCTCATTCAGGATAATTAAAAACTGGAAAAGACTACCTGGAAAACTGGACTTTACATCACTGGAGGTTCTTAAAAAAAGCTTAGACGAGTATCTCCTAGGAAACAGCGTAGCTGCATTTTTCATCTCAACTTGGGGCTGTCAATGGAACGGGCTTAAACGTGCAGGCTCATCCGAACTCATCATCTCCCCAGCGAGGAAATAGAGGAAAAGTGTTCACATTTCCTTGTTTAATGGACAGATTTAGGCCCTCTGCTAACATGACCTGGTTTCCAGAGTGGCTGAACTCCTCCAGCTTTCACTAGCTTATAAACAGCATGTAGGTATTCACAGCCTTTGACACGCTGAACTCGTTCTCGTGCTCTGAGGGCTACCTAAACCTGCTTTTACCTTCAGCTACACAGGAACTAATTATTTCTTCTCTAAAAATGTTCAAATATGCAACTCATTCTACCTGTGAGATGAGGACATAGAAACATTTTGACCCTTGGATGATGTGGTGTTTGGGGTTAGGGAAGAAAGAGTGTTTTCCAGGGTTTATCTCCTGAGGCAGAAGGGGGTTGTGATGAGTCTTGTATCTCTTTTTTTGTAGAGGTGTATTTGTTACTTCTTTCATCTTGTTTGAAATCTAGAGCATTAAGTCCCTTAAGAAAAGATGGTAGCCTTCTTTTTTATTAATCAGTATTTTCTGTGGTGTGGGGAAGCAGACAGCAAGGATGTATCTGCTTTTGTGGATGTATTACATAAATAATGCTAAATGGAAAACATGTTGATTGTGCTGAATGCTAACTAAACAAGGACTGAAAATCTCTGTACCTCCCAAGCACTTGACAGTACAAAGACAGGAAAATACAATTACTTCTGTTCTGAATATCCCAGATAAATTCAGACACTCAACCTGGATATTTGTAAGTTTATGTAATAATGATGAGTAAAAAAATACCTGTAAATTTTAGATATTGCCAGAAAGAAAATGCAGCAGAGTGTCTCTGCATTACACATAGAATATCACAAGATGCAGTGAGTTCCTCTTAGAGGTTAAGATTCAGAGCAAGGAAGTAAATAGCTGAATGTTTGTAATAGCTACATTTGAACACCTGCAATTTTGGGGGGGGATCTTTGAGAAAGAGGGGGAGTGAGGGGAAGAGTGCAATCAGAAGCAGAGCCAAATACCCAGACAGTGCAACCTGGAAGAATGCCACTGAAGTCAATCAAGCTCTGACAACTTGCAAAAGCCAAACTGCTGCTCTAGAATATTCTCTGAACACAAATCATTCGTATTGTGCTGTCTCCCTTTATCATAGCAGAAATCGCTCACAGAGTCAGAAAATTTATTAGCTCTGAAACAGACACACTTCCATCAGCTTTGGGAAGAGTTTGGATAAGTGCATGCTCCACAACTCTGAGAATACAGCAGGCTGTTTCTGAATCAGGACTTTTTTTTCGTAAATTAAAACTTCTGACAGGTATTAATGAGAGTCTGCAACATTCCTATGCCTCAGATAGCAAGCTAGATGGTCCTACAGCTGTGATGCAATTAAAGTATGTGAAGTGAATCCCAACTTCCCGTTCATCTGTCAGTTACTGAAGCAGCGTTAAAAAGTTCTAGGCTCCTGAAAATAAACGTGCCATGGATATAGATATGCAAATGAATGCCTACCTTTTGGGAAGGACAGGTTAATCCTTCAGCTGACTTCAAGCATTAAACTGGAATGCTATCTTGAATTTTTTTTCTCTTCACTAAAGCTGAAAGCTGTGAATCTGATAGAAGGCAGGGTCCCTGACAAGATTTCAATCTCGCTGATAAATGTAATTTTGTTGACATAATATGTTCAGATCTCTGCAAAGCATTTCACTTAATGCCATATAACAGTCTGATTTTAAAAAAATTGGCACTACTTAAAGATTAACATTGTATTTATTTAACTGATTGAAAACATTCAAATTATGGTTAATGGAGTCACCAGCACATAAGGATGTTTGCAGGAGAGAGACACACCAAAAAAAGGAAAAAAAGAATCCTGGATGATGTTATTGCTCATTGGTACAAATTGTTACAAATGGAAAATCGGTCATAAGTTTGAAAGTGGCAGAGTTTATTAGACTCTAAGCCAAAGTAATTAACATTATAAACAATCACTTCATTACTGATGCAGAAATTGTTTTGATGTAATGATAACAAAAAGGTGCTCCTGCCCTGAAAGACCAGAAAGGACTTTTGTGAAATCAACTTCTAGCTTTCTGCATAAGGCAGACTAACAAACTTCCCTGATTTTAATCATGACTGAAGCAGAGCACGCTCTTTAGAAAATCTACATTCTTGACTTAAAATTGCCAGTCATGGAAACTCCATCAAACACTTCTTAAGTGGCTCTATTGACTAGTTGTCCTCATTTGTTTTAGTAAAAAACAAATGCATACTCACTCAAAATACAGCAACGATCCTCATATCTAGCCTAAATGGAATTGTGTTCAGGCTTCTGGTCTGGCAGCATTATTTGCCTACTTGACAGAAGAGTCCTGGCTACAGTCAATGGTGTTTGAGCAGAAGTGATAGAGTAAGTAGAGGTAGAGCGTAGCAGCCTCTGTGACTTTCAAGAGTCCCTTGCACTCTTCCTGCCTTCTGAAAGAGAAAATAAAATGGCAACAGATTAATCCTACGCTGTGGAGCTACAGCATGTTGTTTCTTGAAGGCCAGAGCCACATTATTGAAAAAAATCTTCAGTTTGGCTTCCCCTAGTGCCAGAACCCAGCAGACATCCACAGGGAGTGCAGAGGTCTCCTGTGAGAATTGGTTTTGGTGCCTACATAGACTTGCTCTTTTCTTTAGTTATATAGACAGAAAAACTAAAGGACCGAGTATATGAGAGTCAAAATAGATGCCTGCTCTTAATAAAGAAACATGTATCAAAAGAGTGTAAACTTTTTAACGGTTCTAAATTAAATTAATACTTCCTCTACAAGCATTGCGTAATCCCCTAAAATCCAAAATCTATACACTCATCTCAGAGAAGAAATGTACTGTTGTAAGACATCCTTTTTAGATAAGGAAATAACAAATATCTGATAATTAAATACACTAACAGTATAGCAATGCTCACTGGGAACTTATTGACTGAACCTCAAGACAGCAAAAATAGCATACCAAAGTGAGAAGCGTAAAAGTTTAGGAGAAAGAATAAACAGAATTACATTAATAACTATTGACAAGGGTGAATAATTTTATATTGCACAGAGATTTTCTAATTTCTTAATTCTGACTGGCAGAGTTGACAAAAATTATGTTACTAGACAGTATTATCTCATGAAACGTCTGTCTGTGTTGCTTTGAACCTTACACATTTGACTTTTCCATTCTACCTAATGACAAAAAGGTTATTTATTTAAAACTCCAAATACAATTTTATCCTTTGTTATACCAAATTAGAAGAAATAAATTACATTTTTGTACGCTATCGTATTTGCATAGTTATTAATGGACATACATAGACACTCTCCATTTTTTTAATTGGTTAAAAGCAACTATAAAACAATGTACATATTTTAAGCAATAAAGCATATTTCTGCAAATTACATTTAACTCATGATGATAAAAAGACCTTTCAATCAATGTAGAACAGCTATTTTGATCTAATGTGCTATCACCAAGACTTTTCTCTTTTGAAACCTCAGAACATTACCAGAGGTCAAATTCTTTGCCGTAAATCATGAGTGCATTTGGTTTTACGTTTATTTTCACTAGAGCCCGTTATCTACAAGAGATTACAGTCTAAAGCCATGTGAAGAGTTCAAATATACCAGAGACCACATTTATTGGCTGGTTAAATAGTTATAAAATAAATTCTAATGATTGCTGCCTTTCTGAAATTGTGATGTACTTAGACTTGTATAGGTTGCTTTCCAAAGCTCTCATGAATTTAATAGGCCCCATTTCTAAGAGTTGTAAACTTCTGCCTGAGCTGATTTTTGGCATGTTGTTCTGAAATGGTAATAATTTGGCTGGGATAGAATACAATAAATAATAAAATAGATGACTTTCCAGGAGGGCAATTGCTCATAACAGATTAATGGACATACTTAATATTTCTGTCAAGTTAATATCTCTTAATGCATACAAAGTGTCAGTAATCTATTTTTGCTATGAAACCTGCTATGGAAGTGGGTTCAGCCTTGCTGCTGAAATTGGTGGTGTAAGAGTAGGGGATATCAACAGATACACATGAATCTTTCCTCAAGGGTCTAGTTTTAGGCACAGAAAGGCAGAGCTGACACAACAGAAGACAGCACCATGTGCCATGAAGTGTTTGCAATTGCCTGTTTGATCAGTAGCTTACATAGCTATCTGACGCCATCCTGAAACCTTTTAAGATTTTTTATACGCGTTGTTTCATACATCTGCCAAATAGCCTTTTTAAAGAACATCTGACAGAGACATAGACCTGACAAGAAGCAAAAAGATTGCAGGTTTGTTCCAGTCAAGAGGTTGAAAATTGTATTTTTGAAGCATCAGAGGAAAAGCAATACATTCACACATCTCATTTTCAGCACAGTTGAATCCTCTTTAAAATGTCAATATAGTGTTCTAAAAGCTGTCTTTATGGCATTTCTTCCTTCTTGAAGGATGCCTCCCAACACAGTTTCATATCAGTATGTCTTCTGGTCCTCCCTGACAAATTCAAGCAGGTCACTTGCCTAGACAGAAGGGAGGTTTTGGTTGGATTTTCTGTGTTTGATTAAGAAACCACACTTCTCCCCCAAAACTGCTGCTACTGCCCTTCAGATCTTCAAAAGGTATTCTCAAAATTCTGTAGCACACAGAGAACAATTACTTATGTGTGCTGACCACTCTGACATAATGCTGCTCTGATGTAAATTGAAGTGAACACAGTCCACAAAGAAACAGAAAAAAAAGTAATTTCTCAAAAATAAAAAATTTTTGATGAGTTTAAGTCAAACTCCTTATTCCAGCATTTCCTATAACAATCTAAGTATTCATACTGGTGTGTTTTCCCTGCCAGCATTCACTTTGAAGTAAGGGCATTGAAATGTGTTGCTTTTGTATAAAATATGATTGCTGTAAAGAGGCATTCACATGAACAGGTGGGAGAAGAAATAGGACAGCACTTAGATTTGTTGTATACAGATATATGAGTAGTTGCAAAAGGATGTGATCAGCTTGAAGCTATTAAAGCAATCTTAAAATTGGAGCCTCCAAATCATATTATGTTTCTGCTCATCAGCTTGGAGTCATTTAGGCTGATCTTGACGATGCTAATCCTTTTGGAGATGTTTATTGAAAGAAGAGACCAAGCAAACATATTCATTTCAACTTCAAAATTGACCAGGTGGACCAGTAAGCACACCTGCTATGAAGGCTTGTGAAACCAGCACTATGTGATGGGCAGCAGAGCCAGGATTTGAGGTATCTGAGCGTCTTCCCAGCTTGGAGAGAATGAGACAAGACGCTCATTGAGCACCTAAAGACGTGAACTTCCCCTTGGAAAAGTCTTCAGTCAAACATGGCTATAATCCCCCATATTCTGAGCATTCAACTGATAATATTTATAATAAATATTGATACTGTTAAGCAACAAAGGAAATTTAAATGCAGCTCAGGGCCTAAACTTCTTTTATGCTTTCCTTGTGAGGATCCAGAAGTATTACCTAAGTTCCCGTGAGTTATTACTCATCAGCCCTTATGAAAAGAATTAAGTATTAGGCCAGTTTTGAAGATGAGGAAAAAACAAGGGTTAGGCTTGGTTTATATTTCACTAATGCTGGTGTATAATGAGTTTAACAGGAACATAATGCCCTTCATATAACAGGGATAGCTCTCCAGCAATGTTGTTATGCAAGTACACAGTCAGACAAAATCAAGAGCACACTGGAAAGAACAAAACATTTAGGTCTGGATTTCTCTCCCTGAATTTCAGAATGAAGGATCCTCAAATTAGCTAAGTGAAATTAGTCACAATTCATTTTGTAATACATGCAAGCAAAATTTGCTTTTCCTTTGTATCTGAGGCTGAAAAATCTGGATTCGTCTAGATTTTAATTGATATATGAAACCACCCTGCTATGGTCACTATTCTTGCCTTCTATTTTTAATTATACCCGATCCTGCTTATGCTTTCTCTCCTGTTCTTTAGCCTTCTCTGGCTTAGATTCTTTTCTTTATCATACAGAAAGGACCTTGGCTTTTAGAAAAGAGGAGACATTTCCAGCTGTACCCAATTAGGGTATAAGACCCCAAATCCAGAGCTGAAACAGTTCCAGCTGGCCAAGTAGATAAAACTAAATAATGTTTTCTAGCCAACTCCCTCATCACAAAAACTAAAAATATATGATATTGACGTAGGGCAAGACTGATATCACTGTAATACAATTATTGGTATACCCCATATCATTTCATCCAAAGAAGAATCATGAAGGTTTATTGTGGACAGAATATGCATATTTTGTGACTGCCTTGACTCAATCAACTGCACCATTTGCTGTGACAATTCATTAAAGCTACAGTTACAGATTTTTCCAACTGCCATTGACCAAGAAAAGTAAAAAGCAGACTTTTGCTATCAGGCTTACACAGCTGTGGGACAACATCCTATCTGAAAACTGGAGAAGAAACAAATTCAGAACTAGTGAAGCCCTGGGGATTTTGAAAACATTGCCCATCATCTCAGCTGGAGCTCTTTCTTAGAGAGGTATTACCAAACTGAGTATAAACTGATGCGAATCATTCTATGAAACTACTTGCAAGTCATGAACCATCAGATGTGGCTGTAAAATCTGCACTTGCAATTTAGGTTGAAGGGTTCTTTGATTGTAATTAAACTCTAATTCTAAGAGAGGAAAGGCGAATTGTCATGTTCTCCACATGGTATTTAAGTTTCAGATGCTGTTCCTTCACCTTTTTCCTCTGGAGGCAAGACTCTGGAGTACAAATTATCAAAAGAGAGCTATAATTTTGGATCTGACATAAAAAAATATGGGTGACTCATAGACACTATGCATCTGTTATCATAACCCTAAACACATGATTATCTGGTAGATTGAACTTACAGTTTCTAGAAGAGAAAGCTGCAGTTTCTCCTTTGAATAACAGTTTAGCTTCAGTAAATAATCACAGGCATGCTTTTTCAGCTTATGACTACAATCAAGGTAAAGCATAAAGCACTTGGTAAGTGTCAGGTGTCTTCTAAGGAATAAAGATGATCTGGGGTTGAAAGCTAAGACCCAAGAATTTCACAATAAGATATAAAATAGATCTACTTTTTCAGTAAAGCACTAAATATGGTGCAACGGCCATAATGCTGTCCTAAAACTGAGACTTAGAAATTGAGACAAAAATTCTAAGGAATTGGAAAAAGCCTAAGTGTTAACAGGGATGGCAGAATTCTACTTTTTGGAGTTCTTAAAGACTCAGTCTTGTAACTGATGTTAGCTAATGTTTTCACAAATGGCATCAACCAAAAGAAAAGAAGTTTCACAGCTGCCAATAAAGTTTCCCAGTGACACAAAATTTAGACACAATACAAGAGTACATCATATGTGAAGAACAGTGTGAGCCTGAGGAAATAAGCAAAATAAAAATTTCAGTAAAAATACAAATTTAATTCCATAAAGTCAGAGTTCATGGACAATGACAAAAATTTCCAAAATTTTCTGAGTTGCAGACAATATAAAAGGAAATTGACAGTTTGAAAATAGTTAGGATATGTAATTGATATGTACTTTTAGAAGCAAAATTAATTTTTAATAGTCTAGTAATTATTATTGATATAATTTAACAATTTTATGCTATGAACCAGTAAGAGAGCTTCATACACATTCACTGATCAGTGTTTTTATCTAGATTTGTAACAGGAAATTGTAACCTCAACATTCTTAATCACACTTCACGTCTATTTTTTGACTGATTTCCTTTGGAAACAAGACCTATGTGATAATACCATCTGAGTGTCTTCCCTAATAAACTGTGGCAATATTGGTCATTTTTCTGTTCAAGAAGAAAGAAGTGTTGACATTTCAAAGATGATTATGCTCTTACTGTCATTGCAAAAAATAGGTTGCCAGGAGAACAGAGTTTCTTGAAGTATGAACCCATGATCTCACACAGAAAACCTATAAGGCAGAAAGACCTCATAAATTCTCCAGCCATAGGAAAAGCTTCTACCAAAAGACCTAAGACTCCAGTCCTGGAGAAACTTCATTCATGTTGCAAAAGATAAGGTAGGTATGTTAGCACACAAGATCTTCTACAGATTCAGTGTATCGGTCGTGCGAATTTGCCACCAACAGGCAAGTGCTGGTGCTCATTCTTATTTAAGTGAATAGCTTGTAAAGGCTGTGAGATACATTTAGGAAATTATTATTTGAGCCTTACTTGGAAAAGGGCATTTCAATGTTTTAGTGCCTTCCAGGCAAACAGTAACAGCAGATTCATCAGCATATATCAACATGTTCATTGATGAGTCTATTTGTATTTTGCGTGTTTACCTGCTTTACATGCTTCTTTCTCCTGACCACTGAAAGTTAGAGACCTGCCTGAGACTATTCTTCCCACAGTCTTTCCATGGCACTGGAAACAAAATATGGGAGGGAAGGGAGGATGCTGCCTAAAATTCCTGTTATCTAATCTAGTATTTATATTGTTGCCTTACAGTGTTTGTATAAGAACCTCACAGGTTACAACGGTATACAATGATGTGGAATTGATTTTTACTTCTGTTTAATTTGTAAATAGTGCAAAGTTAAGAAAGACGTATTTGTAAAGTATATTCTGATATCTGAATAGGGCAGAACCGGTTAAAAACATAGTTTAATGTACAACTTAATTTGGAAGTGAAAAAGGTGGACAGGAAAGGTCAGTATCAGCTTCTACAGCCCAGGAAATACCAAAATAACCAGCCAAATTAATACCTGAATACTTTCTAAGCATCCAAACAACCTTCAAAGTTATCATACACGTGACTACCCAAATCAGAGACTGGGATTACCAGATAGCATTTTAGTGAACAGTCTTCCTAACTCATCCTCAAATGCCACAGTTGCATTTAGAGGGAACAGGAAAACCTCATGAGTATATTTTGTGAGATCCTTACTCAGAGATCAGATGTAACTGGCAAATTACACAATGAAAAGTTCTTGTAGCATACTAGCTAACACATATTTTTAAAAGTTTTTAGAATTCTTTTTGAAAGATAAAGGAACGGCTCATGAGGATTTGCGTTATTAAATATATTTGAAAACGTCTTTATAATCTGTAATTAAACATTTTTCTTTCCTGGAACCAGCATCATCTTTTCTTTCTTACACCTACCAGGTATTGAAAGAATGTCCATGTAAGCTAAGAAAGTTATGACACATATCCTTTTGGGGGAAGAAGTCTAATTAAAGTAATGTCTTTGTGATGGTGGTAGTCTGGAAAAGCATATTTAGTCACTTAGTCAATATCAGTGAGTGTTTCTTGCCCCACTGCAAAGACTATGGTAGAGAATAGGGCTCCCAGGGGTCTGAGGAAGAATCTGTTCAGAAAAGCTGTTTTAGAGGGCATAAATTAGCATAACACAAGGACATGATCTAAGGGAAAATGCAGTTTCATAAAAGTGACACAGACAAAAATAAGATCACCACACTGTGGACCACTTAAAAAGAGTGATTAAGGTCCCACCACTAGCCCTACTACAGCTAGGTGAGACAAAGCAGTGTGATCTGCATTGCAATGCCGTGCAAGAAAGATGGAGCAATGGTTATGGTACCAGGCTGAAGTTAGGAACCTGTGGAGCAATTCAGAAATTTCCAACAGACTCACTATGTCTGCTTTGGAACTACATCTATAAAAAGGCTGAGATGCCTTCTTCCAAAATTCACCCCCTCAAAACTCTTGCTCAGCTTCCATCTAATCCCAATGGTGCTTAAAGTGGTTGAGAGGTTCAGATTGGACATTAGGAAAAATTTTTACACTGAAAGGGTTATTAAGCATTGGAATGGGCTGCCCAGGGAAGTGGTTGAGGCACCATCCCTGAAGGTATTTAAAAGACAAATAGACTTAGTGTTTAGAGACATGGTTTAATGATGGTTTTTATCAGAGTTAGGTTGATGGTTGGACTAGATGATCTTAAAGGTCCCTTCCAACCGAGACAATTCTACAATTCTATGACTGCCTTTGTCTTGATGAACACATGAAGGTAAGTACCTACCCCAGCTCTTAGCCACATTCACCCTACAGCGTAGCACAGCCTCCCCCCCGCCATCTCACTTATAGTATGGCTGATATTCTCAAATAAAACTAGTCAAACACAGAACTGAGCCAGAGAGGGATGCAATCTCTGTCATCTCACTGGTCTGACTGCCAGAGTGTTCACCTAAGCTATACAAAATTTGTCTTCCTTCCCCACTCCTGTATGAAGATACTTATAACACACAGCTCACTCACAATTTCTGTAGAAAATAAGGGCTTCTTCAGACCTTCTTACTAAACGTATGCTTTTCAAAGAATCATTTAGAATTCTATTGGAAAAAAGAGACCCTTGCCCAGCACATGTTCCCAGTATTTTATATTAGGTACTCAGCAATTGGAGTCTAGCACGGACCTCTGTCATGGAAACCCCATAGTTACTAGGCTGTAAAATCATTCTCACACTTATTTTCCATGGTCTAGTAAGCACTTCATTATTTTAAATACAGTGGAATTGACAGCTGTGTCCCATACTAGGGTCAGGACAGCTCTTGCAAAGCGAGGGCTTCTGCTCTCCTCACAAACTGCCTTTCCTCATGTACCACAGCTTAAACTCCCAGCACAGAGCAGGCAGCTGTAGGAAAGCCACACAGTCCTCTGCACAGATGGCCAATGACTCCAGCTGATTTTGCTGGGACAGGACTGGGACATGGGTAAATGTTCCTATATTTGCTGCCCCTATAGCAATATCAATACCTGACAGGTACTGTCAGACTCCACTCTGCGGCTGCATTCATTATGAGCATCACACTTTCCACCAGAAATTTTTTTGGCTGCTGAAAGAAGTAAACTCCTTAATTCTGACTTGATGCATTCCCTGAAGGATTCACGGTGGTTGTTTTTTTTTGTTCCGGTTGCTTCCTAGTTCAGCATAAATGCAATGAATAGGCACCAGGCTGCCAAAAAACCTTCATCGCCTTCAGTAATTGAGTACTATCTCTTAGGCACCTCAGTACCAGTCACCTTGGGATTAACATTTAGCCCACAACAAAGTAGCTGAACTTTAATTCCCTTGCTCATGTGAATAAAGCCCCTGAGCCCGTGATTAAATCAACCTGTTTTTCAAACACTCAGGAGCTGTGAAGCACATGTTTTGTAACACCAGCTAAGAAAACTATGTGAAGGTTCAATTTTCAGTTAAAAGCCTCTGCAATGTGGCCCTTTTTTTTTTTTTTCATGGCAGAGACTGAATTGCTAGCTATCCCATCTTTACCTGCCAGCGTGGAACAATATTTTCTTTAGTTTGGAAGTAACTGCAGTTGTAAGAAATTTGGCAAATCTGATGAACATCCTGCATGTGTCTCCTAGACTAGGGCTAAATAAACATTTCCTTTTGCTCTAACAAAATGCATCTATTAAAAAAGATCATTCTGATTTTTCAAACCTACTGATTTTTCTGCCCTTTGGGTAGATTCATGATCAGGTATACTCTTGTAAAATACTACTACTTCACTAGATGTGTCTTTGTACTTCACAGGGGCCTGTACGAGCTGTAATTTCTGAAAAAAACAGAAAGATAAAACTGGAACTTGAACTATATGGATTTTTTTGTCTGTGGCTGTAAATGTTTTCCATAGTGAATGTTTCCTGCTTAAGATGATCCAAAATTCCATTTATGATGAAAACCACATCTGTACTTTTTTCAGTAAGTCATCCTTTTAATTAAAGAATTAGGCAATAACACCTGCTCTTAGATGGATATGTAAACAGAGGTATTCAGAAACTGCTACATTCACAATACAGAATTAGAGGATTTTTCCAGATGTTAATCTATACTCTTGGTTTCTGGTCTTTGTATTAATATCTCAAAGCAATAATTCAGGTGTTAACACAGGCAAATATGATTCTAACTTCACCAATGTATTTGGGTCTTCATTTTTACTGCATGTTCTGAAACTGTTCTTTGCAAAATCCATATGTCAGCTGAATAGTTACCTCATTTAATGGAAAAAATACTCTGTGATTCCCTACTGCTATATTTATCTACACTGTAAATTCCTACTACAGACAAATCTTTCCAGAGGAAAAATAAAGTGCAACAAGAGAGTTCAGCCAATTAATTGCCTTTATTGGCCTGGACATTCAGCACCTTGTAGTTTCTATATTTGTTTACAGGGAACACAGAAAGTATCTTTCCGTTACCTGCTTCTCCATGGTCCCAAACTAATTGGGCCAATGTCTCACAAATTGCCTAATTGCCTGAACATTCCTAGCCTTCTGATTTTAATCAGGGACACATGGCGCATATCAATAGCCTGCTTCATTACGCCAGAAGAAGATCCAGGCTACTGTCCATTTTCAATTAAATTGTATTTAAAAAGAACAGCAACTTAACCTTTTGAAATACTGCATAATAGGTTTAAAAACTTAAGCTGCTTTTTTTTTTTTCTTCCTGGAACAACTAACAAATAGAAATAAGATCCCCTTATTGCAGTGTGTCACCAAGGAGCAGTCTTTGACACAGGGTTGCATCCATTGTCTACATCTTGTGACGATAATAATATCTGAAAAAAAATCAATTGCAAAAGAGTACAGAGTTCTGTGTCTCTACAGCCTTGGAGGTTCCTGTTAGCATTTATTTAGCATTCTAGAAGGACCTAGAAGCCACAAAAAAAGAGTGGGCCGGACCAAATCACATAACATGAGAGGGCCCCAATCCCAACAGGCTCACCCTTTGAACTGTAGGAAAGATAAAAATGAAGAAAGGCCTTGCAAAAGGTAAAAAGCAGGTCAGTGACAGAGCTGGCAACAGAAGATGCATCTTCTAGTTTCTATGATGCCAATTCAAATGGCATAAGGAGAAATATCTATTTCTCCTTAATTCTGACTCTGATTGAAGCACCTGTTATTCTAAGACTCTCATGACATCCCTGAAAGGCCACGAAACAGCCAAGAAGATTTTACCATCAGCACAGTTTCCCTCCACTTCAGATTACAGGGGTCTACCTGTGGTGGACAGTGGTTGTCAGGGAGCATCGTTCTGTGCACGAGCCAAAAGGAGCAATACATTAGATAGCCAGAGACATCACTGCTCAGGAACTTCTGGCTACTACATGAGATTTAATAAGCATCCTGTTAAAGACTGGATAGAAGATAAGAGAAGTTTTTTTTTACTGTAAAATATCAGCAGTTCAGGGAAGGCTGAAAGAAAGATCGTGCCCCTCCAGTATGTGCTGGCCCTGTTGTTGAAAACCTCTCTGGTCTCTTTAAGTTGCTCAATTGTGTTGAGCAGCTGACTGCCTAAAGTATACTCTTCTTTGTAACATAAAATCTGTAATTCATGTGCCCCAGTGTTCAGGAGTAATATTTTTCTCCAGATTGAATGTCACTGTGGCTTGTGCAAGTGAAAAGTGACAAAGCCCTATCATGTTTCTAGAGCTCAGGAACAGTCCCACACACAGCGTGCTTTTTCATCACCAAATGAGATGGAAAGCATAAAACAAAAACAAACACGACAACACAGCTCTGAAAAAAGAGAAAATTATTCACTAAGAGCAATAGTCTTAACAAAGGGTACACAGCATCCTTCCAGACTGGGGGCAGAGGTGATTTTAGTTTATGTAATTGAACATTAGGGGCTTTAAATGTCCCTAATTTATATCAATGCAACTATTCTCTAACTAAACAATCACCTACCACTCTCCAGCTGGGAATTCATCTGGCAGAGGCAAGAAAACTACCCTTAATTCAGGTTTAAATTATTCTTTCTTTATTGACAGATTCTTCAATGCAAATCAATCCATTTTTTGGAAGTGCATTTCTTTCAAATAGTTCCCTACATGTAGCCAAAGCACTACTAAAGAAAGAGGGAACAAAATTAAACCTCTCAGAAAAAAGTGTACAATGTGGACCCTACAGGATATTTATAGAGTGTCTTCCAGGGCCCTGGGTAATCAGAAGCCTTAAATATTCCAACTGGCGTACTTGGCAGTATCAGTCTATTTTCCTTGCTGACAGAGTACAAACTTGGATTCTTTTGGCTAAAGTTAGCCTTTCTGAATTCTAATTCTTCTGTCCCAGGTACCTTCAAAACACAGACCTTCAAAACCCTGGTGTAGATAGATACATGTGGTTTTTCCAAGCTTAGAACAAAAATATTTGCAGATAAATCAGCTACCCTCCATCAGGGTACAGGAGCAACAGGACAAGTTATTCTTTGTTGTTCATCTCAGGTACTCGCTCCTGAGCAACTAACCAAACACATCCAGATCCCACAGCAGCCAGCTGACACTAATTACGTCCAGGCTAGACAAAAGATACAGTTTTTAAGTGAAGGTAATTAGGCAATTCAAAGACTTACCAGATAAAACAGTTTGTTGTCACTGGAAGTCATCTCAAGAAGAAGAATTTATGCTGGGATTTCAGTTCTCTGGTCTGGCTTGTACAAGAGGCCAGATAAACCAATTCTAACGTGCTCTTCTAGCCTCTAAATCAGGGAATAAACAGCAAATATTTCCATGATTAGCCAGAAAAATATGTTGATTATACTAAAGAGAAAGAATAAAAAAGAATAAAAAATATTGAGTTTGCCTACTGATATTCAGAATTTGGAAAGAAATAAGTATTTGAAATAATAATCATTGTGAATTATTTAAAAACAGAAGAAAATTATAAATATCAATAAAGCAGAAAAGTTCTACCAATGCTTGACCATCTTCTTCATCCCCATGCAGGGTATTATTTTCTGTGTTTTTTATTGTTTTGGCTGATGTGTCCTAAAGGTCACAAAGTAAGTTTACCTTGCCTTTTGCATGAGGCTGTTGGACACCTTAATAGTTTTCATTATAAGGGCCAATTCTCTGGCATTCAGCTGATATTTGACTGCTTGTGACTTCTGCAGAGCAACTTCTTGTGACAGAAAATAAATGCGGATCTATCTAGGAATACACTACGTGTGTGGTAGAGAGTAGAAAAAAACACCTCAGAGAGTAGTAACATCAGAGTAATTTTTAACATGACCGTTTTCACACGTTTTAATTGTTAGAAAACTGACGCTCAAAGAGTCAAAGAAGCACTAATCTAATTCTTCTTCAATATTTAAGGATAAGGTATTAAAGTCAAATATAGGGTTTTTTATGTAGCAGTTCAAGTAGAAAAAGTGATTATGGAGTAAACTGAGAAAGGGATTTACCGAAGTACATACAAAAGTGCACAACAGACGTGTGTGACTGTTTTACCTTCACTGTACATACCACTTAAGTGATGTGTAAAATGAAATTAAAGGAGTCTTACCTAAGTGCCTAATTGCAAAATGTAGATTTCCCCCCCAAAAAACTTACTCAGCTGGGAAAACTTCATCACATCATAGTTTGTAGGCCTCCCTTTCCCAAAGAGATATTGGTTGTTGCTCTCTAGAAGGAATTCCTCTTCTTTTCTCAGCACTTGAGGATACCAGCTCCCAAAATTACTCCAATAGTTTGGAAGGTGATAATTGCTAGCTTGGGCTGACTTGCCATTTTCCTTGGGTTCCTTATCTCCTTGCCAGTGCAAGCACCTCAAAACTGTCAGATTTGTTTCAGTTCCCCTTAAACAAGTTTAAAAATAAAAGCAATAAAACTAATTCTTGAAAGACATAACACTGTGTTCTGAATTATGAAACTGAAAATACACTTTAAAAAGTAAAGCGTATAATAAATAAATTGACATTTAGGACATACCTGACATGAATGCTCTTTCTTCCCTTAAATACATTCAGTGCCAAGTATAGCCACTTCTAAAGAGAAGCTAAAGGGTTTCGGTTCAGAAGTATTGTACAAACTGCGGATTGAAAAACACCACTCAGAAGAATTGTCTTTCAGAAGGGGCCCTTTTTGAGCCTTTATTCAGAAATAGAAGCTAAAGGGGCAGCAGCTCAGTAGAATTTGTTCTCTGAAACATTTTCATTTCCCACTGACCTAAAAGGTTAGCTTGGAAACTAGCAATCTATCCTTCATAAATATGCCTTTCTAACTTTTAATATGATTTCAACTTTTCTTGAAGCCCATTCCTGGCATACTAATAACACAGGTGAGAGAGCCGGCCCTTGGAAAGCTTCCTATTCTTTTCTGTTAGGCTGGGGAGTTCAGCTGTCTCCAAACTCAGGTGATGCCCAGACTCTACAAATTACTTCCCTATTAATGTTTAAGTACTTGAAGTATGTCAAGTGATGTATTAGTACTCAAATGTATTCCCATTTCTAACTGTGCCAAACACCATTCTCACACTAAGCTCTCTGTCTGCATAAACCAAATATTCCCCTCCCTTTAAAGGTTAAATCCACTAGTCTGAAAGCACACTAAGCAGATTAATCTTCATTGAGAACACACTGAAGTTCTCTTTCATAAGACTCAACAGTGGTACCTCCTATTCATGTAAAAGCCAAAGAAGGCATGGTCAATCTCTCACTTGGTTTGGGGATTTAAAACCTGTGACACTTGCTTCTCTGGAGAATCTTCTAACTAATATGCCTAGAGGGCTTTACAGGAAGGATTTATCTGACCAGTTAAGAGCAAGGGCATGAATCAATAACCTAATAAGTTAAGAGTCCTGCTCCAACGCCTGGGTCCTGGTAAAAAATAACATGCCCTCAGCCACTGGGGAAAAAACAGAAAGTTTCTTAAGGAAGAAAAGAAAAATAAGACCCACCCTTTCCAGCTAAACACTCCTACCACTGTTAGTCAGTCACACACTCTCAAACTCTCACTATTTTCAGTTAAAACTCTTCTTACTTCAGTTTGAAAAAGCTGCAGGGCAAGGGACAAAGAACCCTCCACCATCACCATGAGGGGCTGCCATACTCACTATTGTATTGTGCCACCTCTTGGTTCTGGCCTCCAATTCAGAGGGCGCAGGAGGGACAGCATAAACCAGTAGCAACCTAAACCAAGGATGGAGAAGCAGCAGTTCCTTAAATCTCATCACAGCTCTCAGTTTCAGTGCTGCAATTTGCTCTTCTGAAAAGGAGGATGATATTCACAGTACTGTTGGGAGGACTAGCTGGTCAACACCTGCAAACATAGCTCAAGGCACAAATCCACTTTCTGATCAATACGGCTTTGATGACTGTTAAACATGATCAATCTGATTTCCCCCTCAGGTACCTGTTTGCAAACCAGATTTTTCAGTGAATAAAGCATGTCAAATTTATTATAGAACAGTATTGCCCTCCTGTGGCCAGAGACTATTCTGAAGAAACAAATCGTATGAGTGGTCCCCTTTCTTCTTGTTGATTTCTCATGCACAGCCTCAGACACACTGGGCAATCTTTCTGAAGGGAACTCAGAATTGTGAGATTCCCTTCCAAACCCCTCCAAAACCTGGATCCAAAGCTGGTTTTGGCATGTCATGGTAAAACAAAAAGAGTAAGCAGTAAACACGATGCCAGTACATCCGACTCCTTACATTTCTCCTGATGATGTTATTCACAGCAGAAATTATGATTATCTGCGTTCATCTTTAGTGGTCATGTTTGATAGCACTTCTTTCTGTGCACCATCAATTAATCAGTCCTCCTCTGCCTTAGATTTACTGCTTTTTTATTAATGCAAAAGCAGAACCATATCCTGCCTGCTTTCAGGGTAAGACAATCCTCTATCCCTTCGCTGGAAGAAGGCATGGGCCCTCCTGCCCTTACCCAAAAACCACACAGGTAAACAGATTCTCTCTAACTTACATGTCTTTTGGATCAGGTCCTTAGTGACTTAGCCAGGCATAACGTAAGAGTTTGCAGACACATGCAGCAATAACAGAGGCTGCAGTGCAGGTCAGAGACAGACATGAGGCTCCTCACAGAAAAACCAAAGTCCCCCAGGCTACAGAACTGATGTGCAAAGCAGAAGAGATCACCCCACCCTTGAGTACATAAAGTAATCTCTGAAATCCCCATAATTTAGCCAAACAGCATATCTTAACAAACACAGTTACAACTTTTTTATGGGTAAAAAAACTTGCATATAATAAAAACCTAAATATTGGATGAGCCACACACCCGAGAGAAAGCTCCTGCAATAAAGGATTTGTACATATAAATGACAGGATGGATGCGGCTTAAAGTGGTCTAAATTCTTCACCATTATGTCAAAGTGCTGTTGAAAATTCAGTTACAGTTCCCATGAAGATTAATTGCACTTGACATATTCCATGGAATGTGCTTGACCTGATCTATTTCACCTGCCAATAATCAGTTAATATGACTCAGCTTTTCTGTCCAGCTGTCAAGGCTGAAGAAATAAGGATAAGCATCTCTATCTTTCTGTTACGATTGCTAGCTACATAGTGTAAGAATGACTTACCTTTTTCTTCTCATAGATGGTCTCTTTCTGACAGTCTTGTCACTGACACTGTCAGTGCTGCAACAAATTTAAACAGAGTATTAAAAGTAATTGCAGTGATGCAATTTTAAACTTTTAACCATGAGTATGTATGTCCGACCCTCATGGCTCTTCTGAGGCATGGAATGGAAATAATCCCATGCGATCGATACCCCTGATACAGCAAAAAAGGAGCAAAATCTTATCATTAACTGTCATCAAAAAGAATGCGGCAAGCACCCATTTTCCACAACTGATTTATGAGACCTTTAAGGTGTGGTGATATGGAGGAATTCCTCTGTGAACTTTAAGAGTTCAGAATGAACTCCAAGACAACACGTGTGACTTTAATCAAGTCTGACATTTATACATGTGTTTCAATATTTCCTACGCCAGGATTTTTGTATTCTCCATTCAAGTTGAAGAACCTACTCACAAATAATCCTTACAGACAGTAAGTTAAGGAATACATTTGTGCCCAAAATGCACAGAAGTATTTTAAGTTGTTTCTGGAAACATACAGCCCGAAACATGATGAATAGGAATCCTGGGCCACAACTAACTTACTCAGCCATAGCCATAGTTTTTCAATACGTTGGAATGCACATAACAATAAACACTCAACACAATTTTGTTCTGATCAAAATAAAATCAACTTTTCTTTCAGATAAATATTGGCAGCAAATTTCCCTTGCTGCTTAATATTTATTTCTGATCCATGAATTTTAATGGTCATCTCAAGAGAAACACTATTTGCTTAGCATTAAGTTCCAGGAGGATCTACAGACTGGGATGGAAACTAAGGATTACATACCCAGCTGGGGACATACAGAAGGAGGGCAGGATAAGGAATAACTCTAATTCTTTTAGAAATATCTGAAAATTATTTTCTTCTATGCTTCCCTGCCAAGAACATTTGTGCAGACCAAGAACACAGAACTGCAGCCTGGAAGGAGAACACTTGAAAAAGTTTTATCAACAAGGTCACAGCTAACACTGCTCATTTGTTCATTTATTCTGTGTAATAAAAGTTTATAGATATGTGCCACTTAAGACAACACTAGGGAAATTACGCTTGCTACCATTTTGTTTAATTGGGCAGATAAATATCTTTTGAATGGAGGTGTAAAAACAACAGCAATTTTCCAGCTCAGGCTCCATTGCCGAGTTACAAGGATGTTCACTGGCCACATCTTTCAGCAACATGTCCTTTAGCACAGGTAAAGACAGACAGACATTCAGATTTCTTCTGAGAACCCTGAAGATATCTTCCATTTCCTTTTGTGTACCTTCTTCCCAGCCCTGTGGCAGCAAACAGCCATGTTCGGATCTTGCTACTCGTTCCCAAATACAGCAGATTTTGGATTGTTCACTTCATTTTCCCGTCTTTCCTGATCAGTATTTATTTTTTATGCCATCTAGGAAAAACAAATGGAAATGATTAAGTGGTTCACATTTAGATTTCCATTTATTTATACTTTTGGCTGGTAGATCTGTCATCTGTAGTGCTTAATACTAGTTATGCTACATTTAACACTATCCAGAACCATTCTTTTCATTTAACCACTTTTTCCCAGAAAATAATTTTCTTGACAATTACACTGATTTCTTCTTTGTTGGCAGTCTATCTTGCAGAAGCTACAGACTCTAACTGACACAACCTGGGTACAACAGAAGGATACCACCAGCTATTGCAGGTTTGTCTGCTCTCTTCTTCTCTTTTGACCCACACTATAGCAAAGAAACTCACTTCATCATCCTTCCTGTAGCTTACACTTACCGTTTATCTTATATTTGTGAGCTCAGTACTTCTTGCCCTGTTGTGTAACCCTACCTGCACTCCTTCTTCACAGCCTGTCTCTACTTGGATAGTGTGTATTTTGGCAAGAAACAAGTCTTTTCTTACGGCTTGTAAGTTATTTTTCAGGCTGTTGTAACACTGCAAGCTAACAAAATGATGAAAATTATTCTCATTCTTGAGACTGGTGTGACTGGTGTGATCTCCCTCTACAATTATTGTCCTGTTGGGTTCATTCCTCCTGTGCAGATGTACAGCCAACTGCTACTTAGGAGTTTTCACATTCGAATAGCTCATAGCCAAGGAAGACAACAAAATAAACTGAATTCAGTGCTTGGCTGGTGAAGTCTTTCCAACTCAACTGTGGTCTCTCCCTCCTTGAGGAATTTCTCTGTGACGCCCACTGGGAAGCGCTAAGATCTCAGACATAGCAGGTGATGTAGATTTTTTCTAGCTCTGAAATCCTCTCTTTGAACCTTCCACAGGAAGAGTAGTTCTGTCAGCCGAACTAGAAGATCCCATCTGTTTATTTGGTTCAATTTTCTACAGCTCCCGTGACCCTTCTTCTGCCTAAACAGCTGAAACTTGAGGAATGCTAATGGGAATGAAAACTACTCCTTTTATACTCTCAATTTTTCTTTGCAGAGCTTATAACATTCTAAAATGCCAAGGCACCTTTGAAGATTGCTCACCAAAAATGCAATCCCCCCTACAACAGTAACTTGAAAAACATCGCTGCTTCTCTTCACGGGTTCTGATAACAAACACACCAGAAAATAAAATGTTTTCTGCATGTCTCAATAGATATAAAAAAGATACCAAGTCACATCTGAATAATGCAGAACTGTGACATGCAACCCTTCCTTGTGCATCTAGGAAAACAGTCACAGAAGTTCAAATAAGTTTTGAAAGGTATATGTATTGCTTGGTAAAGTTTGAAAGCTGTATATGCAATGAAGGAGGAATGGGAGGAAAATAAAGGGATAAAGGAAGTATTATGAAGGAAAACTTAGAATGTTGTGATTCCACCTACAAAATCCTTATCATCCCCTCCACACCTATGAAGAAAGAAAGAACCTATAAAAACATGTGTTGGGAGTTGGGTAAGAAAGAACACTGGATTCACCACAGCAGTCAGAAGACATCTAAAGCTGTAGCACTGAATGAACAAGAATGCCAATGAATACTTTGTTTCTTTCCAAAACAAGTCAAGGTTTACTTGAACCAGCCACAAAGATCATTTCTAGAAGGGCAGAATTTGTGAGCTGGTTTTCATACACTGATAAGCATCAGCCCTAAACAGTTTAGCTAAGGAAGTAATTTCAGTAAGATAATGGCAATAGAGAGCTGTTACCACTTATGAGAATTAACTACTCCAGAGAGATGTTTTGCAATAATATTATACCAACACTTGCTTTTTTCTTTCACTAAAGTTAGGTGCATAGAAGAAAGGATCCACTTTATGAGAATACATATTTAAAAATAAATTCCAAGCTGGTTAATTCTCTCTGACATTACAGTAATTCATGTTAAGGACATAGGTAAGAAGTTAATGCAATAATGAACATTTCCCCAGTTCATCTTTTCTGCATGTTATGTGATTCATTTTCTTCAGTTTGACATTGTTTAACTTTCTGCTTGAATGCACAGAATTAAATCCAAGGAAAATAAAGAAGCTATTTCAGGAAAAGAAAACAGTTACATAGCTTAACATTATTTAAATGGAACAAATTGGGGGGGGTAGCGGGGGGGAGACAAAAAAAAAAAAAAAAGGTTTCATCCACGCTACTACAACCGAGTAGTTTTCCTATGATTCAGACCTGGAACTAAGTATACCTAAAAAATTCTGAGGTTGGAAAAGGACACATTTTCTGGGCTGCTTG